>CM076583.1:619137867-619632015 GCA_034641835.2 Pinus albicaulis
ACACAACCCATTTCATATGGGGTTGGGATTCCAACCACTATGTCCCATTATTGTTTTCATACAACTTGCACCTACTCAGGAAGATTCGTCTCATGTTCAGTATGAGGCTGACAAAGATACCATATTCATTGAACACATTCAACACATATTCTAGTAGGTACATGACATACTGGACAAATCAAATTCTAAGTACAAGCACTATCATGATCAACATCAAGTGCCACACATGTTCCAGGTGGGCGACAACTTTTGTGACATTTGTAGAAGGAGCGCCTCGTTGGGGCCACCCCAAGCATTTCCCACTCCGATATGGGACTTGGAACATAGAAAAGGCTATAAGAGAAAATTATTTTGAGCTCATCATTCCACCATTCCTTTTCCTACACCCAGTATTTAAAGTGGACAAGATGCGGCCATACTTTCCCCCATTTTTCGATAGATCAGACATTGTTGAGTAGCCAACACTAACAAAACTCAACCCAAGTTGTATCAAACATGCCACAAATGATAGGATCATGGAAAAAAGTATCAAGAAAACTCTCCATCATAATATCTATCTATATCAAGTTGTCAAATCATGCCATCTCCTTCACCAGGGCAAGTGGCTTAGCAGGGACCAGGTTCATAAAAAAATTCCTCACCTCATGGAGGATCTGCATGGAATGGGGACCGTTTCTTCCTAAGCGGGTAGGAATAATGTAGGTCGATATTGGTGGAAACCCTTTTATTCCACCTAGACCTCTAGTTGGTTTCATCAGTTTCCTTGATTATAGCACAATTTACTATTTTTAGTGGTGTTTCGGGTTTTGAACTTATGGAGTTTTTTTGACCCCCTAAATGACATTTTTCGAAGGTCTGTAGTGAGCTCATATCCATAGGAAATGGAATTCTACAAATATTGTAGTACTCAAATATACCTTTATAACAAGGTATCATATGCACCAAACAAAGATCATATGACCAAGTTACGATCCCTGGATGTTGTTTGTCCAACTAACCCCAATGGGGCCCAAAAACTCTTGGAATTCCATCTCCTAGGGTTGGTTTTTGGTTTTTTATAGTTTCCCTTTATTTTTGAATAATAAAAATCCTATTAAGCCTCATTGTAACACAGTTCAGAGGCATGAAACTGCCACATCTCTTCTCAGAGATAATCTACCATCACCTGAGCTAGTTTGTTTCCATTATGTGTGCAAATAGCTTTCAATTCTTTGATATTAATGAATTGAAGATTTTTTTTTTGCATCTCTATGTTTATTTTTATATCCATATTATGTTTCATTCTTGCATAAGTCTCAATAAAAATATATCTAAAATAAGTCACTTATCCACATGGAATTATATTGTGCAAATGCTGCAATAAGACCTTCAAGTTATGGTCCAATCAGATGTTTGAAAATTATTTTTTTAATAATATTGAAAAATAAATATTTATTTTCAAAGTTAAACATTATAATTTGTATTGGTCAATTCTAAAGTAATAGTGATCAACAAACACATCAATTATTTGATTCCTTCCTTGGAAAGGACTAATAACTATTCCATAACCATATTTAAATTTAAATAATAAGCGCATAAAAACTTGATACTTACATTAGACTTACTATATAAAAAGTTTCTTAACAATGGATATCCACCCCCACTTTATCATGGATATCATTAAATTGTAAATAGTTTTTGTTACAATACCATGGGCGAATACCATAACTTATCAATACCACATGCCGAAAAACCATAACTCATTTCACAATGAAAAATCAAAATGTAAAATATTTTAGACATTATATATAGCATTGATTACAAAGTCAAAATTATCCATCATATGGAAAGATAGAGAAATGAAGAGAGAGAGGAGTCTCTCTCCCTTTCTCTCCCTCTCTCTCACCTTTCCTCTCTCTTCCCTCCTCTCCTCTCTCCCTCTGTCTCCATCTCTACCTTGTCACTCCCTCTCTCTCCCCATTTATTTGTAGGTATTGTTTGGAAGATTTTTTTCTACATTTATTGAATTGAAACATCTCCCCTTCCTTTAGTTAGATCTTCTTCGAATGAAAAAGATTTCTCTCATGCTAGTTTCATTTTAAGAGTTCGGGTGAATTTTCTTTGACACTTGAAATAAAAACCTTACTTCAAAAAAAACTTTAAAATTTATCAATGAATCTGAGGAGAATTTGAAACATTAAAAACACATTTAGTGGTCTAGACTAGAAGATGTGTTTCAATGTCTCTAAACATAGGAGCTATCATTAATGGTTTGTGTTGCATCTAAGGGATGGCTTGTTTTACACGTACTTCAAGGTATATAGTAAATTTCTTCCATGTACCATTATTTATATATGAAGGTGCTCCACATATTCCAAGTATATAGGAATGCCCCCATCATATGGTTACACATTATACAACACTACCACAGACTACGCTTCCACATACCCTCTACTATATAATGGAAGTCCCATTAGGTTGCAAACCAACCCTAAGCAACCGAATCAAGCTCCTTTTCATATGTGATAAACCAACCACAAAATTCAAGGAGATTTCTTGCACATATCTAACGGTATATTACAATTCACTTCGTCTTGGTAATCCTTTTATGCCTAGTTACCCCGTTCTTTTATTTTTACTATTCCATTTATTAATTAAAAATGGAAAATCATTCTATTAGTTCACGTAGAATGCAAGGTTGTCCCCCATAGGTAACACCTAGTGTATCAACACATTGTAAACATAAGAAATCACAATCTACTACATCTGATACATTAGAGCCTAGTCCATTTGAAACTACATCGAAAATTAACCATCATAGATAATCACTTCATACTATTACCAAACCCGAAGTTACATCTTCTGAAATTGGTGAGCTATAGTCTAAGGCAGTCGAAACTGTTCAACCAGAATTTTTTGAAACTTGCGAAGTTGAATTTGAAACAATCGAGCCTAAATTTGTAGAACTTAAAATTGTAGATTTAGAAACTTTCGAACCTAAAATAATTCAACCAAAATAATCATGACTTACTGAGAAAATAACTTTAGAAACTTATCATTCTACCCCTCTACCTTTATCTCATCCACTACTTCCATCTTTAGGTGGTGAAAAATAAGTACTTCCACCTATTTTATTGAGTATAGAGGACGTTATTGAGGAATATTCTCCTAGTCACCGATCTATTGTTCGAATACCTTTGGGAAAACATTTTCCTCCTTTGTATTAGGATTTTCCTATTTATACACCCCATACTTGATTACATTAGATCCTCAGTTTAATTCTCCATTACATCATAATCCTTGGTATAATTATCTCCTAAAATCTCCTCGATAGATTCAGGCACACACTCATCCACAAAGTCCAACCATGGCAGGGTCAGTGACAACTACCCAAATTGTGGCCAATGTTATGAGTGAATCAACTAAATTTCCATCAAAATCTATTTTCACCACCTCACCAAAAAATTATCTTTGCGGTGGTCCATAAGTACCACCTAGATATCATTCATTGTTCTAAACCTTTTTGTGATTTTCGAGTAGTCCATGTACTTATCAACTACCTTCATCATCTAGAATAACATCTGGTCCATCTTTATTGAGCACCTCACATCTTGTTCCACCTATTGTGCCTCAAAATCATTTGGATCAACAATATGGTTTGTTCCTTAGTGGATTAGGACACCCAAAAACATATATTCAATCTTACCTTTATTATCTTCCCACTGGGGGGAAATGGCCTTATTATAACCCTTATCCTCCATCTAAGGAGAAACATGTTGCTAGTATGTTCCCATCTTCTGGGAAAATATTACAAGTATGCACTTTTTATTTTACAAGTCCTATTTCTACTGGTGCCCTGTTTCCAAGAATAGATAACATTCCTTGGAATGTATCCCTTTTTACTTTTGGTCAACCTGGTTAGGTTTCAACTCAAGTTCCTACTAGACAACATAGCGCTAATAAAATCCATCTATCCTATTTAGGTCATGCCTTAAGTACAAACCATTCAACCAGTATAGGGGATACCTTAAATCCTGTCTACCCAACCTCTCCAAGGTGTACCACATACACCATCTAGTCAACTTGTTCCGCCTATACCTCAGGTACAAGTTGGTCAACTTATTCAGGTGTTGACGGGAAAATATGTCCGGCCAACAGTAGGGGATCTCCCCGGTAGAAAGTCCCAATTAGACCTTGAACCATTTGGAATAGGGATCCCGTCCGGGGTGTGGGTCTCGCTACCGCTTAAGTCACTTTCCCTTCTGATCTCAAAAGAACCTGATTGAACCTGCGGACACACACTTATTCACATGATACAAAATACATGATTGATGCATTGAACATGTCCACAACACTATGCGTAGCGAGAACATAAATAAAACATATACGCCCGAAGAGATGCAGTTAGCGGCACGTCTTTGGGGTTATGCTTGTAAGGTATCTGACCACAAAAGAAATAGTTCTTTATGGCGAGATCCCCCTTTACTTCCTGAAAGATAAAACGGAATGCTAATAGACAAAGGTATTAACATCCATTAAGAAAGTGATGAAAAACTGAACATCATTAACACAAGCATAGATAAACATGATGCATAAATGATGCTATTGAGAATGCAGTTTCATTAATCATAGGGTGTTCTGAAACTGTACAAGGAATACACACAGTGCTGTCACAGCAAAACACATCATCCGACAAAGGGGTTTTAACAAGTATTTGTATTCATATGCCTAAGAGTATAATATTCCAATACAATGCTATGTAGCTCTTGAGTCTCCAAAAGAAAAGCCCCTTACAAGTTCCCGAAGGAAGTATTTATAGGGCAAAGCTTGCCCTCTGGGGTCCCTGACTTTTCAGCTTCCCGATGGTTGGGCTTCCTTGTGACCCAGTCTTTTCTGTGACCTGCGACCTGAGCCGTTTTTGCGACCTGCGACCTAGTCGCTGGGTCGTTGGGTCGCGATGTCGTGCATTTACCAAGGGGTGCGACTTAGCGACCTGACGACCTCTGCGACTTGCGACCCAGGGCAATGTGCGACCTGCGACCTCAATGAACATGCGACTTGCGACCTCGGCATATTTGCGACCTGCGACCTAAGCAGATTTGTGGCCTGCGACCTCGTTGGATTTGCGACCTCGCGACCCAGGTAAATGTGCAACCTACGACCTCTCTAGATCTGCGACTTGCGACCTCGACAAATGTGTGACCTGCGACCTGCCCGGGTTATGCGACCTCTGCGACTTGTTTTGAGAAGGTCCCCTTGTTCGCTGAGGAAAACTCTGGCTCTTTGTGCAGACTGAAGGGTTCTTCCTGCACTAAAATAACGTAGGTCACATATCTCCGCGAATGAAACAACAATAATGCTAAAGGCATTTTAATTAATTTTCAAGAGCGAAGAAAAATAAATTTAGACCCTTGTGTGGTCAAGACTTTGTCATCAGAGAGAATGGCTTGAGTAGGCCATTTTTGTGCCCCTTCAACTGCTATAAATGCAGATTAGTATAGTTGTAGACCGAGTTTGAAATGCGGACTTCGCGATTTCAACACATAATCCTTTTGTTATCTACATCTTCACTCTTTCCTTCCAAGTGCGCTGGCAGCCCGTGGATGCAAAATGCCTTAGATCTGCCACGCATGGAAGCCCAGCTTAAAACGGCATCCTTCTGCCTCTAACAGTTGTGGACAATTTGGAAGGGATCCAAAACTCTTCGCAAAGAT
This sequence comes from Pinus albicaulis, assembly GCA_034641835.2. Lineage (NCBI taxonomy): Eukaryota > Viridiplantae > Streptophyta > Pinopsida > Pinales > Pinaceae > Pinus > Pinus albicaulis. Next base: position 619,143,561 of record CM076583.1, read on the forward strand.
TTAGCCATCGTTGGATGCCTGTTAAACATGCTCTAGCGCCCAAGCTAGTATCGACACGCTCCCTCGTTTGGGCGTAGCAACACAATTTAAGCGTGAGCGTGAGGGTTTAAGGGGAAACTTGTATTAGCACATGGATTTGTAAGCTCGAGGCAGCCAAATTCCTTATGCATTGTTGATTTTAACCACTAGATTTTCCTTGGCCGAATTTGTGAGGGTCGCATTCATCAATTTGTTGGAGGCGGAGTCTGGCAGTGCAACCAAGTGAGATTATTTTAAACGGGCCGATTGGAGGGGCTGAAGAATTCTTCCAGATGCCACACCAATTGAGTGAAAAAGACAAAGCCATCACAAGGGGTCGAGATAGAAGTGGCCAAATATGTGGCGAAAAATACAAAGCCATCACAAGGGGTCGCAAAACTAGCTGAGTCGCATTTCTCCACGGGTATGTCATTCTGCGACCTGCGACCTCAGGAGAGTTGCACAGTCGCGCGGTTGCGCTTCTTGCCCTGTGGCATACATTGCGACTTAGCGACCTGAAGGGGTCGCGCGACTGCTCAGGGTCGCAAGTCGCATTTTCATTTGCTCCACCCACCATGCGTCGCAACGGCCGTTCCTTCTGCGTTTGGATGTAATGTGTGTGAAACGCTTCACTCTCTTCTCCAAGAAATCATCCAAATATCACGAGGGATGGCGCCATGCGTTCAACAGGTTGGTGTGCGTTGTAAAATAGCGCGGCATGTATTCCATGCATGGCGTGGCTGATACCTTCCTTCTTCCAGATCGGAAACAAATAGATGTTTCCCACGCAAATAGTGCTGATTCAATAGAGCGTTTTGCTTGTTAGCTGTGGTAGATTCCAAAAACGCAACTGAATGAAGGATTTTTCATACCAAGGCCGATAACGCAGCTTCCAATCAGAGTCGACAAGGCTGAAGAAGGGTGATACGGTTTTTTTTGGCATGACTTGGCACCTGACTTGGAACGAGAGATGAGCTGGACGTGATCTATCACCCATTGCACATTTTACAGCCTGCTCATAGCTAATATCCGACGGTTTATGAACCTGTATCAACAATCTCCATTCGGTTGGAAACTATACGGTCATAAATCACGCCATAGTTATCAGCATATTTCCACTACAGTTTCGTTATGACATTCTACTCCACTTTTAAATATGCATTGGGCCACTATATGATACGTTCCATATTTAAAATCCAGCGCAGAAGCATTGCACCACTTGGCAACGCGTTCATGTAGTTCTTAGCTTCTTTTGATTATGATTGTTTGACGGTTGCTGTAACGTTGCCGTAGTAGGTGTGTTACCAGGTTGGACTCCATGTTTGAACACGCATTTTGACCGTATATTATATAACTGCCCCAGAGGACAGAACTCTGTCATAGAAAATGCAATGTATTTCTTTACAGCTCTGATCCATGTTTTAACCCTAATGTTTTGACCGCTTTATATATTTGTTTGCTCCACAGTTTGAAAGACCTGCCATCGACGTGTGGCTCCATGCAACGTGCCCATGCAACGTTGCGACATGTTTCACACGTAAGGTTGAACGCCATACCTACCCTACGCGGATGAACACTGCACCATCAAACTGTTTTCGCCCAGATGTATTTGTGTTGCATCTTTCAATGGTGAGGTTTGACCGATATACATATATATACGCATCTGCTCCAAACGTTTACCTTCGAACCTTTGCGCCCGCTCCATGTCTTAAACATAACCCTTGACCATTCTGTATTCGCTCAACACGTTTTAACATCAGTCCAAACCGCACCATCGAAATGTTTAAGCTCTATTGTCATGAATTTCATATGGTTCTGATCGCTTGCGCCTTGATTATAAGTTTGGCCGCAACATACGTATATTTTCTTCTCAAAAATTAACCATGAATTAAAAACCGCCACTGAAACTTTGCCTCCACGCAATGTGCCATGGTCGTTATAACACGCTACTAGCATACACTCTGCCCCGTGTTTTACACATAAGGCTGACCGCTCGCACTATGGTTGGATCACCGAATGTATTTATTTGCTGTACACCATCGAGCATTTGCACACATGCAACGTGCCATGGTTATTGTAACATACCATGCACTTCACTCTATGTTCAACCCATACGCTTGGATCATTATATCCGCCATAGATATGTTTACGCCCTATTCAAAATATGTCTTCATATGGTTAGTGATCCACCACTTTATATTGTTTGGAAACTACATGGCCTTGCGCCTTGGTTTCATATACAACACAACTTAGGCCGATCGAATGTGTGCCAATTCATAATGTCCTGACATGGTTTTGCTCCGCCATTTCTTATGGCTTTGAACCTATATGATTTTTCCTTGGTTAAGTTGTATAAACTCATAAATTTTGCATCCACCGTGTAGCTTGGATTTAACCATAATTTCCCCTTGTCCCCAATTTTCCAGAGTTGCCCACACAACTCAAACTGATTGTTGGTTCAGAAAAATGGCTTTTTATAGAATTTGAACAATCTCCAAAAACAAAATGTGCTTCGCCATTTCTTGACTTTGGTTTAAATGTGCAACATAACTTTGCTTCATTGAATGTACGCTCCTTATAATGTTTTCTCATAGTTTTGCTGATGTTAAAGAGTCCACGACCACCCTTGCGTCTAGGTCCACTTACACCCAAGCCACTTTGTGTTCTTCGCCCAAAGTAAATGAGAGGCCCCAGAATCAATAATATAGGTGCACATCTCAACAACTCTTGATACCAGACCATTTCTGAAACATATGACACAGGAACATAATTATGAGGACCAATACCCAATGCTTCTGGTGCGTCTTCCAACTTCTGCTCAAAGGATTCAACACCTCCAATATTAAAAGAATACTTATGTTGGCTGCCACCCTCAGAGGAGGCCCGTCTGACATATCTCTCTACATCACTGCTTTCGCTTTGGGTAGAATCATTTGTTGGATTTCGAACATAACTTTAGCTAGAGATTCGTTTGAAACCACAGTATGGTCGACAAGCCCAGGTTCCTTAATCTCTTCAGATGAAAGAGGCTTAATCTTATTTCTCTCGGTGCCATGCCAATCATGATGAGTTGATCAGTCGTGGGATGGACCTGTATAATCAACATAACATTAATTAGTTCACAGTTATTCTTTGCGAATGGTGCCCCTAGATAAAACGTATGACATTAACGAGTTTAAAATATGTATTCGAACAACATGCTTAATGACCTACATCGGGAAGGCTTTTACTCATCAATACACAAAAGGTTTTCGTTAAAACATATGCATGGCAATCTTATTACACATGGCGCGACTGCGGTAAGAATGTTTGGGCGTACGCTAGATGATACTTCCCACATATGGCGTGATTGCAACAACAGCATCTGATCATGATGGCGAGACAACTTATGAGGGGTTGGGGATAGGTCGTTGGGATGTCACTGACTACAGGTTCGGTGAACGACCTTAACGACTAAGCGAGCATAAGGGGACCCGAAATTTTAAATATACCCAAAATTTTGGGTGGTGTTGTAGCGGCTACAACATCAGGGCATGCCACAGATTCCATTTATAACATCCCCAGGTTAAAATTTCATGTAATAAAAGTTAATAAAGAAAAAATAAAGACCACAGTCAAGGGGCACTTATTCCAAATTGAACGTTGGGAAAAATATCCCAATGGGCATCATTTGATGAGTGTATGGCTAAGGGAAGTTGGCAAAGACTTTGAAAAAGTAAATGGGTATTATTGGCATTTCTTTGATGAAAATAAAGGAAATTAGGGGAAAAGGAAGGTGACAGGTCATAGGTTGCATGTGAGGAGGAAATTTAAGGAAAATTAAGGAAAAATGAAGAAATTAGAGGCATTAATAATAAAAAGACCTCAGAGCATCAATTGGTAGTCTTTTTTCAGTTAAGTTTTGGAATCAGTTTTAGGGAGGAGAAGAGAACCAAGAGGAGAAGGAAAGAAAACAAGATAAGGAAGGGCAAGGAAAGCAAAGGAAGGACAAGAAAATTAAAGAAATGAAGGATCAAGCAAGGAAAAGTTGGATCAAGAAACTTCAACGGGAATACTTGCAGGTAACATGTTGCATGTATGATTTCCTAGATGTTTTTGGCATGCATGTTATATGAATCTATATATTTGGTTTATTTTTTGTCAGTGGCATGGATTTTTCCTGGTATAACAGTGGGTTTTAGCCTTTACCTTCCATTTTCGGATAGCCATGGTGTGAGGGTATTATTTCTTGGTTGAGATTTGGATTGGCAGAAGATTTTGTATCTGGGTGAGGTGGTCTCAGGAAAATCCCAAGAATTGGGGTGGATATGGTTCTCTTCAGGAATCCCTTAACAGGTGGCTAGAGACAAGAAAATTCCTCAAGGGATGGTTAAGTAATTATGAGGCATCCAAGTTTGGTTGGTTTGTGATCTCGGTAGTGGTTTAAGTGAGATCACGGTATGGTGAAGGTGAAGGTGATTTAACCTCTAGATTCCCTTGGTTGTTATGGATTGCTTTATCCCATGATATCCCACATTCTTGCTTGGAATATGGCACGGGGCTGATTGGCCGAAAGAAATATTTGGGTCAGCCAAATCTATTTTTGGGTGGTTCGTGGAATTTTCGGATGTGGTTGGATTTTTCCTATGCTTAATAACAGTTAAGTTTCTCTTTATCTTCATGAGTAAATGTACTTGGCATTATTTTTATTTAATGGTTGTTCTCTCATTTTTATTTATCTGTTTATATGTTGGTTATAATCATGGTTATGTGACAGATCTTAGTCATGTCTATCATCATGTTTTTAATTGTAATTGAATGAATAATGAATGCAAGAACTAATTGGTGTTATGAAAAATATTGTGATAGGGCATTGGTCCTTCTTGTTAAAACTCAAATAAGTTTCCTTATCCTTATGTTGAGATATGCATTCATGACCTATATGTTGCATGTTTACCAAGTTCTTGATAGAATTTCAGTCCTGGTTGGGAGGGGTCAGGTCAAGTCCTAGTTCAAGTTTTGTTTTATAAGATTTGTTTCTATGTCATTTATCATTTCTATAAGTTTCATTGAGTTATGGGCATAGGCCTAAATCCTAGCCCTAAAAAAGTGGCTCATAATTCAGGGTCACTAGCATAGAACTTATTGGAAAATTCCACAGTCATTGGTAGGTAGTCCTATGGGAGAGACTGGAGGCTCCATTTCAGTGAAAAAGAGAGTTATCTCATGGGTTGGAATCATGGAGGGGTTGGGTTTCTCCTGGAGGTCTTGTAACACCTGGGGGAAGTCATTAAGGCCTTAAGTTGTCGAATCTATTTCCATAAGGTAATTTAGGAGGTTGAGTCTTATCATAGTGGATCTCAACTCATGTTTACCTCGATAAAATAGGTGAAAGTGGGTGAATGTGGGAGGAGGCGTTACTGGGTGGTATCAGAGCGGGTTGTGCTCTCTTTGGGTAAAGTCTGAAGTTTTCAAGGTTATGGTTGTAATTCATGGGGTCATGGTATACATTTTTTATGGTCATGCATGATGTTTTGATGTTGTTATGTTATTATAGGAATGTTCTTATGATCATACATGTGCATGCTAATGTGGATTGATCTTGGAGATGGGATAGGCCTCCCCTGAACTTCACTAAGGTATGGATTTGATTTTGGAATCTATTTGGTTTATCTAACATGGTACACATGCAAGAAGAAGATAAGAAAATATGACAAGAAAAATGGTAGATTAATTTCTTGTGACTCTCCCAACATACCAAATGGGCAGCAAGCAGAAGAGTATTTTCCTGGTATATCATATACATTGAGGAGTTTGAGGGAAGAGATCAGAAGTTGCAAAGAAAACCATTACAAGTTTGTTGAGGATTAGGAAAGACTGGAAAGGGATCATGAAATGAAAGTATAGCTCAATGCAATGATTATTCATATCTTTTTAGAGTTAAATAAACAAGGACATATGAGGATCAATCCAAAGAAGGAAGATAAAACTAGTGGAGCCTATGGTAGTAGATCTCGGTCCAGATATATATGGGATATAGGGGACACAGTTAGAGGTGGAATATCATTGGATACACCTAACAGGAGGAATGGTATGGACGGGAATCATTCTATTTCCTTATCTAGGAAACATCATCATATTCATCACCCTCATCATCCTTATAGGATAAGGGAGTATTTTCTTGAGGAGTTCAAGAAAGTAAAGCTTCCTACATTCGATGGAGCTATGAATAATTAAGAAGATGAATAGGCATGGTTGCTTGGGATGAAAAAAATCTTCAAATTGCATAGCTATTTAGAGAACATGAAAGCCAAGATAGTCACCTTCAATCTTGAAGGGAAAGCATATATCTAGTGGGAAGATGTGAAGATTTTCAGGGGCATTCAGGAAGAATACTTTGTTTGGGATGAGTTCGAGAGCCTCTTCAAGAATAAGTACTTATTTAAGAGATATTATGATGATAGGGCTAAGGAGTTTTATGAGTTGTAGATCGGTTCTATGACATATAATGAGTATACTAGTGAATTCTTAGAGCTGCTGAGGTATGTGCATTATCGTAGTGATAAGAAGGCTAAGATTCAAAGATTCATCAGTGGATTCCCAACAACATATAGGTACCAGATTGGGTTTGATGAGCCTATATTTTTGGAAGAGGCCATTTGGAAGTTGAAGCATTTTTATGCGTAGTCAACGCGCAAATCTGAGCTTAAGTGTGATTTGAAAGGAAATGGTGAAATTAAAGGGAAATGGCCACTGAAGCAGGGAATACCTCAAGATGAAGGTGAGAAAGAAATTTTTTTTCCTTACAAGTTCAATGCAATTGAGAAAGGGCATGGGTCACAGCCTGGAGAGAAACAGACTAGAGATTATGGTAGAGGACCATTGGAGTGCTGGATATGTGGCAAATATCATCGCAAGAAGGTTTTTCCATTGTTCCAAGAAGGTAGGCCTCAGATCTATACTGATCAGGAGGTGAAAATAGTTGGGAATTTTGGTCATAGAATTCCTTGAATTTATGCAGTTGTGGACAACAAGAAGGCATATCATCAGGCATCCATTATTGATATGTATGATAATCTTTGTGGTCAAGTTGTTTTTTATTTTTATTTACCCTGGATCTAATTATAGTTATGTTAATCCTTACCTGCTGGATAAGTGTGGCTTGATAAATTAAGTACATGAAAAATCTTGGTTGGTGCAGTTGGCTACAGGTACTAAGAAGATATTTCATCATTGGGTAAGAGATTGTGCATTTGTGTTTAATGATATTCCTACAACAACACATATGAATGTATTGCCATTGGGATCATATAATATGATTTTGGGTATGGATTGGCTATATATTCACATTACCAAAGTATATTTCTATGAAAAGGCTATTGAGTGCCTGGATGATAATGGTGAAAAGAGAATCTTGTAGGGAAAGAAGAAGCCTACATCAGTGAGGATGGTCACAACTATGCAAGCTAAGCATAGTTTCAGGAAGGGGTGTATGACATTTTCAGTTCATATTTTCAGTGAGAAGGGTAAGGATGTTGACGTTGTAGAAATATTCCAGAGGTACTCTGTATTGCAAGAGTTTCAGGACCTATTTTCCACAGAAATTATAGATTTTCCTCCTCACGGAGAGGTATAATTTTCTATTGAGTTGGTAGCAATGGAAACACTAGCATCAAAGGCACCTTACAAGATGGGCACTCCATATTTAGTAGAGTTGAAGTTTCAACTAAAGGAAATGCTTGATAATAAGTACATTAGGCCAATTGTATCGCCTTGGGGTGCACCAGTATTGTTTGTAAAGAAGAAGGGTGGTACTCTTAGATTTTTCATTGATTACATGCAACTGAACAAGGTCACGATCAATAACAGGTGCCCATTTCCAAGGATGAATGACTTTTTTTATCAATAGAAGAGAGAAATAATGTTCTCAAAGATTGATTTGAGATCAAGATACCATCGGATATGCATCAAATAAGAGTACATCTATAAGAATTATTTTAGGACCAGGTATGGGAATTATGAGTTTGTTGTATTTCCTTTTGGTCTGACTAATTCCCCAGGTACTTTTATGTGCTTGATGAATAATGTGTTACATCCTTATTTAGACAAGTTTGTTATTGTATTCATTGTTGAAATCCTGATATATTCTAAGAATTAGGAAGGTCATCTCGTGCATTTAGCAGCAATGTTGAGATTTCTAAGAGAGCATCAGTTGTATGCCAAGATTAGAAAGTGCATCTTCTTTTATATAAAGGTACATTACTTGGGACATGTTGTTTCCAAGGAAGGTATAACGTTAGATCCAGAAAATATAAAATATATCATGGAATGGGAAGCTCTGAGAAATGTGGATGAAGTCAAATCATTCATGGGATTGGAAATTTATTAAATTAGGTTCATAAGGAATTTCTCACACATTTCTTATCCTATTACATCATTGCAAAGAAAAGGCAATAATTTTTAATGGACAAAGGAATGTGCAACCTGTTTTGGACAGTTGAAGCGATTGTTGACAAATCCTCGAGATATTAAGATTGTAGATCCAGATAAAGAGTCTGTAGTGTGTAAACATGCTTGCAAGAAAGGGCTTGGCGGAGTCGTTATGCAAGAGGGAAAGGTGGTATGTTATGAGTCTAGGAAACTGAATGAGCATGAGCAGTAATATGTGATTCATGATCCTGAGTTGGAAACTATTATTCATGCCTTGAATATGTGGATGTATTATCTTCTTGGTAGCAAGTTTGTAATTATGAGCGATCACAATGGGTTGAGATACATGTTTGACCAACCGAATTTGAATGTTAGGAAAGATAGATGGTTGGATACCCTTAGTGAGTTCAAATTTGAGATTAGATATATTAAGGGAAAGGAGAACAAGGCTACAAATGCTCTCAGAAGGAAAGTTAAGTTAAACCATGTAGCAACAGTGAAATCATATGTGATAGATTTTCAAGATTGGAACTTATAGGCAGGAAAATAGGATGACAAGTATAGGGAGATTATGCATAGTTTACTCCATGGTACAAGTTATCAGGATGTGGAATATTGTCTTATAGTAGATGGCTTTGTGAGATTCAGGGACAAGAACTATGTGTTAGATGACTATGAGCTCAAGAATCTTGTATTGAGAGAGTTTCCTTCCAAACCATATTCAGGTCACCCAGGATATCAGAAGACGTTGGAAGAAGTGAAGAAGTTGTACTATTGGCCGAATCTGAAGAAGGAAGTGGCAGAGTTTCTGGCTAGGTGTTTAGATAATAAACAGGTGAAATTAGAGTGTAACAATATAGGTGGGTTTCTTTAGCCTATTCTAATTCCAGAATGGAAATGGGACATCATTTCCACGGACTTCATTACAGGTCTTCTGAGGACATCAAAGCAACATGATTCTATCATGGTTCTGGTAGACAGGTTGAGAAAGGTAGCTCACTTCATTCTAGTGAAGACTACTTATTTAGATAGTGATGTAGCATAGGTCTTCATTAGGGAGATTGTGATATTGCATGGTGTTATGAAGAAGAATTTGTTAGATAGGGATGCTAAGTTCACTTCCAAGTTCTGGAAGGAATTGTTTGCAGGTTTGGATACAACGTCTTCCTTCAACACAACTTATTATCCGCAGATAGATGGACATATAAAGAAGGTCAACAGGATTTTTAAGGATATGTTGAGGATGTATGTCATGCAGCAACAAAGGAGATGGGAGGAGTATCTTCCATTGATCGAGTTTTCTTACAACAATGGCTATCAGTGGCCACTAAGGAAGAGTCCATTTGAGGTAGTCTATGGGAGAAGTTGTAACACTCCCATCAGCTGTAGTGATCCAGTGAAAAGGGTACTTATTGGACCATATATGTTGGTAGACATAGAACAAGAAACGCAAGTTATAAAGAAGAATCTGAAGGTAGCAGAAGATAGGAAGAAGAGTTATGGAGACCAACACAGGAAATTTACAGAGTTTCATGTTGGGGAGCATGTGTATTTGTGCATCAAGCCCAAGAAGAGTTCCTTGAGGATTGGATCATGTGCCAAGCTGGCACCATGGTATTGTGAGCCTTTTGAGATCCTTAAGAGGATTGGACCAGTGGCCTATAGACTTGCACTGCCTACAACAGTGAAATTCCATGATTTTTTCCATGGTTCATTTCTTAAAATATATTTAAAGGATTTTGATCATTTTATTTATTGGTCTATATTATAGGTGGAACTAGAAGGGGAATTTGAGCTATAACCTTAGTGCATATTGCAAAGGAAACATCTCATGCTCTGAAACTGAGAAATCAAGCAAGTTAAAGTGCATTTGAAGAACTTTGGGCCTGACGATGCTACACGTGATATGGTTGATTAGATGCAGGGAATATCCTTCATTGTTTTTCGATGGAGGAAAAAGAGTTTTGGTATTTGCACATATTTATGTATGGTTTCTATCATAAATACCACAGTGAGTTGTGTTATAAAGCTCCAATAAGTGATATGGTATTCACGTTTCACATGTTTGTCATGATGGTTTTTCTTTTGAACTGGTTTTTATTGTAAATACTACCACAAGTTGGGTTATAAAGCTCCATAGGCAATATGTTTTTAGTTTTCAGTGGTTTTTCGAGTTGTAGGTGTCATTAAACACTGAGGACGGTGTTCACTTAAGAGGGAGGGGTCTATAACAGTGCCAGGTTAAAAGTTCATGTAACACAAGTTAATAATGGAAAATTAAGACCACGGTCAAGGCACACTTATTCCAATCTAAATCTTGGGAAAAATATCCTAGTGGGCATCACTTGATGTGTTTATGGCTAAGGGAAATTGGAAAAGGAAATGGAAAAGGATATGAAAAAGGAAAAAATGTATTATTGGCATTTATTTTATGAAAATGAAGGAAATTAGGAGAAAATGAAGGTGAAAGATCATAGGTTTCATGTGAGGAAAAAAATGAAGTAAATTTAAGAAAAAATGAAGAAATTAGGGGCATCAATAATAAAAACACCTTAGAGCGTAAGTTGGTAGCATTTTGTGAATTCAATTTTGGAATTGGTTTCAGAGAAGAGAAGAGAGCCAAGAGGATAAGGAAAGCAGGAAAGAAAAGGAAGGGAAAGGAAAAAAAAGAAAGGACAAGGAAATAAAGGAAAGCAAGGATCAAGCAGCTTCAGCAGGAATACATGCAGGCAATAGGTTGCATGTATGATTTCCTATCTAGTTTTGGCATGCATGGTATACACACGTATATATTTGGTTTATTTTTTGTCTGTGGCATGGATTTTTCCTAGTTTGATAGTGGATTTTAGCCTTTCCTTCCAATTTCGGGATAACCATGGTGTGATGGGATTCTCTCTCATTTGAACTTTGGATTGCCATAAAATTTTACATTCGGGTGAGGTGGTCTCAGGAAAATCCCAAGGGTTGGGGTTGGAGATGGTTTTCTCCAGGAAACCCTCAACAGGTGGGTTGAGATAGGAAAATTCCTGAAGGGATGGTGAAGGAATTTTGAGGCATCCAAGCTCGATTTGGTTTTGTGATATCGAGACTGGTTTAGGTGAGATCACGGTATGGTGGGGATGGAGGTGGTTTAACCTCTAGATTCCTTTGGTTTTTATGGATTGGTTTATCCCATGATATCCCACATTCATGCTTGGAATATGGAACATGGGTGATTGGGTGAAAGAGAGATTTGGTTTAGCCCAATCTATGGTAGAGTGGTACATGGAAGTCACGGACCTGGTTGGATTTTTCCTATGTTTAATAAGAGCTAAGTTTCTCTTTCTTTTGATGAGTAAATTTACTTGTTATTATCTAGCTTTAATGGTTGTTCTCTCATTGTTAACAAAGAGAAAGCTATTACTCATGATCAGTATTTAGATCTAGTTTATACTGAATTGGGAATGCTCTACCAAAAAATACCTAATGCTTCGTGACCATCTCACACTGTTCCACCCGCTCCTTCAATGCAATCATATGTTTTTGATGGCATGATTGGTCCATTGGTCAGAAACCAATTAATAATCCCTCCAGTAAATAAAACATGATTCCCACTCTTATGACCAATCAAAGCCCCTATCCTCCTGTGCCTGAGAATGCTTTCCAGATTAATGTCGTTCAAGCTACTAAAGGAAATATCTCAGCAACCAGGACGTAAAAGTAGGGGTAAAGGAAAAGCCAAAAAAGAAACCCCTCCACATGACAAAGAAAAAATTGAGTCTCCTGATGATAAATACACGTTGTGCTATCCCTGTCTCATATGCAATGAGGAAAATTTTACCAAAGAATATCCATACTGTGTAGAAATCAATAATTTCTTAAAGGTTATGTATGCTATTCCTTCCATGTTGACAAATCCTTTTTTAATCAGGAGACCAAATGATTGCAAAAGGTCCATCCTCTTCCCAAAATCTTTCCAATATATTGATGTGCCAGGAAAATATCATGTTGGATTCTTGGAATAAGGTCTATGGTTTATTGAATCCTCCAAATGGGAAGGCTACTCGCCAACATTACACTTCTGTTACACCTAGTTCTAGTCCTCTACATATTGAGTGACCAATTGTTGAAACAAAAATTAAACCTCTTCCTAAAAGGGTTATTCATAAGTTGTCGTTTAATCCTCATTTGAGTGTTGCCCATAACTACAATGCAGTTGCAAATATTTCCCAAGCTCATTTGAATAGGTCAACCCTTTAAGTCCTGTAGAATTTTCCTACATAGAGGAAATCATTATTAGCAGCAATTGGAGAGGTTGATCCTTCATATTTAGGCTTGATTGTCATTAATTTAGAAAACCGTACACTTAAAATTCCCCATCAACTTGCGTTCATGATTCACATTGTTGTTAAAGGTAAGAATATGTTCTTAAAATTAGTGGATGAAGGTGCCTCTACTTATATGATGTCTCTATTGCGTTGGAAAGCATTGGGATCTCCACCAATCAATCACTCACTAATAACGCTCAAAAAATTTGACGGAAAATACTTTAAGCCTTATTGAATATTAAATTATTTACCCATCAAGTAAGCAGGTACAACAATATCAATAGAGGTATAAGTATTCAATGAACCATTATATTATAACCTCCTACTAGGACATAATTGGACTTACGTTATGGAAGTTGTGCCCTTGTCATATTTTCGGATGATTATATTCCCTCATTAATGGAAAATCGTGACTATTTTCGAAATCACCTTTTACGTTGTTGACTCCCACACCATCGACAATATTCCTTATGGATAAAATTCCACTTACTTACAATAAAATTGGGGTAGGTTTATTAAAATATTCATCTTTAATGGGAAATTTTGTGCTCCTGCCTCCTCATGTTTTTACTATGATCACCTCAATCAATATGATCACGTCTAGTATTGTCCCATCTAAACAATTATATGATCTGTGGATAGTACTTGATGAATCTAATATCGAATATTTCCGTAACGACATGTCTCTTATCCTTGTCGAATGATCTTATGAGGTTATTCATTTGACCTACTTGGAAATTGATCAAACAAACAACCATGTGAACATGGTTGACGAAAAGTCTCAAGATTCACGGTTAATTTCAATTTCACGTTCTAACCCTTTCAACGAGAACTTTCCTATTGATGAAAACATCATGGAAATCATGTTGTCAGATGAGAAAATGTGGGATGATAACCAATATCATTCCTCATTTTTACCTAATATTGAAATCCTTGAGAATAGTTTCGATGATTTATTTTCACTTGAGATTACTGAGCATCCCCAGAATATTATTTCCATATACAAAGCCATTTCTGAAACTAATTTGGGGATTATTGAGAAAAAAATTCCACTCGACATCTCAATAAAGCCAAGAATTGTTGAAATGTTCACATAGGATCCCCTTGTTCTCTCTATGAGATTCAAACTTATAAGGCCCTATTTCAATAATTTTGTGATGTGTGTGCCTTGGACCTATGAAGAGATGCCAGGCACCGACTCGAATGTTGTGGTGCCTAAAATCAAGACTTACCTAGATGCATAACGTGTTAGAAAATGATTACTTCTGCTCTAGTCGAGGAAAGTGTTGGGCTTCATAATCGATACATTTTTCTTACTTTATTTAATATTTTCATATTATTTTTCTAAGATTTTTGTGTGCAGAATATGATAACTCATGCAATATAGATTCTATAAATCAGTCAATAGCTTTACATTAGTTTATCTCTTTAATGAACTAATTTAAATCATGAAATGCATTGTTTTCTTATGGTTTGAACTATTGTATGAACAAGAATATCTTATATCAGATGTTGTTCCATGGAATAGTTAAGGAAGAGCGGATTATGTTGAGCTATTCAGATTAATTATAGTCAGCTGAACAAGATCGACTTCTATCCTAAAACGAATAAGTTGAAGAAAAGATCTTGGCCCAAGTATTCCAGGAAATAATGGATATTTTCATAATTTGAATAAAGCATCATGATAATCTTCAAATTCTCAGGATCACTTTCCATTTGAACATAGACACGTTTTGTAATATAAATGATGAATTGAACTGTATTAGTTTAAGGTTTAAGAATTCGAATTGGAGCTTTAAATATTTTGATCTATATTGTAATATTTACAAACATTTCCTGTAACTTTCTCATTATAATTCAATGAAGACTTTCGTTGTTCAATTTTAACTTATAATTTTGAGTTAGCTACAGGGCAGTTGAATTCTAGTGATTTTGGGTCTGGTTCTGGAAATACTATTGTCCTTTCTTGTATCATTAAGTTTATATTTTGATTTTAATTCTTGTCATTCAATTATTCAATTGTTTTCTATATATACTTGTGATTGATAAAATTTACTGTTAAAGTGTGGGTTTTGAAGCAATTACAGTCAGATATCACAGGATTAGATTTATTGTAATTCGTTCTTCGAGGCATTATATTTCCTTGTTTATTAATGTTCATTAATGTAGAGTTGTTAACTCTTATGATTCGATGTTTTTTTTGGTGAATGTATTTCCAGATATAGTGTTGTTACTTTATTACATAGTGAAAGTTCCCTAGGAAACAAATTTGTATTTGGTTGGATTTATTTATTGTTTTTGGTAGGAGTCTTAAAGATTTGATTCCTTTAGAAGTCTTGCTTGTTCAAGCTTGAAATCTAGAAGCCAACTTTGAGTTATTTATTTTATTAAATGTGAGTTGTTCCCTTCATTCATATGTCTTCACTTTCCACTAGGTTCATACAAGTTAAGTGATATTAGCACCATTTATTTTACAAACTATGTGGACAACCTTGAAATGAAAAAACGAAGCCCTCGGTTGATGATTAATGTCTAGATGATTAGTTTTTTTCATTAAGAAATTAATTCTTCCAACATTTTGGTGTCGTTAGTGGGGAGGTTCTCAAAGAAGTGCTAAGTTGTATTCCTGAAGGGTTTGGTATTAAAGATGAAAGGTAAGAACCTGTGCACACACTGAGTAAAAGGCTTGTGCCAGTGCCTACCTTTAACTGACACATTTCGATTGTTTTATAGTATGACTAGGAAGAAGCCTAGGACTAGGAACCCGATAGATATAGATAAAAAATCTACCCCAAAAATCATCAAAGACAAGGTCAAGTCTACCTTGGAAGAACAACCTTTATAAATGAAATCAATCAAAAATCTAAGTCTCAAGCGTCAGTAGGTCTCGATCTATATATGGGAAGGTTTCTATTGTTTCCCCTCGTAGGATCTAGGAAGGGTTCATGATAAAACTTTAGGATCTAAGAAAATATTCCAAGACGCAGCTAGTAGGCGCCTCAATCCTTCTAGTAAAAGTGATGGGAATTATTTGAATTTAAGAGAGGGGGAAGGTGAGATGAATGAGCCATACCCATGACTCTCTAATATGGAATTTCTTGCAAAGGGTATTGTGAGGAAAGAACCTGAAGTTCATGATCTAATAAGTGTTGTGAGACCTGGTCAAGGTCCAGAACCTAGCCAACATATTACTTGCTATATATTACCTCTTGATTATGATATTCCTAAATATTACTCAAAGATCTTTGACCAAATGGAAAACACAACAACAGGAACAAAAAGTACAACCATATAATATCTTACTGTTGATCCACATGCTAATGCACCAAGGAAGGCTATCCCATTGTAGAATCTTCCAATTTTCCATGGAATGGATTCTAAGGATCCTGATGCATTTATATTTGAGTTTGATGTTTTATGATGAGGTTATGACTATATTATATATCCCAAAAAGTAAAAATTGTTTCCTTCTACCTTAAAAGGAGAAGCATTATGTTGGTTCATGGGACTAGGAGGCGATACTATAAAATCATGGTATCCAATGAAATAAGCCTTCCTTACTAAATATCAGGACTATTTCCAATGTATGGATTTAAGAGAAGAAATATTTAAAATAATGTCAAAAGAATATGAAAATTTCTAAGAATATGTTGAAATATTTCAATATAATTTGCAATTATGGAAACACTACTCTATCCAGAGATGTATTAAAAACTACTTTAATTAGGGGCATGAAATATAAATGGATAGTGTAATGAATAAATAATGTAGATAAATGATAAATTAGTTAATTAGTAATTAGGCTGAAAGGTCACGTCTGATAAGACATGACCTTTCGTGAAGAGGCACTTGCGTAGGTATATAAGCAGGCCTCATTTGTAACATTCAATCAATTCATTCATCATACTTTCTAATATAATATTTGTATCCTCATGGATATTCGGATATTTCAAATCTTCTGGAATATTTAGTTTGAGAAGGAACTTTGTTCGCTTCATTTGGTATCAGAGCAGTCGATCTTCTAGCCGCTCACGCTGCACAGAGCCACACTCTCCGATCCAGGGCTTTGACCCAAAAAAATCATCAACATCGTTGTTGTCGAAGCGGTTCGCTATAGAATTGGAGTTTCTCCATTTTCACCAATAGGCCTTTGGCCAGAATAAAAAATTTGAAGAAATTTCACTAGTAGGCCTTTGGCCAAAATTAAAAAATTGAAGAAAAAAAAGAGAGAAATTCTATTAAAAGAAAAAAAAAAGAAAAAAAGAAAGAAATAAGAAAGAAAGACCAAAAAAAAAAATATAAAAGAAATTAAAAGAAAAAAATTATTAAAAAAGGGTTATTTATATAAAACAAAATAAAAAGAAGTTTATTAAAAAAAAAGAGTGAGAATAATATATATATATGAAATATACCTATCGATAGATATATAAAGCCGCCATTCGTCACTGGACAGCTATCGCTGGGCCGCATATATATATAAAAAAAAAAAAAAACCATCAGTCGTCATAGCTAGTCGATCGGACAGCTACCACCAATCGCTGCCACGCTGAAACAAGAAACAAAACAAAAAATCGTGACACTATTGTGAAACCTCCACGCAGAAACGATTAATACAGTGTCGTTTTTCGCTGTCAAGAGGTGTAGCCCCGGTCGAAGGGTCAACGGGAAGGGTTGACGTTGATTCGTAAGACAACCAACCAATCTACCGTGACCCATTTTCTGCCACCGTCTTCTTGCTCGCACATTCCACAACCGCTCACATCAATGCCCTGCATCCAAACGACGCTGCACTATCGCATTCCCCTGTGCCACCGAGATTGTCGACTGTGAAAGGTTTCGCTAAACCCTCCGGACGTGGTAACTGGGTTAATCAAGCTCCTCGTCCGAGCCGCCATACAACAGGTCATTGGTTGTCTATTCCCACTGCCCGGCAACTTATTCAAATCCGCCATCTTTGGTCTCGAGGTTGTGAACTGGTGTATTACCAAACGCTGTCAGAGAGGACGTATCGATTCGAATGTGATGTAGTAATAAAAATTGTATTAAGGTTATATAACTACATTTTAAAAGAGAATATTATTATTAATATATATATATATATATATTAATTTAATTGCAAAAAAAAAACAAAAGGGCCAAGAAAAAAAAAGAGGTGAAGCATATAAAAGTTTTAAAACGTCGAGTTGATTAACATTGAAATAAATATTAAAAAGGAGTATTTTAGTATTTAAGATACTTCTACAAAGTAAAAGAAAAAGGTTAAAAAAAAAAGTATTTTGAAGTTATTACAAATTCAAAACCAAGGAAAATTAAGATTATAAGTTAAAAAGGGTGAAGTTGGAGAATATTTATCTCAACAAGCAAAATGACATCTAATACAAAAATGAAGTCAGGACGATTTTTAGAATTAGAAACGTTACCTATCGACCCTAAAGCGCTGCTTAAAATTAAAGGAAGTATCGCAGGGAAAGATGTCACTATTGCTATATCACCCGCTGAAGAGAAAAATTATATAAACCCTAAAATTGCCAACCAGTTAGTGATTCCTGAGTCAAATATAATCGAAAAATTAGACGTTTTTGACAAGAAAAAATACGACATAAAAAATCTACAACTAAACATTGGGGATTATACTTTTATCTCTCAATTTACCATGAAAACCTTAATTTTGGATAATAGTGATATTGTGTTGGGTTCACCATGGATGGAAACCTTAGGTTCAGTTATCCTAAATACGAAAAAGAAATTTTTGACATTCACCTACAAAAAGAAGAAGATAACGCTACAAGACGTTAACTTGAAGCCAAATTCCGTGACGCCTGAAGACGTACAAGAAATTTCGCAGGTAATTTCTCAAGAAGGTAAAAAGGTGATACAAAATATGCAAAAGGAAATTGACAAAATCACCACTAATAAGAATGAAGAAGTTGCTCGCCTTAAGGACCACAACGAAAAATTACTAATGCAGATTAAGAAGCTGAAGAAAGACAAGAAGTCATTAGAAAACAAGGTGCAACAACTTGTCGAAAATAAAGCATCGAATGTAGAAATCCAAGTTGAAGAGAAAGAAACTAGTACTAATGCAGTAAATGTCATAACTCAAGAAGAAGACAAGCAAGTTGCAAAAGATGCAAACTTAGATGTTGTAGTTCCGGCGATGAACATTTCAAGCGAAAGTTATGTAACCAGCTCAATAACATCATCGCCAAAAGAAAATCAAAACATCACCACACGACTAAGAATGGAAAGTCAAACCAAAAAAGTTCCCTATCGACATCCAAATCATGGGAGCAGACAACTCAGCCGAGCTATGTATTCAAAACAGAAACACGCTGATAGTCTGAAGAATACTAATGAATCATCACCAGTTTCCAGTCATCGTAAGATTCCAGAGAAGATTGATTTAGGTTGGTCCGATCCGTTCTCAGTACGACAGTTTTGTTTGTCACTTAGAGGATCATATCAACTTGTATCAACAAGGATGACTGCCCTAAGACAAGAATATGTTCGTAGCAAGAAAAGAAATCGAGGCCTTTCATCGACAAGCTTTGAGGACAAAGCTTTTTGAGGGGAAGGCAATGTAATGAATAAATAATGTAGATAAATGATAAATTAGTTAATTAGTAATTAGGCTGAAAGGTCACGTCTGATAAGACATGACCTTTCGTGAAGAGGCACCTGCGTAGGTATATAAGCAGGCCTCATTTGTAACATTCAATCAATTCATTCATCATACTTTCTAATATAATATTTGTATCCTCATGGATATTCGGATATTTCAAGTCTTATGGAATATTTAGTTTGAGAAGGAACTTTGTTCGCTTCAGATAGAAACACTTAATCTAATGGGAAAAGGTGATATTTCCAAAGAATAATATGATGATATCAATAAACCTGTGTATTAGGTGCTTATGAGGAATTATACGAACCAAACTTGGAATTCACAATCCTCTCAATAGATCTAGCAGAACTGTAGGTGGAGGAGTTACATGAGAAGAAATTGGTAATCTTTTAGAATATTTTAAAACTAATATGTTAAGTACATTTACTACAAAATTTGATGTTTATAGGTGAAGCAAAAATAGGTTGACGTAGAGTAGGCCCTCGTTATTTTTTGTCCTCATTGTCAGAAGAAGCACAGTCACCAAGAATGTCCGCCAAACATAGTTGAAATATGTGATATATGTGATAAATATTTTTATCACTAAAAATTGGTCATCTAACCATTTCTAATTATATGGATCTAAGTACACCATGTAAGACCAATTTTACCATAGTAAAATTTCTTTCATTGTAAGAAATAATTTAATAAACCATATTTTATTAAGTTATTTCTCGTTAAAACAAGAAACCCCACATGGAATAATTAAATAAATCCTTATTTATTTGGTTTTCCTCTACGAATAATTAATTAAAGCATTGTTTAAATAATATTCTTGGGCATACTTAACCCAATTATGATAAATAATTAGATAAATAATTACTTATCTTATTTTTCTCTAGGAACAATTAATTAAATCATTATTTAGTTATTATTCCTTCCTAAATTTGACTAAATCACCTATGAATAATTAAATAAATCCTTATTTGTTTATTATTCATTAAACAAATTCTTGAAATGATAAATAAATCATTTATTTGTTTATTATTTCTAAATAAAGTTGTTTAACCAATTTAAATACTTTTTCCCTCCAACAAAATATAATAAAATATTCCAAGCGATTAGATCTAGATCTTGGTTGATAATATTTTATTATTTTCCATTATCGAGGATAGCTCAATATTTTGTTATAAATATGAGGGCTTTTCCATTCATTCTTCACTTTTATTATTCTCATTATCACTATTATTTTCCTTTTCCATTTGAGCTCCCATCTGAGTTCAACACATACTTTTGGTTTTCCACACCATTGAGAGAGTGAAACTTCTGAAGTTGAAGCATTGAGGAGAACCAAGAACCCATCCCATCGAGGGGGGCTGGTAAAATTTACTTGTTTCCTTCACCAGGTGTTACATAATATAAAGTAATTATTTTAATCTTGTCTTCTCTATTGGCTACTTGGAGTTATTACTATTTCTTTATGGTTTCTAAACTTCTGTGGTTTTTGTTGATTGCAGAATCCAGATTATCCACAGTATCATAAAACAATGGTTGACGTTTCGAATCAGATCCATCTTTAGGACAAGAGATAAATGAAGAATGAAAGAAGGTCGCAAAAGGTCAAGGTATAAATAATGAGGGGTTGGGTGGGGTTGGATGATGAGAAGAGCTGACAACAGATTTTATAATTCATTTAAAAATAAATTTTATTTTATTCTTTAAATTTTATTCTTTTTTTTTTAATTTTTATAAATTAATTTTAATATTATTTTTTGATGTTTAACTTCTTTTTTACATATATCTGGGTTTTTGCACGATTTTTTTGAACTTTATATTACATATCTAAAGGGTTGAATAACCACTTCTGTTATTAGGGATATTTTTCACGCATAGCTAAAGTAGGATATTTTTGTCCACTAGCGATAAGGTTTTACACTAACAAAACCTCCCTCGTCGAACACCTTGGTATCAACATCGGTATATGTTTCATATAGTATCTCTTCATCTACCCATCGTAATGATGTGTATGTGAACTATATTTCTCATGAAGATGCACCAGGTAGCCCTGCCACATCAAGTGGTATCCCTTCCACCAGCCCTCCCATCTTCCATTCCGATGAAGACATTATGGAATCCATGACCAACCCTGATTTTCCTTAGGATGATATGCACCATCGTGCATACTTCCTTCCATAGTAGACCCATGACCAATATGTTGTGGAGTCTAATGAATTCATTCATGATGAAGTTGATTGGTTTAGAAATCCAATTCCTGCACTAGATGCTTTCAAATAAGGAAACATGGCTAATATCTCTCCTACTATTAAAATAAACATTTCAGATAAACCAGGGATTGAAGAAAACATTACCTTGGGGGCACATTTCACCCAGAAGAAATTGAGGCTTACACCAAGCTATTCAAGGAATTTCGTGATTTGTTCACCTGGTCTTATTCTTAGATGCCCAAATTTGATCCCACCATTATTGAACATCATATCGATACTTGGAACAATTCCAATCCCGTCTGTCAAAAGTTGAAACCCATCAATCCTTCCAGACGTGAGGTTATCAAAGATGAAATTGATAAGATCAAGAATGTTGGTTTTATCTATCCCATTGAATACGCCACATGGGTTTCCAACCTGGTTCCTATTCTCAAGAAACAAGGCACCATTTATGTCTGCACTGAATTTCATGACATGAACAAAGCTTGTCCCAAAGACAACTTCCCCACACCTTTTATTTACAAAATCATTGATGAGTGTGTGGGGCATGAGGTTCTATATTTTATGGATGGATTTCCTGGATACAACCAGATTACTATATGTCGTGTTGATAAGTTAAAGACTGTGTTCATTAGTCCGTGGGGAAATTTTTATTATAAGGCCATGCCTTTCAGTTTAAAGAATGATAGAGCCACCTTCCAGTGGCCATGTGTTACTGCTTCCATGAATTGGCTCATATTATCCTTGCTTACCATGACGACCTCACTACTCATTTTAGGCTTCGGGCACAACATATTCATGATTTGCGTACTATTTTTCTCTGATGTCGCAATTATAATATCTGCCTCAACCCGTTGAAGTGTTTATTTTGCATTACTATTGGTCATATCTTAGGCTTCATTGTGTCCAAATATGGTGTAAATCTTGATCCCCTCAAATTTCAAGCCATTCTTGAGCTTCCCATCTCTCGTATTTTGCACCAGTTACAAAGCCTTCAAGTCAAATACAACTTCCTTTGTCATTTCGTCCATGACTATACCACCATTGCGCATGGGTTTCTAAGGCTCCTTCGATCTAACATTCCATTTGTTTGGTGTGACTATGCTCAACATTATTTTAATGACCTGAAACATTCTCTCACTTCCGCTCACTCGA
Source organism: Pinus albicaulis (assembly GCA_034641835.2). Taxonomy (NCBI): domain Eukaryota; kingdom Viridiplantae; phylum Streptophyta; class Pinopsida; order Pinales; family Pinaceae; genus Pinus; species Pinus albicaulis. The sequence goes on from CM076583.1 coordinate 619,166,276, forward strand.
TTAGGCCACTTAACTTTGAGAGGGACTTCATGCTGTATATCTTTTCTTCCACTCATTCGGTCACTAGGGTCCTGATTAAGGAAGATGCCACCAGAACCGAACATGTTATCTATTATGTTAGTAAGAACCTTGTGGGACCCCTTATGTCCTACTCGCATGAAGATAGTTTGGTGATGGTCATCATGTTCTCGGTCCAAAAACGTCGTCATTATATCCTTACGCATTCCACCAAGGTCGTGACCAATTCCAACCCAATGGATATCATCTTAATTCAATGAATAATTAATGGGAAATAATCCCATTGGATCTTTATCCTCTAGGATTTTGATCTTGAATTTATCACATGCAAGAGTAATAAAGGTTTAGCCCTTGCTGAACTGAATTCTGAATTTCCTACTGGTACGCGTGATCCACATGTTAATGACGATACCCTATGAACACTTGTTTTCCATTACTTTGAACGATCCTTGGTATGGAGACATACTTACCTAGTTGCGAACCTAGAAATTCGCTTCCCATCTCGATCGTGATGCTCGACGATGTATATGACACTAAGCCCCCTACTACCTTCTCGTTGGTGACGATATTTGTCATCTCAGTGTTGATTATATCCTTCATCGTTGTACCACACATGAAGAAGTTGAGCAAGTCCTTAATTCCTGCCATAACAATGCTTGTGGTGGCCACATCTTCGGTATCGCCACTACCCAGAAAATCATGCGTGCTGGGTATTTTTGGCCTTCTCTTTTTGGCGATTGCATTGAGGCAGTCAAACACTGTTCCAATTGTCAGCTACTTTTCCCAAAGGCACGAGCTCCACCTACTCCCCTCCATCCTATCAAATCATCCAATCCTTTCTATAAATGTCCCATTGACTTTATGGAGTGTCAACCTCCATCTTCTAGTAACCGCAAGTATATTACCGTGGTCATCAACTATTTCACCAAATCGGCTGAGGCCATGCCAACATTCAATAACACCACTGCTATTGCCACTCTATTCTTCTTTAACCATGTTATTTCTCAATTCTTGATTCCAAAAAAATTGGTCTTTGACCATGGTCGAAATTTTAATGATGAGATATGACATGAGCTATCATCTCTATTAGGCTTTGAGCACCAATATTCATCATCTTATTATCCCCAAGGTAATGGAAAAGTTGAAGCGGTCAATAAAATCCTTAAAAATATGCTTCAATAGATGGTGAACAAGCACAAAAACAACTAGCACCTTATGCTCTTCCCTACTTTGTGGGCCTATATAACTTCTGTTAAAACCACCATCGGGTTTTGTCCTTTCCACCTTGTTTTTGGCGAGGAGGAGGTCCTACCGATCGAGTTTGAAAACCCCTACCTTCACTTAGCTGTCAAACTTCTCCCCGACACCCAACCTTTAGAACAAAGACTTATCATTATTGAGCGTGCTTTCGAAGACCATCATTATGCATTCCAAACCATTGAAAAAACCAAGAAGTGCACCAAAGCTCAGTACGACCGATAATTCCACCCTCGTACCTTTCAGGAAGGTGGTTGTGTTCTAGTGTATGACCAGGCTCATGATGTCCTCGGTCATGGGAATTTTGACTCATTATGGCTATGACCTTACATCATTAGTAAGGAATTGGGAAAGGCAGCATACCTTCTAGAGGATTTCGAAGGCCAAATCCTTCCTAACCCTTGCAATGGATTCTACCTAAAGAAATTTTACCCATAGCATCTCCCACTGACATGCGTGTATTTATTTCTGTCATGCATTTAGGTAGCTTGCATTGTCAATAATCATCTCATTTTTTGTCTTTTTGTGCCTTTCAGATGGATCCATCATCCACACCGTATATCCACCATGCCGATGGTGCAATTCGCCTGTATTGGAATCTAGCCTCGGCAGCTTGGGCCATTTTTACCCCCTTGCATTCATTATTTCACTCCAACAGAGTATGCATTGGATCTGCCACCAATAACTAGGACAAATATGATGTAGTGATAGGTTTGTTAGTTGATGCCCTTGCCCATCACATCCTTCATCTTCATGTTCGTTTAGATTCCTTTTTTATTTTCATGCAATTGAATGTTATTTATCGTGTGCGTAACCATATCCTATTTAGAAAATATCTACGAGTGAAGATTTTAGCACATGAATTTGAATCCATTACATTCAATCATGTTCCTAGAGCCCAAAATCAATATGTGGATACCATTTCAAATAAAATTCTATATTTTCATTTATAACATGCATTTAACACAAGACAACCATAAAAAAAATGGCGAACCACAAGCGTCATATAAAATTTTCATATCCATCTTATGTATCGTCACATAAAAACATAAGTGTTTTGTGTCCACTACTCTAAATACATTTGACATGCCAACAACATGTTATAAAAAACTAAAAGGGGGCACCACATGCCCCTATCCCTATTCAATATCTGGAGGATCCCAGGCCAGTGGCTCTGCTCCACCAGCATGTAGGTCCCATACTGCCTGCTCGACCTTAGCTATGTACCATGTGATGCCTCACCACTCCGAGGGAAGACCAATACACTCATCTGTATACCGATCCTCTAAATCATGTCAACTACACTCTGCCACCCCAGTCAATAGTACATCAAACCTGTGGCATGTAGAAATTATATAAAATATGCATGTATATATCCGAACTCTCCTGATCTCACAATATTTACCTTCTTGCAAAATACAAAATCCTTCCACTATAATTCTTGTGGAAATTTAATCAACAATTGCAAAACACATGAAGCAATAAAAACACACATAACACAGTTGTTTAACAGGAAAGCCTGAAGCTGAAAACCCCAACTATCACATTATGTATCATGCTGATCATATGACAATCTCATACAAGCATACAAAGCTTATCACAAGCTCTCAGTATAGTACAATCATCATACACTAATCAGGACCAATCTTGCAAATCCATGCATCGATCTTTGCCTCCACTGCGCAATCCAAGCTGATTACAAAGACCAATTCGATGTAATCCCACTCTCCTTGACTGCGTTATTATCATTGGCAAATCCAATGTATATATAGATGCAATCCATGCATCACTAGTAGTCACAACAGATAGTCTATCTTGCCCTTTCACCTATCTCTCCACTAGTCTCCACTAAAACTTCCATGCATTGTAGTTAACTGATGTATTCTTCAGTTGATTAATGAGTTAATAATTAGTGAATTAATTATTAATTAATTCACACCACTCTCACTAGTGTATCAATTAGTTAGACTAGATACAACTAGCTCAACTATGTTTAACTAAGTTAAACTGAACACAACTCCATAAACTACTTCTACAACTCCACCAAACTCTGTCACATGAGTTCTAACTGAAGTCTCCATGCAATAGCTCCACTTAACCCTCAAGAATAGCGTAATTCCTTCTGTCAGCTACTGTGCCACATCTGTGCACTTAATTGAAGTGCTCCAAGAGAATAAGATAATGTTTAATGTCCAAATATAATTAAGAGCTAATAATATTCGACATATCTATTTTTAGACTGGAAATCTAAAAATAGATTCCGCCCAACATGTCTAAAAATAAAAGTCCATCTATTTTTCCAACTTGATCAACCATCCAAAAATAGCATCCTTCAACTCATAGAATATGATCGACATGTCTAAAAATAGACTTTGCGCCAAAAATCACCTGTGTGGGCCCCACCTAGTTTAGGTGATCACTTTCCAACTAGGATCAGGAATGATGTTTCAGGATGCCTCCTTCACTGTTTCTTGTTGCAATCTTCAACACTTTCTCTCAATAAGAAAGGACTGTCTTAGCATGCAACATGCAACTCCATGCATTCGCCCTGCAACCTTTTCAAGTTCCATGCAACTCCATGCATCTGCTTTGCAGCTCTTCCGAAACTGAATAGGCTCCAAACACCTCAATCAATCTAATGCATTTGTCATCAAATTCTTCAAATTCTGCTTAGCTACTGCACATGTCTTCAGGAACCACTACGCTATTGAACTCTGCACCCATGCACTCTGCACTTGCTGTCAACTCTAATCCGTGCTCTAGTATCAAACACTGTCACTTTGATCTGCCTGTATCAATCCAACTGATCACGCTATTGCTGCTCTATGGGAACCTCTTAGCCAGGTTCAATTCATGAGATCCACACCATCTCATGAATCCTGCCCAGAAATCTCCTCTTGGGATTAATCATGCATGTCGCCCCACCTCTCATGTGGTGGTATAGCTGCATGCACTCCCTCTGCCCATCTAGCACGAAATTTCTCTGCATGAGTGGTTTCTCCCACTCCATGATCCTCATATTGTGGCTGCTCCACATCCCGAGGTTCAATCTTACCTGCATGAAAAAATTTCTCCCTCTCAAGCATCAATTGCATGTCTTTCTTGCACTTCCCAAATGTAGGAAGCTCCGTAGAAATCCCATCTACTTCAAATCTATAAAGATTCTTCTCCATCTCCATTTGTGGCTGCTCCACAACCTTCTGAGACTGCTTCTCACGCTGGATGTTGAGAGGTTCCCTCTCAACCACCAAGATACTAACCTATTATTTTCTCCTCAAAGATTTTCATGCATCTTGTACCTCAGTGCATGTAGATTCTTGGCTCGCGCACATTGCAATTGTCCCGCCGTCGCAAAATTTTCTAACAAAAGAGCTGATTTTAAATCGACGATATCTCCCTCATCCGAGCTCCGATTCGACCGATTTTTCTTTTCAATTTGGGTATTTTTTCGCAAGGAATCCAAATATCATATATTTTTCTGAAAATATTTCACCAAAAATTTCAGATATTCTCTACAAACGCGCGCACCCAAAAATTCATGCTCTCATTCCATGTAGAAAATCTATAACACAGCTCCGATACCATGAAGAAATTATATAAAATACGCATGTATATATCCAGACTCTCCTGATCTCACAATATTTATCATTTATCTTCTTGCAAAATACAGAATCCTTCCACTATAATTCTTGTGGAAATTTAATCAACAATTGCAAAACACATGAAGCAATAAAAACACACATAACACAGTTGTTTAACGGGAAATCCTGAAGCTGAAAACCCCAACTATCATATTGTGTATCATGGAGATCATATGAAAATCTCATACAAGCATACAAAGCTTATCACAAGCTCTCAATACAGTACAATCATCATGCACTAATCAGGACCAATCTTGCAAATCCATGCACTTATCTTTGCCTCATGCTAGCCTGCCTCCACTCCGCAATCCAAGCTGATTAAAAAGACCAATTCGATGTAATCCCACTCTCCTTGACTGCGTTATTATCATTGGAAACTCCAATATATATATAGATGCAATCCATGCATCACTAGTAGTCACAACAGATAGTTTATCTTGCCCTTTCACCTATCTCTCCACTGGTCTCCACTGAAACTTCCATGCACTGTAGTTAACTGATGTATTCTTCAGTTGATTAATGAGTTAATAATTAGTGAATTAATTAACTAATTAATTCACTCCACTCTCACTAGTGTATCAATCAGTTAGACTAGATACAACTAGCTCAACTATGTTTAACTGAGTTAAACTGAACACAACTCCATAAACTACTTCTACAACTCCACCAAACTCTGTCACATGAGTTCTAACTGAAGTCTCCATGCAATAGCTCCACTTAACCCTCAAGAATAGCGTAATTCCTTCTGTCAGCTACTGTGCCAAATTTGTGCACTTAATTGAAGTGCTCCAAGAGAATAAGATAATGTTTAAAGTCCAAATATTATTAAGAGCTAATAATATTCGACATATCTATTTTTAGACTGGAAATCTAAAAATAGATTCTGCCCAACATGTATAAAAATATAAATCCATCTATTTTTCCAACTTGATCAACCATCCACAAATAGCATCATGCAACTCATAGAATATGATCGACATGTCTAAAAATGGACATAGTCTAAAAATAGACTTTGCACCAAAAATCACCTGTGTGGGCCCCACCTAGTTTAGGTGATCACTTTCCAACTAGGGTCAGGAATGATGTTTCAGGATGCCTCCTTCACTGTTTCTTGTTGCAATATTCAACATGGCAGAGGTCCTCCAGCAGAGTCTCACAGTCAAGTCTTTGTTGTGATGTCTATCCACTCAGTTCTACAGCCCCTCGTGCTATGGCATGACCTACATATCTTGCAGGCTTGATCGGTGCTATATCTACATACCAAAAGTTAAGAATAGTACCACATACATATTCTAAAAAATTTAATTGCACCATAATAGATATAAAATTTCATTTACCATATGGTCGCCATGCTCAATCGGGCGAAAGTGGCAAGTCAGGATCCCCCAGATAGTTCATACCACTGTATGTGTTGTGAAGCCAACTCCAAAAATAGAAGAAAAGAGATATCAACGTCTTAGAAATAAGTCAGTTAGAGGGGGAAACCTCCAATACATTACATGAATGAACAATTCTTGGATGATTCAAATGACAAAACCTCCTTTCTATATATAGGAGTCCATGGGGCCACAATGTAATTCTAGCCGACCTAACAATAATAATGTAAGGGCACAATAATAACAATATGGGGGTTAAAGGGGCACAAAAATAAAAATAAGGGGGGCTACACTAACATAATAAGGGTCTACACTATTAATATAGGGACTTAACATGCCCCTCTCCTTCAAACAAGTGTTGTCCTCGGCGATTGATTATTTCTTGATGCTTCTGTATAAAATTCTCGTCCTCCCATGTGGAATCTTCTACAGGAAAGTTCTTCCACTTGTTGATATACTCTGAAATTGATCGTACTTTTTGAGTTCTTGTTTCTATGACTTCTTTAGAGCTTGTTTTGATGTGATGTTGATCTTCATGTTGTTTCATGAGAATCTGCACCAAAGTTAGGTTATCCTTTGAGAGTTGGAGAAATTGTTGTTGATGCTTGATGTGATATTCCACTACTGTATCATCCATAATAGATTTTATTTGATCCTTCAAACAATCCAACTTAGCCTCCATTTTTGTTTTTAAACCATCTATGTCATCTTCGGTTGCTCTTCGTAAGATCGAAATTTGTTGCACTTGGTACCGTAATTTTGATATCTCATACTATAATTCTTCCTCTTCATGCGTCATAATATAGCTTTTTGAGGGCTTAATGGGTATGGAATTATTTTTTGGAGGTGTTATAGAACCCATTATTGATAAAAATTCTTCAATATTCCCTTGGAATCACTTCAAACTACTTTTTCAAACAAACATTATGCAATTTTAAAAAACAAGTACACACCTTTTTCTTGATTTTGAGTATCTATATATTGAAATTGAATTCTCTCTGTGATTTCAGATCTTCAATATGTGAAATTTAGCACTGAAGTAGCCCTATGAATCTTCTTTTGAATGCCACAGGTCTGACCTGATTTGGATTCTTCAAGACAAAGTTATGCCCAATCTCCCACAATGACCTAATTATGGACTAGTTCAGTATAACGAACTTGTACGATTTTCCACATCTCACATTTTCCTCCTTTGGCTCTGAAATTGATAGAAAGAAAACTACATTCCATATACTTGTGGTCACCTTTTACAAAATCCAAATCTGACGCTCGGAGAGAGAGTTATGACGTTTTTCCCACGGTCACCTCTTTGAGATGAAATTTGGGAGCCTGAAACAATCCTATCTTCCATAGATCTTATCTCAAAAAATATTGCGAACCAAGATCTGAAATTTTTAGAGGAGGTTCCTCAGGATATTGGCTTCACTCTATAAAAATTTCAGCTTCTGAGTCCTCGTAGAAAAAAAATGTATAGCGACAATTCTGTGATGACCTCTTTAGGTTAAATTCAGGAGCCTGCAAAAAAGTCCTAACTTCCACAGATCATATCTCCAAAAATATTGCGAAAAAAGATCTAAAATTTTGTGACGGTATTCCTCAGGATTGTGGCTTCGCGCTCTAAAAAGTTTAGCATCTTAAGCTTCATAGAAAAAATGTTATAGCGAAAATTCCGCGATGACCTGTTTAGGTTAAATTCATGAACTTGCAAAAAGACCTAACTTCTACAGATCATATCTCTGAAAATATTGAAAACCAAGCTCTAAAATTTTGTGACAATTTTCCTTAGTATTTCGGCTTCACACTCTAAAAATTTCAGCTTCTGAAACTTTGTGGCAAAAAATTTATAGCGAAAATTCCACGATGACCTGTTTAGAGTAGCGAAACCCTAGAATCCAAAGCTCTAATACCAAATTTTGTGAAACTAGCTCCAAAAATAGAAGAAAAGAGATATCGTCGCCTTAGAAATAAGCCACTTTGAGGGGGAAACCTCCAATACATTACATGAATGAACAATTCTTGGATGATTCAAATGACAAAACCTGCTTTCTATATATAGGAGTCCATGGGGCCACAATGTAATCCTAGCCGACCTAACAATAATAATGTAAGGGCACAATAATAACAATATGGGGGTTACAGGGGTACAAGAATAACAATAAGGGGGGTTAAACTAACATAATAAGGGACCACACTATTAATATAGGGACTTAACAATATGGATAGTCGTCTTTATATAGTGGAATCTGATCCCAATGTGCAAAGAACTCTGGTCGAAACACACACCTAACTCCTCCTCCCCCTCCTCTACCTATTATCTTCCCCCAACGGTGCATCTTGGGCTCCCATGGGCCCCCATCATGAATCTGTACATGAGGTCGGATAGTTGGGATCTTCTCAAAGAAGAAATAACACAACATTGTACCAAAAGCATAATCATGGTTCACCTGTACTCTGCATAGAAATAGTTGTTGTTTCACCGACGACAAAATCATTTGGGCCCACCCATAGTAGGCCCCACTCAAAACTCTCTCCACTAACATCACCTTCCCTCTAGTGTTGTGATGGAACTCCTAGTTTCCCAGGATCAACAACATTGTTGCGATGATCGCCCGTGTCTCTAGCCTCTCTAGATCATTGATCATAATTGTCGTTCCCTTAGCATGAACACCTAGTCTAAAATGGCACTCCACGAACTTTGTTATGTTCCTCCAACGAGGTAACACTGGATGTATGTTCCCCACCACATCAATTGGGGGGAGTCTGGTCAAAAAATAGATATCTTGGATCATGAGCTCAATCATGTACCCCTGCACCATGAAGGTCTCATGTTCTGGATCCCAGTAGCTCACTATCCTAGATAGAAAGGGCTCAACTACCCTCATCAGTGGGTTATCAACCAACTTGAGCACCCCATAAAGAGCAAGCTCCCCTCAAACCACTTGATTCCCAAAAATTTCGGCACAAACGGCGTCCAAGTCTCTCTCATGCCAATTGATATTTAGCTCTCCCATACCTAAAAAACATCATCATGTTCTATCAGTTCAAAAGAAAAAAATGCACCATAAAATTTCTAACCCTGGCCCTTAGCAATCCAACAGACCAAACCTAGTTTTCATCCCCAACTCGCACAGTTCTGCCCTAAAACTAAAATCTCGCAGTTTTCCCTTTGATTCCTGCAAGCTAGATCACATTTTATGGGCAGAATGGTGTGACTCGTCCATGAAATTGGGAAAGGGTATCTTACTGAGCTCCAGGGACCTAATATGAAAATATAAACCTCTAAAAATAAAGAGTAAGGTCAGGCCACCTACCTGCAATGGACGGATCCTAATTCCAACGGTCGATTTTTCCTCTATGATTGCCGAAAGATTTAGGGCCTTTTCCTCCTCTCCAAATTCACCACAGCTCACTTAGAAAATGAATTAAATTGGAGGGAAATCACCCTTTTAAGGGAAAACCCAAAATTTTCCTTCGCCAATTGTGACCAAACCGTAGCTCAATTTGATGAACTGTTAGCACCATTGGAAATCTCTCACCGAGAACTATAATGGGTCTTTTTTTTTTGGTAATTTGACACTTCACTGGGAAGTGGATTTTCGAATTAGGGTCACTTTGCCGCCTCTTAAAATCAAATTTATTCACATGCGCTACTTGTACTTGGGGCACCACTTTCCTTCACACTTATCAACTCATGTTGATTTTCTTCATGAATAACCATATTTTGATCATGTTTTCATGGTCCCCCTTGGGCCTACCCTGTATGGTAGCATCATCGAGTCACCCTCGTTCATAGCATCTAAGTTGAGTCATCATCACATTCATGGAGTCTGTCTCGAGTCCCTTTGTCTCCTATTACAATATATCATCCATATTTGCGACACATTCATCATGTGTTGCCCATTTTGGCCTCCATTCATACTGTCCCTCATCCCCTCTGGAGTCGATTTAGTCGCTGCCAGGTCAACCATGTTTTTAATGCTCTCACAAGGGAAGTTGTCCATTTGCTACTAAGTATACACTTCTTCCATCATCATCCCCAATGTCATTCCATTAGTCATGTTACTATGATCCCTCGCGCCTTAGTTAAGGATTAATTATTTCCTTACCTATGGTAGGCCTTCTTCTGTCGACATCGGTACATTTATTCTAGAAGATAGGTCTAGAGGTTGGTGTACCTTGGTTCCAACTCCCATTTTTTTACGGTGCCTTGGATCAAGAAAATGAATCATCATTGACCTTTGACCTTGTTGTTTCTCGTATACTCAGCCTTAGCTCATTATCGCATGATTGAGATTCATATGCTTGATGATTCGGTGATCCAATATATTGTACTAGTGATTCCCAGGTGTGTGTGAGATGTTTTAGGCCTCATGAGGGGGTGGCCCTTCTAGTAGCCCCCCACATGCCCGGATGACCTCAAATTATGCTACAACCTTAGATGTAGTTCCGCAAATTTGATGGGTTTGGTTTCAGCTACTTGCAGTGCCCACAACATGCATGTCTCATTTAGATGATCCACTCAGATCTTCAGAGCCCTTTCCTATTCAACAAGGTATATTTGGTTGTTATACCCACCCCCCTCCCCATGTTATATGGAGGGGCACTAGTTATGTATCATGTACTCAGATGTTATTGTATTTAGTCATGGCACATTTTTTTCCATGTTTTTTCACATGTTATTGTATTATTTTCTGGCCCATTGATGCCAACATGTCATGTATCATGTATTATACATTTTGTAGCTTAGTCCCACATTGATGGGCTCACCATTATTCTTTGTATTTTGTCATCTAGGCAAGTATGGGTATGCCTCAATCACCTCATTGAGAACATGTACCCCAATATAAAATGAGACTTAAATCATTTGTAGGTCTCGCCCCCTCAGTTATTTTCCTCTCTTGCTTCGCTTCACTAAGATCTCTCTCTCTCTCTCTCTCTTTCTCTCTCTCTCTCTCTTTCTCTCTCTCTCTCTCTTTCTCTCTCTCTGACTCCCCTTCAGTGTCTAGTGATTGTGCTCTTACAACATACTTTGGTCATAAGATTTTATCCTAACGCTTGCATGTTGGGGGGCAGTCTGTTATCACCAAAAATTGGCCATCTAACCATTTCTAATTAGATGGATCGAAGTACACCATGGAAGACCAATTTTACCACAGTAAAATTATTTTCTCTTTAAGAAATAACTTAATAAACCATATTTTATTAATTTATTTCTAGTTAAAACAAGAAAATCCATGAGGAATAATTAAATAAGACCTTATTTATTTTATTTTCCTCTAGGAATAATTAATTAAACCATTGTTTAAATAATATTCCTAGTCATATTTAAGCCAATAATGAGAAATAATTAGATAAATCATTATTTTTCTTTTTTTTCTCTAGGAATGATTACTTAAATCATTATTTAGTTATTATTCCTTGTTAAATTTAACTAAATCACCTAGGAATAATTAAAAAAATCATTATTTATTTATTATTCTTTAACCACATTCTTGAAATGATAAATAAATAATTTATTTTTTATTATTTCTAAATAAAAGTATTTAACCATTTTAAATACTTTTTCCCTGTAACAAAATATAATAAAATATTCCAAGTTGTTAGATCTAGATCTTGTTTAATAATATTTTATTATTTTCCATTGTCAAGGATAACTCAATATTTTGTTATAAATGGGAGGGTTTTTCCATTCGTTTTTCACTTTGAACATTCTCATTATCACTATTATTTTCTTTTTCCATTTGAGCTCCCATCTGAGTTCAACACATACTTTGGTTTTTCTACACCATTGAGAGAGATAAAATTATGAAGTTGAAGCATTGAGGACAACCAAGAACCCATCCCATCGAGGGGGACTAGTAACATTTACTTCTTTCCTTCACCAGGTGTTACATAATATAAAATCATTATTTTAATATTGTCTTGTCTGTAGGCTACTTGGAGTTATTACTACTTCTTTTTTTTGTTTAACTACTTATGCTTCATAGATCTGGGTTTTGTAGGATTTGTTCTAGTTGTATATTACATATCTAATGGGTAGAATATCCACTTCTGTTGTTAGGGCTATTCATCATGTATAGCTAAAGTAGGATCTTTTCGTATACTTGCGATAAGATTTTACACTAACAAAGATCACTCAACTGAATGTTTTCCCTCATTCCCTAGATTGAAGGCTATATTCAAGGAGTTCAGGAAGACCCAGAGTGAAAAAATATCATGGCACAATTACAGTGGTGGCAGATTGACCCTAAAAAAAAAATTCCTAGATCAACATGGTAGGGCCAAGAACCTTTTAATACCACTTGGAAATCTCAGTGATACTCTGCACCACCATGAATAAATCATCCATTCACTGGACCTTTGTGTCCAAATCAACAATATCCTACATCTTCATCGAAAAATCCATCAGATAATTTATATCCTTCACAATGGAAAAACTCATATACTCAAGGAAAAATGTGGTCTTAGAAATGGAAGTATCCCACGAAACCAATTAATAAATCCGTCGGAACATTGCCTTAGTCATAACCACCATTGCAAGCTCCACTTCAATTGCCCCCAAATTTTCCACTGCCATTACTTCCTGAATTACCCATTCAATCGAATCATAATCTGAATAACAAACCCGTCCAATATTTTGAGATTCTTGAAAACTCAGATCTTGGTTGTACTTCATTTGAATGTAATGAGTCTTAAATGAGGTCTGGACGGACTATATTTCCATAAGGCTGTACAGAAAACTGAGAGCAAGTAAGCAATGAAAATCCTATTGCGGAGAATCCCTTAGTGGAACACCCTTTACCCACCCTAGTTGTCACTAGAAAAGAGACATTTGACAAGAAAACCAAGCAACAAGAGCCTATTAAAACTACAAACATTGCTCCTCCATTACCCGAGAGACGTATTGTGATTAAAAAAAAATTCTATTCGGATTTCAATCTCATAGGGGAGCTAAAAAAAATATGTATTAAAATTCCTCTTCTCTGGGCTATTCGGGATGTCTCGATCTATGCTAAAACCATCAAAGGAACGTGTGTCAAAAATTCTAGGAGAAAAATAAAATATTCTTCTACAATCCATGTTATTGGGACACTTTCTGATCCCTTCTTAGGGAAGAAAACACATATTAAATATGATGACCCTGGAAATCCAATTTTTATTGTTCAAATTTAGGGTCCTGACTTTCCAAACAACTTAGTGGACTTAGGAGTCGTAATAAATATTATGATTGTAGAAACTCGTGGAATCCCTAGAATCAAAACATTTAAACCAACCTCAATTATGTTGGAATTGGCTAGAAAATCGGTAGTAAAAACAGAAGGCACTTTAGATGATATTATCATTTCAGTAGATTCCTCGGAGTACCCAGTGAAATTTCTAGTTCGTAATCCTTGAAATAGGTTAAATGGACACCCTTTGTTATTAGGAATACCTTTCCTGGTAACTGTAGATGCATATGTCACGTCTTGGACAGGAAATATGATGATTTCAAAAGGGACTTCCATTAAAAAATTTATTTTATACTCACCCACAAGACCCAATCTATCAGTCGACAATTATCAATTATTCCTCTCCCAAATATGAGGAAGGAAATTTGTGTTCTCTTCTTACCTTGGATGAAGCTCTTATTTTTAAAATGAAAAATAAGGATGATATAATTAATGGCTTTATTAACCAACCTTCTACTATTGGGAATTTAACATGTTAGATGTTAAAAGCTATTCTTGACAATGAGGCCCAAGGAGATCCATTCAAGGTTCTAAAAAATGAGCATATACCCACAACTGCAGTTCATAATAGTATTCCCATTAAAATTGAGCATAGTAAGACTTTGAACATTAATGTTAATCTGGATGACTTGCAACGTAATAAATTATTTCAAATCCTCCAGAAATATAAACTGGATTTTGCATGGGAATATTCTGATATGAGAGGCATCAATCCCCAACTATGTACACATCACATATATATATATATATATATATATATATATATATATATATATATATATATATATAGAAAAATATCCTCGTGTCATTCGCCAAACTCAAATAATACTAAATATACACCTTAGGGATATATTAAAACAAGAATTATAGAAACTCCTTGATGCTAATTTCATATATCCTATTTCTGACAACTAGTGGATTTCACCATTGGTTTTGGTCCCCATGAAAAAATGGAAAATGGAGAATTGGTGTGGATTACAGAGAATTGAGTAAAGCTACAAAAAAATATCACTTTCCTCTTCCATTTGTATATCATGTCCTCGAAACTCTTGTAGGAAATAATTTTTTCTCTTTCTTGGATGGTTTTAGCAGATATAATCAAATCTAGATTGCTCCCGAAGATCAAGACAAAATTGTGTTCACCTGTCCATGGGGAACATTTTCATATAGGGTTTTACCATTTGAGTTGTGAAATTAACTAGCCCCTTTCCAAAGGGAAATCTTTAGTATTTTTTCCAACTTAATGAGTCAAGGGCTTGAGCTATACATGGATGATTTCACTCCTTACGGTAGTGAGTTTGAGCAAGCCTGACAGAATTTAGAGAAATTTCTTGAACAATGCATAGCTACCATATTATGCCTTAGTAATGAAAAATTCCATATGATGATGAAAAATGGAATATTTATGGGGAATTACATCTCCACTATAGGAATTCAGGTAGAACCCACTAAACATTGAGTTAATTCTTATGCTTCCTACTCCTCGTACACCAACTGAGGTGTGTAGCTTCCTTGGATATGTTCATTATTATCGTCGTTTTTTAGAAAATATTTAAAAAATAGAAGAACCATTGTATGTATTGAAATTAAATGTGGAATTTGAGTGGACTGGTAGGTGTGATGTTGCTTTTGAAGATCTAAAAAAGTTGGTCTCAACAGCCCCCGTGTTACGAGTTACCATTCTGCATTTCATCTGATGCATCAGACACAATAGTAGGATTTGTACTTGGATAGGAAGAATATAAAAATCCTTATGCCATCTATTATATCAAAAATAATATTACACTGGGAGATATAAATTATACAGTGACGGAAAAAATAATTCTTAACTGGTGTTTATGCTAACAATAAATTTCATCACTATATAACAGGATACATAGTCCTTTTATATACTGATCATTATGACATTAGGTATTTATCTAATAAACTTGTTACTAATGGTTGAATAACTTGTTGGTTACTATTATTACACCATAAAGGATCGACTGGGGAAAGATAATATTGTTACATATTTTTGTCCAGAATTATGCTAGCGAATGATTCTTTACATGTGGAAGACTGATTTCCAAATATACATTTGTTTGTGGTGACAGTTAAAACACCCTAGCATGATGATGTCGCTAATTATATGGCAGTGGGAAAACTTCCAGCACATTTACCATCCTAGGAATTGAAGCTTATCATTCAATGTAGTGCGTAGTTCTCCTAGAATGATGCTTACCTCTTCCATACAGGGTTTGATCTTCAAATCCGCAGATGCATGAGGGAAGACAAAATTTATAATATTCTTAAGGCTTGTAATGACGAACCTTGTGGTGGGAATTTCGTTGATTGAATAACTGGGGATAAATTTTTACAAATGGGTTGTTACTCTCCCTCAAGAGGTCTGCCGCCCCTGGTAGACTAACCTTCGCGAGTCTTCTATCCATAAGGAGACCCACCTCTTCAAGGGTATCACGATTTGATACAATAAAATTCAATACTTTGTCGTTGATCTCAAAGGCTTGGGACTGAATTTTATTCAACACATCGCAAAGACGATGAGCATCATTCAACTGGATATATATTTAAAGATGCAAGGAAATATGCCCAGAGTTTTGATAATTTTCAAAGGATGGATCACCCCATTCAAGCCTATAAAATTCCTCTGGACCCATAAATTGTACTTGAACCTTTTGAAAGATAGGTGTTTGATTTCATGGGCCCCTTCAACCCATCGTTAAATAAAAATGTGTATATTCTGGTTTGAACAAAATATGTAAATAAATGCGTGGAAGTAGTAGCTCTCTCAAATGCTGCAAAAGAGGAAATTATTAATTTTCTATTTGAACTGTTTGTGCAGTATGGATTGACTAGGGGGATTGTAACAGATAGGGGATCAAAGTTCAGTTCCCACAGAATTTCTGCTACCTTGTAGAAATATCACGTTAAAGACAAAATTACTTCTCCTTACCATCCTCAATCAAATGGATAGGTGGAAATAACCAATAAATTATTAACTAAAATAGTATTTGTGAACCAACGGAATTGGGTTGCCAAAATCCTTGAGGCCTTATGGGCCTATCGAACGACTTTGCACAACACTACTAGATATTCACCGTTTCAACTTGTTTTTGGTAAAGAACCCATTTTTCTAATAGAATTCAAAATCAAGACTCTGAAAACGAGGGAATTTGAATTGAATTTCACAGAAGTGCATAAACAACATTTGCAACATCTTAATGAACTGGATGAAATGCTCCTATTGGATTTACAACGCACAACTTTTATTCAAAAAAAAAGTGATAAATGGAATGATCGACTGATTAAAAAGAAAATATTTCATAAGGGAGATTGGAAGCTATTATATTACTCCATATTCCAATATGTCCTAGGGAAACAACACACAAGATGGTTGGGACCATATGAGGTCACTAAATTTTATGACAATGGCACGGTGAGGCTTACTAGAATTGATGGTTATGGCATCTCTTTCTTTTCCAATGGACACCTGATTCATCTGTATCACTAGCCACTCACAAGAGAGTATTTTCTACACAAAATACTTGCATAGAAAAAGAACTGAAGCCCCTATAACTTCACCTACGTGAGCTTAGTTGTCATAACTTGGTACACCAAGAAAACCCAATAAAATAAATAGACTGCCTGCAGTTGCTGAAAAAATGCTATATGTGGCCATGATACTCTATGGGGCGAAGAAGACCCCACAAATCACACAATCATAGATAGTCGCATGCTCTATCAAGCTCACAATCGTGGAAATGTCGATGCATCCATTCATAATAGCATTGGGCCCATAATGCTCCTCACGCTCCGCCAAATGATAGATGTCCGCACACCCTGTTAGAAATGGATAAGGTAACACCTCACCATTAGGTAGCATGCTAGTCACAAACTAAACATCTAGTTGCGTTGATATCAGAAAATTAGCTCACCTCACAAGCATGATCTTCCAGGCATTATCCAAACAATGAACCAAGAATCATAAAAATTGATCCTGCGATCTCGAGATGGGGTTGCGAAGAAACTTTAGCAACCCCAACTATGCCAGAGTCTGTTGAACTGTTGGATCTTAAGCCACCTCATCTCGGAGGGTATTCCAATCCCTCTCCCTCCACATCGTCCTATAATAAAAAACATCAAACATATCATTTTTGGCCCCTTCATCTAAAAATGAGGAAAATAATATTTTTAGTAGACCACGTGATTTAATCCTACACAAGTGCACATATCGCGCATCTGTGTTATGAAAATGTGCTTGATGCACTCATTTGTTTAGCCATAAGGCACTTTGACTGCCATGGTTGGTCGACACACATGTTCTTCACATAGACACATCAACATCACATTTTTTCTTCACACAGATGGATTGTTCGACGTGCCTGTATCAAGCATTTGCATGGGGATGATGCATGAAGCTCACAGCTTCAGGATTCCACCACATGACTCTCATCGATTCAACCGCGTGACTCTCTTCTAGTCACCCGTGGTCCCCCAAAATTAATCGTAAAATGTCATACAAGGGACTCCTATATGACCTGTCTACCCTACAAATAGAAAAAATAAAAAGTATAGGGTGCTAGCTCCTACTTGACCCTCACCACACACATCCTCAGTACTTCAGTCAGCTACAACAGAAATAAATTCTCCATAGATGACCTATGACCTCTCAAGCTCACCAACATAAGTGAATTGAAATTGAGCCCTTTTTTCCTCTATATCTCCCATAAGTTGAGACCCATAAATAGAGCTCGGGACCTTGGTTCTCAAACCCATGAGAGACACAAGGATCAATACCTCATCATCTTCAACTTGAAACTCTCCATTCCAATTATCACCAAAACTCATTTTTGGGCCCATTGAACACCCTAAACTTCGTCTCAGGTATGCCCTCTCTTGTTTTTTAATTCATGTCATCAAAAATTATTCATATGTTTTAAAAATATATTTTCACTTGGGGTATTGGCCACAAATATTTCAGCTACATTAGAAACACCATGCTTCGATCAACAAACTAACAGAAAAGTACAAGAGAAGGTTTCATTCAACACTCAGCATGATAGGCATCCTTTTAAGCTTTGCATATCCTGACATCATTTATCATAAGTGAACCATACGGTCCATCATCTCGACCATGTTTGTCATCTCTCACCTTGCACATGATAAGCACCCATGGTAGTTGATAGAGCCTCCCCACTGATGGATCCCATCATATTCATAGAACCCCACCCACTATCGGGATCCATAACCACCCACTCCAACCTGGAACCACCTCATTTATATGCCTTGATGATCAACTTCGTTCTGCTTCACTCTTTTCATACAAAGACCCACTTGCGGACACCACTAATATTTTACGACAGATCCACAAGAAACATTACTGTGTTTCACTTTTTGCGTATCACACCCCCATGAATATAGCCCATGTGTCACTTCATCCACCTCATCACCCACACGATACCAACCAATGGGGCCCCCATCCTTAGCAAAAAAATATTCTCGTATCACCATGCAAGACCCACACATGTTAATAGGGCACTCGTCTCCATGCTTGTACATCCAAACCACTTTTACATTAATTTTGTAAGTGTACAAATATTGTTTAGGAGAAATACTTCAACCCATATTTTTATGTTTCATACCTAGTGGTAGTTTCTAGTCAACCTAGGTCGGAGCTTATACATTTTTTACCAATCCCTTTCACATTATTTATATCATACTTACACACACCCTGGATGTCCTACCAACTCTAGGGCTACCTCTATCATAAATTGTTTTGACCACCGCCAATTTCATTACAGTTCCAACCTCGGTCCAGTTGTCCATAACCATCACTTATTTCCAACTCTCATTATCGTTCCTGGTTAACCCACCATGTTACACTCTACTTCACCAGAAACCATGATCCCTTGTATCAATACCTTTTTGGATGGTTGATGCTTCTTTCCTGTTGACATCACCAATCATATTCCAAGATTTAGGTAGAACCTTGGATGGATTCCCCCCGTTAAGGAACATCGTCGAGTGGCACAATGGGAATCAATATTTTTCATTTATGTCATAGATCCCCATGAAATTTGACATCAACACTAGTTTTCATGTCAAGGTGTTATTGTACTTCATAACCACTGCAACTATGTCATTTATTCGAAGAATTGTGCATTTCTAAGCATGAATTTTAGTAATTCTTAAGACATAATGCATGGGAGGTTCTCAAAATTCGAATACTCATGCACACATTAGCACCTAAATCAAAAAGTGCTTCACCCAGACAATTCATGGGGGTAAAAAATTTAGTATATTTGTTCAAAGTAAAAATTCCCTTGAGGTAGCAGTTGTCATCACCAACCAGTAGTAGGTCACTTGCCACAATGTTACTTGAAAGAACCAATATATGCGAGATTGTATTAACTAGTCATCATAACGAGCATTGGACATGTCCAACCTGTAGAAGCATTTCTTATTTTATCACTCAAGGTTTCCTACAGAGCATGGTTACTATTTCTCTTTAGTCAAGGGGTCATCTACTCATATGTGTAGAAAGTTAGTCTCTCTCTCAAAGTTGTTACAAAAACTCTCAGTCAGAATAGAAAAAGTGATGTATTTCGGCTATACGCTTGCTCCTAGACCTCATACATCAGGGGAGAATTGTTAACACTAGAAAATCGTACATTGCAAGAGACATTACAAATTATCCAGCAAAAGGTAAAATTCAATATTAATTTTCATGGAAAGATAAAAAATTAAATTTCCATAATGTTACTTGAGAAAATATTGGACCGTACACTAGAAACAAAGAAGGTTTGCGTGGACTGCATGATGTTTTCTTCGAAAGCCGCATGGTCTAGGGAAGGGGAAAATGTCATATTTTGGGACAACTTCCCACACTTAGGGAGGAGATTCCCTGACATTTCCAATCAAGGAAAGAATAATTAAGGTCGCCCTAAATATATGTAGCCCTCAATGTAATCATCTTGTCCTACTCTTGGGTCATTATCACTCTTGGGCCAAGGGAGGGAATATGGGTTCAAATTTTTCTATATAAACAAGCCATGGGAAGAGAAAAACACAGGACATTGTTATGCTGACCGAATTGGTATCATAGCAACACCAAATTTCATTGTTGAAGCAAAGGAAGTGAGAGGGCTAGCATATTGGCCATATTTCTTCTAAGAAATCCAACATCTTAGTGAGAGCAGAAGAGTCCACCATTGGAGATTATTCACACTTCTTTTGAGAGAGAGGAGAATCTTGCAAAGATACTGAGGAAAGGTACCTCCTTGCTGAGGATATTTGAGCACCATAGCTCAAAGGATTCTCTTCAAGTGTTTTAGCATTCTATTGTATTCTTCTACCACCAGTATTCAATAAAGGGAGTCTTTCTCGATTTTTCTATTGACATGTTTTCTCGATTTAGTATTGTGTTTTATTTGTCTCTTTTCTTTAGGGCTATGTTTCTTCATGCATTACATCCAATGCCAATCATGCTTTATTTTTTTAAAGTCTTTTCACTAACAAAACCAACTATCTCTGTGATTCTTTGTAGGGAACAACCAACTGTTAAGGAGGTGTTATTTGGTACTCCATTTCCACAAAAACACTAACACAATGGTTGTTGTTTCCTTAGTCACAATTGTTTTTCCCTTGGTCACGGTTGTTGTTTCCTTAGGAATAGTTGTTGTTCCCTTATTCACAGTTGTTTTTCCCTTAGTCATAGTTGTTGTTCTCTTGGTCATGGTTGTTTTTTCCTTAGTCACAGTTTTTGTTCCCTTAGTCACAACTACTATTCCCTTCGTTACGTTTGTTGTTTTCTAAGCCATAGTTGTTTTTTTAGAAATAGTTATTACTTTAGCCTGTTTTTGAAGTTCTTCTTTGATATCATGGTAAGATAATTAGTTCACCTGAATAATTTCCATAAAAGATTTTTTTATAAGAATTTTTTAATAGACTTATAGACCTCCTAAAACTTTAATAGCCATGATATGGTAAATACATAACAATATTTATAATCCAATTTTTCAATCACCACTGGAGGAATTTTCATTCATTCTAGTTTCTTAGAATTCTTCAATCTCCTTGAAAAATAAATATTGGGAAGAAAATTTGCGAGCTAAAAAAGTATTTATTACAATAATTTTTTCACCATCCCTAACTCTTAAATATTTTATAATCAACCCCATTTACTAATATTTTGTCATAACAAAACAAAAACAAACAAATAACTAAATTCTAAGAAGATAATCGAACAAAGGATAGGAGGTCTCATCACGAGCCGAACTACCACTATCATAGGACTTACTACGACGACATTACCACTCTAGTCACCAAGCCAGGGTAATGGTATTTGATATTTGGGTCGAAGGACAAGAGGTCTCATCATGAGCCAGATTGTTCATCTCATCATCTCTGGTGAATGACATTGTTATCAAATGGTCACCACACTAGAAGAATGGCCTTTTGTCGATAATAGAAAAATTATAGTTATGAATCTTTTCTAGCAGAATGGGACATTAGCATATCAATGGGTTAAAAGGTAACCATATAAAGGCTATGGATGCCTTTTGGAAGCTGAGGACATGCCTATGGTATTGAATTACATTTGAAATTACCATCTAAAATTAGTTATTTTTCCCTTCCTTAGCAATAATAAAGGAAAATTGTTGGATTACTATGGAAAATTATTAAATTTTTCCTCGGAAAGTGGTGATGATGAATATGCATGAACGATTAATTTTAATTTTACATATCGGGGAGGTAATCCTTTTGAAGTGCCACTAAGACTATTCTAAATTTCTTTCATTTTTCTCTAAGGGTAATATTTTGGCGAATATTGTTTTATTCATGTTCAGAGTTCAAAACATATCCACATGATTTTACTATGCTTTAGTACTTTGGGTGTCGTAATGTATAGTCATGTCAGCATGCTTTATGGTTAATGCATCCAATAATTACATCACACGCCTCGCTCGCCATTTCTAATTTTTTACGGTTTCTCCATTATGTCTAATTAATACATTTTTATCTGATTAGTCATGTCAATTTTCTTAACATATCAAATTCATGATGTAAGTTCGTGGGTGACCTATAACCTCATCGAGGGGCGGGGGTGAAATGATAAATATACAATTGAACGCTTAAAACTTTTAAACATCATCGTATGCTATGGTCGATGAATTCTCTACTATGTGCAACATTTTTTGTCTCAGAATTTGTTGAGCTCTGTTGTATCTAGATCCAAATTTCTCCCCATGGAATAGCTGAAATGGGTGTCCATTCAGTGCGTAACGAACCCACCCAGTTGCTGATCTTTTAGCAAGTGCACAATATCCTGGACCAAGTAGGGTGGTCATATTATTCCCTGCAACTACAAGACTTTGATAATGAATTCACCTTGGAATTTACAAGGAATTTGAGCAATGGGGTAATAGTGGTAAATGGAAGAGAGATACAGGTAAATGAATAATTCTTGGCAAAATGACAGGCCTTTCCATAGAAGGAAATAATTTGTTTGAAATACATACTCTGCTACAGAGTGCAATGTTCCTTTTTGTGACCCTTGGAGAGGAAATGGTCATAAAAGGGAAAGGGTACAATCCTGCCTTATTTCCAGAGCCATGGAAGGAATTAGTAGGTGTCATCTAAAGGTACATTATGTGCAATGGTCAGTATGACGTGGTAAGAGGACGAAATTTTAAATTAATGATAGGATTGATACAAAAGGTAATCGTAAACCTGCATTATTTTCTAAATTCCTTATTGCTTGAAACTACTTTAAGAATCAAAATATCTAAGGACCAAGCCTTAGTGGTGAGTCACTATGGGCTCATAAAATTTATATTTTTCATAGGTTTGAATCATGTACAATTGAGCTTGGAAATGTTCTTAGGAAACCCTGAGGCTCCACCAGAACATGAAGCACCCATTGAAGATTCTCGAAACATTATATTTAATAATGAGCATCTAGAGGTGAATGAGGAG
This sequence comes from Pinus albicaulis, assembly GCA_034641835.2. Taxonomy (NCBI): domain Eukaryota; kingdom Viridiplantae; phylum Streptophyta; class Pinopsida; order Pinales; family Pinaceae; genus Pinus; species Pinus albicaulis. Next base: position 619,189,775 of record CM076583.1, read on the forward strand.
GCTAATCAAAAAAAAAAACTTCATGGTAGAAGGTAACTTGTAGGGAAAAACAAAAACCCCAACCCCTCAATAGTTAACTATGGCAGAGAAAAGAATGGCTTCCCTCTTGGCCTCCCTACCTAGAAAAGGGAGAAGATAGATTAGGTTGGATAATTCACAAAATCCTATAGACTCCTATGAAAAAATTCAAGAAGAAAGTGGACCTCAAGAATTTATTGATAGAGAAGGAACACAACAGGAAACTATCCAAGAGGATTCTCCTCAAGAGCAGAAAATGGAGGCAACCCAAGTTCTGGAAGGATTGGAAAATTTTCTTAAACGTGTGAATTTTGAAGAAGTTGCAGTTTGCTCAAAAAATCCTTCTGACTAGAAGAAGTCATATAATTCTCCAACCTCTCCTCATAATTCTATAATCGTTTTCATTTTAGAACCGTGAGAAGAACTAGTAAATACTTTTCTTCAAGAACATTCCGCAGATTCTGTTGCAACTGTCCTGGAACCCTCCTCCCCTGAAGAAGTAGCATTAAAATCTCCTTTGGAAAACGTGGAACAAGAATTCAATGTTGACTTTCCAATCAAACCTTAGGTTGATAGATATATCATGGAACCTATAATCGATGTCATATTTGAGTCCACCCAGGAAATGATGATTAAAATACCCGAGACCATAACTATTGTTTCCCTTTACTCTGGCCAAAAAAATTTCACAGAATACTAGCAGAGATCTGAAGGATAAAGAGAAAAGAAATACTTGTAAAGGAATGGATTTTTTAAGAAAAGAGAATAGGAAGCTACAAAGCATTGTTAGTATAGGAATTAGTTTCATTCAGTGAGGAAGGTGAAGGAGGATGATACAAAAGTGAGGTGACAATTTATTCCTCTAAAGGTTGAGACTTTCCTTGACTGACATATAAAAAAGAAACAAAAGTCAGCATAATGAAAGGAGGAATAAAGTTTGTCTAATTTGTAGCATGTGTATCATTAGGATCATGTGATAATTGATTGTCACTATTAAGCTCAAATTTAAATTGTTCCTCAGAAAGGAAACCAATTGTGGAAACACTCTGATCGAATGATTCCAGTCTATATATCTCTTTGGAAATATATCATAACTATTTTTAAATCTATAGGAAAAATATTTCAATGATTCATCGGGATTCATTATAATTTTACTAATTTCTTTAAATAAATTTTCAAGATTACACTCTTTAAAAGAATATAGGAACTCATCAATGAATTATTCAAGTGAATGGATATATGTGATTGGTAAGGATTTACACCATGATTTTATGTGACCTTCAAAAGTGAGAGTGAAAAGTATGCATATGGAACTTTCATGAAATATAACAGTAGAGATATAACTTTCAAGAAATTAGAAGATATGCTCAAATGCATAGATTTCACCCTCTCCATCAAACTTATTCTGCAATAAGAGATTAACTATCTCAAGAGGGATTTAAATATTTACACTTAAAAAAAAAACATGGGATAAAAAATCGGGAAGGAGCCATTTAAAGTAAAATTTAAGATGTAAGCTCCACATGGTCGTATTTTCATATACCCTACTTCTAGCACCAAATATATTGACAGGGAAAAATGTGCTTCCAACAGTAAGGGGGTCTCCTTGGCGTGAAGTTCCAATTAGAACTCACATCATTTGGGATAGGAGCCCAATATCCTATGCGATCCTAGTTTTCACCATGTTTGTTTTCTCTTGGCTATCAAGTGAAGTGAAGTTAGTGTGAGAGAAAGTGTGAGATTTCCAGAGAATGAGGATGAAATAATCCCATAAGTGAAAAACTCACAGGAAAACTGAGAAGAAATTGAAGAAAAAAAGCAAGAAGAACTTCATCTCAAAGAGGAGTCAATTAGCTAAAACCATCTGAGACAAACAATTAAGAAAGTGCTAGATGTTAACTACAAATTAGTTTGCAACTACAAGCATTAGCATGGAATAAAGAGAAAATATTTTGAATCAAACACACAAGCTATAATTTTGAATTAATACATTAAATTATAAGTGATATGAAGAAAACATGCACAAACAACGAAAATATTGGATATACATTACAACCACCATGAAAGTGCACAGGAATCGATGCCCAAGTTAAGAGATTCTCATCATTAATAATGTTTAGTTTAGGTACATGCATTACAATCTTGTCAAAATACAATAGTGGAATGAGCATTTCTCATATAATTTTGAAGATAAACCATAGCCTCACTACCACTCATCCTAAAATATTCCAGGAGCTAGAGTGCTCATAGCCATCTAAGTACAAACAACTATCTAGTGCTAGCATAAATCAAGTGCCCAAAATCCTCCTCCCCTTTCTTAGAGAAATGACAGTACATTATACAAATGGGTGGGGAATTACCTTTCATCTTTCCCATGACTTTTCAATTTTCTCATGACTCTTCTATTCCTAGTAACATTTACAATTAATATTGATTTTTTCATGATTTTAGGATTTTCAATAATTATGACAAAATAAGATTTACAATACAAAGAAGTGACTTGAATTTTGCTACTATAACAATGTCTTCACTAGAAAGGCTACATACCAAAACCAGAACCAAGAAGCTCACTCAAATAACTTCTCAATATGAGACAATAAGCTACCCATATGCATCCCATAACGTCTTCTCCAAAAGTAGCAACTTAAACTACAATTTTCCAACATATCTTGAGAATTTTCTAGATGACTTAAGCACACATTCATCAAATATAGTTGAAGAATCCACTGAATATTATAACCTATTCAACAAGCCAACACAATGAATTCTACATGCTCAATACATTCTCATTGTCACCTAGATTTGGATCCCTTGGTCATCTTATAATTTTTTATAAGTTGCATCTACACATATTGAGATATTGGAGTATGCTATCAATATTCCATTGTAAATTCACATTTTCCTTGTGCCATGGGGAAATGTGTCATTGAATATCCAAACATTTTTTTCAAAGGTGGTGTTAGGTCCCTATAATAATGTTAGCTACACCAAAATTCACAAAAATATTTATTGTGGAATGTGATGCCTTAGGAAATGGAATTGGTGTTGTTTTAATGCAAGAAGGAAGACCCATTGATTTTTAAATTCATCCAAGCAAGGGAAAGTATTTACAAAAACCTATTTATGAGAAGGAAATTTTGGAAATATTGCTTGCACTAAAGAAATGGTGACCTTACGTAATGGGAAGACACTTGAAGTTAAAAAAAAATCATGATAGTTTTAAATACTATTTGAAACAAATATTATCTTCATAAAAGAAACAAAAATTGGTCACAAAGATGTTGGGTTATGAATTTGAAACCATATACAAAAAATGGAAGAAAAATGTTGTTGCAAAGAGGTGTGGACAATCATTCAAAAGTTACAACAAGATCTTGATACATATGATACATTTATTTGGAAAAATGAGTCATTATAATACAAATATCACTCATATCTATGCAAGAATTCTCAATTTAAACAAAATATTTTTTGGAATTGCAAGCCTCCCTCTTAGGAGGGCACTCATGATTTTAAAAAATTACCTAAGGGTTAGGAAGGAATCTTTTTGGGATGGCCTTGAATCTGATATTTGGAAGTTTGTCGTAGAATGTTTGGTTTTCCAACAAAAAAAAGTTGAGGAAATTAAGAGTTTGGGTCTATTACAAACTTTATACATTTCATGTCAAGAATGGGAGAAGGTATCAACGGATTTTATCATAGGCTTACCCGAGTCTGAAGGAAAGAGTATCATCATGGTGGTAGTTGATAGACTTACTAAGTATGCACACTTTTTTTCACTATCTCATCCTTTTAAACCCATCACATTTGCTACTAAGTTTATGGGAACAATTCAAAATCTACATGGAAATCCAAATAATATTGTAAGTGACAGAGATTGCATTTTCACTAGAAATTGACGGACGAAATTATTTTCTTGTCTTGGTACTCAATTATCTCATAGCTCATCTTATCATCCTCAATGTGACGGGAAAACTGAAATAGTGAACAAATTTTTGGAAGGATATCTTTGTTGCTTTGTATCTAATAAAAAAACACAATGGTTCAAGTGGTTACCTATGGAGGAATGGTGGTATAACACTTCCTTCCATACTACAACAAAAATGATCCCATTTATGGCACTTTATCATCCATTCTAATATCACATCATATTTAAGAAAATATTCTAAGTTTCAAGTAGTGGAAATTCACATCGAGCATCACCAACAATTTCTCCAAGTCTTAAAGGACAGCTTCACTGTCACACATAATCGAATGAAACAACAAGAAGATCATCATCGCAGTAAAATAATTTTTTGCGTAGGTGACTGGGTGTTTTTATGGCTACAAGCATACAAACAAATGCCCCTCATGAAAGCTAATAAATATAATAAATTATCACCCAATTTCTATGGTTCTTACAAGGTTTTTCAAAATATTGGTACTATGGCATACAAATTAAAGTTTCATGCATCTTCTCGAGTGCACCCAGTTTTCCATGTCTCATGCTTAAAGAAGGTTATTGGTGATAAGATCTCAATTTAAACAATATTTCCAGAACTTGATGAAGAAGGAAAAATCATATTGGAGCCTAAATAATTCATTGAAGCAAGAACCAGACAACTACGGAATCGATCAATTTCATAGTATCTCATAAAGTGCAAGAACTTACCTGCTGAAGATTCCACATGGGAGGATGAGAATTTTATATAGAAGAATTCATAAATAATCAAGTGTTGAGGACCACACTTTTTTTGAAGGAGAGGGGTGTGTTAAGTCCCTATAATACTTTTGTATCCACCTTATTTTTATTGTTAGTGTAGCCCCCTTATTTTTATTGTTAATGTAGCCTTAATATTGTTATTGTTTCTCCCTTACATTTTTATTGTTATGTAGGCTATGATTATTTGTGACCCCGTATACTCCTATATATATAAAGGAGGTATTTTCATTTGTATAAAACAATAATTTTTCATTTATGTGATGTAAAGGAGGTTTCCCCCTCGAAGATAAAGATGCCAATTATCAAGTCGTTGATATATTTTTTGTTTTGTTTTATGATCTGGTTGCATAACAGGTACGTGAAAAATAACTATACAATCATCTCCCTCCTGATCATTATCCATGATCATACATTTTCTAGTATTGATGATTACATAAATTGGAATTTTAAATTCCATAGGTGCCTTAAGTTCTAGTAGTATTATGGGTTTCACTATCACTATTCTTTCTTTGTATAACATTTTCTAAGAGTATATATGGTAGAAAGCTCACTAAAATATAATGAATGTGTTGCCACATCTATTAATACCACCCTTATATTGTTAACTAGATGACTAATCAATGAACATGATTTTCTTCTTTGAACCCCTTCTCAATGGATTGGATAAAATATAAAGGTATTTATTTCCCAATCATTATATTCGCAAATTCAGTTTTGTGCTTGAGTTTTTCGGTAATACTTAAATATAACTAATAGCTATTCCATATTGGCCTTGGAAAACACTTTGTTTCTTATGAAGATAATCAAACTCTAGCTCAATGACATTCATAGATGTCATAGTGTAATTTTTCGAACCATCACTGAAGGTATCCCCAGATGTACCCATTGAATAAGATACCACTCCAAATAGGACTAGATGTAAGAACATTTTTTCAATGGTTAAACCTAGAGAGGTCACAAAAGCTGCACAGATAAAATTCATGATAAAGTATGAACTTTATATGAACTTCATGATAAAATATGTATAACCAACACTAAATAACTCCTTAATTGTGTCTAGGTTAAAATTATCATGGAAATCTATGATGGTTGAACCTTCTAATGGCGTAACTTGGAAAATCCATAGGAAATGAGAGTTATGATCAAATGTGAACAATGTTTTATGCACAATAGAACTACCAACATTTTAAGAGAAGAAATTTTTCATTCCATTAATTTTTGCAATATTATATTATCATGATAATATATTAAAGAATCATATTTATTGACGTGCGATAATTTATCATCTTCTTTGGATGGTAGAATGTTGTAGATGTTAGCTGCACCAATATCCCTATTACCAATTAACTTTTTCCCTACATTATTTAGTGTGGAATGTTGGCCCAAAGAGTCTTCTATATGCATATTTATTTCTTGATCATATCTTCTCATTTTAACGAGATGTTCATCTTTCTATATAATGGGCCTACTTCCAAGTAATTTATCCATGATCAATACCAGCTCTGAAATACCATAGTTTTAAGCTAGACTATGTTCTTGTTGCTTGGATATAAGCCTCATTTCTATAGGGAGGAAAATTTATAACATTAGTATTCTAGCCATTACATCAATAAATATGGATAGATGAAATATTGTAAGAGTCCTTTAGTAATCCTTGCTCTACCAAGGTTAGTGAAAGTTCCAAGAACCTTTTAGCAATGCATCCATTAAGAATCTTTTCAAATGATGGCAATAATAATTCATTGTTTTTATGATGAATTCCATGGTGAAATTATGTCCTTCAACAATATAATCTTGATCATCAATCCAAATAGAAGAAAAGGCCCCATTATGGATACATCCACACAAGACAAGTTGGATAAACAAATCTATTTCTCTCTTTCCAATGTTTTTTAATTTCGAAGAAGTGTCCTATGTGTTTGTCTCTACATATTATTTTAAAAGTGGTCAATCACATTGTCATTGTTTATAACTAGATATGGTGTAGGATTATTTAACATTCCATGACATTCAGAAACCAAGTGTTTCAAATTCTTTAGCACTTTAAGCTCAATATTTTCTTTTGATATGATAATTGGTTGTCATAACTCTAGTTATTTATAAAATCTTGTACTTGTAATATGATTTTCTATGTGAAGTTCAATTTATTATCATCATGGTGGTTATTGTTTCCTTTCTTTGTAATTCTTGACAAGGCTTCCATTCTTCATAATCCATACATGCCGACGTTTAGCATGTGAGCCACTTGTGATGTACTCTCCACTTGGAATAAAAATAATTGGATATATAGAATCACTATGAGTAATCGTGTTAAACAATTTTATTCATTTCCCAACATCCAATAGTTTGAGTATTAAACCAAATAATTCACTGGTTGAGGTTAAGAGTTCATTATAATTGCTTATACCTATATCATTAAGGCTCCACTTGATGGCATATAAATCAGAGTAAGATGCAAGAAGAATCCTGGTAGGGTCCCTTTAATAGCATTGACTTCATCCCAATGCTCAATTTTTTTTTTGATCCAAGCTTCATCTCTCCACTCACAATATCAGACTAAGGTAGAGTAGAATTCTTAACATAAATATAATTAGATTTATAGAATGAATAATGTCTTAGAATTAATAATTTATGATTTGTGGCATTGGCATCACTATAAAGTCCCTTGGTTACATAATAAGCCATAATAGGAAGTTGAGCGATCATACTAAATGAATCCTCTAAGTCACTTTGGGTGTAAGTAATGTTCATCAAATCATAAAAACTTCTTGCCCCACTATAATTCATCACTAATTGTGGGAAGTTATGAGGAATTTGAAACATTTCAATCCACTTCCCTTCCTTTTGGTTCTTTTGATGTGGCACAATGTGCCTTCCTTATTAGTGATTCAGAACATTTTGTCTCCTTTATATGTGATTGAGAATAATCGGCAGTGGAAAAATTAGTAGTAGGAACTTTCCTGGTTTACTTACTTACATTCTATTGTTGCGATTGAGGGGATCACAATTTGGTGAGCCATCTCATAATTTTTCCTCAGTTTGTGATTATATTGTAATTTTCATCCTTAGTATGTGACTAGTCACATCCTTACGAAAATCACGATGATGTAGCACATCTTAACTCATTAGACTATAATGTAGTGCATCTTAAATTTGTTCTTTATGATGGGAACAATGAACTTAACAACTTTGTAATGAGCTGCTAACAACCTCCCAGTCTATGATTAAGTCTTCCTCCCTTATTGCTCCTTATAGTCGAAGTTTGCATGAAGAATATTGCTAATAATTTCTAACTAATGACTCATTTTTCATTGATATCTACCAATAATTGTTACCTCCTCTATCACTGATGATTCAACTTTAATTTTCCCACTTTATGTACTAACAGGAAATAAAGGGACATCGATAATATTATTACTACAACCATTAAGAAAAATGGATGTTGGTGTAGGAACACCACAAGGTTAAGGTTGAAGAGTCAAATTTTTTTGACCACGAGAAGCATTTATAGGTACAAAACTAACATTCAGTTTCTTGAGATGAGACAAAAACTCATCCATTTTCTCATTCAAAGTATATATCTAGCCTAACATTTGGGTCATTATTGCTTGATGCCTTGATAAATATGTTGGTGAATCAAGTAATCTACTGTCAATCCTTTTGTTTTTCATGTCTAGGCTTGTCAGCTTATCAAGGTTCCTACCTCTTTCCATTGAATATGAGTGAGTTGTTTCACTTGAAAGGGGTCATTTATGGAAAATTTGCATCACTTTACTAATATGTATTTAATGGAATTCCATGCCCAACTAAGACTCTCTGAGTATTTAGGTTTTTCTATTGGATTTGGTGTTGAAATTCCAAAAATATTATTTTGGGCTTGGTTTAAACCAATCCATTTTAATGCAAATAAATTCATTAAAAAGTACATGGCTACTTCTTTCTAATATTATTGTGATGGTGTACCCAAAACCCATCACTCAACCAAGAAGGAAAACACTAACTTAAAAATTAGTCCTTAGAGATATGATGAAAGGATTGACTGTGACCCAATCCTCAAAAATAAGGTTGTATTTGTAAATCTGGCTCAAGATAGGTTCTGTACATTGGGTAAAATCTTTTACAAATTTGGTGAAATATTTCCTCTAGTTCTTGTCTAACATGAAGCACCCTTTTCACAAGATCAAAATACAGACCTCCTGTCACAAATATTCAAAGATCCAAAATAGGTCAAAGTATTTAACTTAGGGCATACATGCCTTTGACAATTGTAATTCTTCGGATGAAGAACTTCATTTGTCCTGTAATCAATACGAAACTATGCTTGGAATCATATACTGGTACTTGAATAAGCTTGCTAGCCATCAAACCGTGAATCAAGAAATTTTTCATAATCAACCAATCATGGATTTGGTTTTCCCTATGTAAGTTCAAAGTAAAAGAAACATTTTTACTCAAAATCCATTCCATCAAAGTTTCCATCAGTAACCCGACTTGAATCATTGCAATTGTCTATCAAAATTGCAGCAATAATGGGCATGAAACTTAACATCTTTTTTATGAAGGCAATATTTCGAACCCTATAAGGAACATGTAGTCCTACCACTATAATTCCATACATGTGTTGAGTGAGGAGTTGGAATGCACATATTAAAACAAAGAATCCTTTCTGAAATGAAAGTAGTTCTAGAATTGGAGTAATTTCATGTATGTGGAAATCCTTCCCTTTAGCAACTAAACTTGATCTGCCAGAAGTCCTATTATTCTTTGAATCAAAGCGGTTAAAAATTTTCTTAAATTTTCCGTGGACATTCAAATATCAAGTCACTTGTAAATAGTAGCACCTACATCCTTGCATAAAATGAAACACGATCCTTTTAACCACCAAGGATAACTCTTATAATGATTGATGTAGGATGCATATATCAACACCATTGTTAAAATAAACTCAACTATGGATAAATTCAAGCATATCCCCACTAATAATATGGAGAATATAATGTCTCCCACATGTGGAAATAAGAAAAATGGTTAGACCAATGCAAATATTTATGTTGCAAAGAACATTTGCAATACCAATATGTTTTAACTGAATAACTAGTGAACCATGATTTATCTCCCACTTGTATAGATTCAAAAGTATCAACATTCCTTTAAGAATTACTTCTAATGGTGGTAAGACTTTTGGTCCAATTGTAGCCTTATCCAAACCATTGACATATAAAGACATTCAAAAGTATAATGCTCATAGCTTCTCAAAATAATCACCTTTCACCTATGTAAACATAAGTAGGGAAATCCTAAAAGCAAGGCTATGAGATCCTTCACAAAATTGACTAACTATAAATGGTGCATACCATAACGTGATCATAAAACAAGAATGAGGATGAAGAAAGGAAAGAAAGGATGAAAATTTTCTTTGTGAAAATATCATGTTACCCATATCTCTGGATGATGTCTAGGCTATTTAAGGATTTTTGACCAAGACCAACAATTGGAATAACCATTAAAAACTTGAAAAATAAAGAAGACCCAAAATTTAGGTGTACATGATAAAATTTGTGGAGGGGTTGTATAAATACAACACCACCCAACAGAGAATCCATCTCATGGGTATTGGAGACCTATATGGTAGCATGATGTACCTCATTTTGTGTGCCCCCAAACTTACCCAAGTGTGAATCGAATTGAGTCAACTGTGGAAAATATCCTTTATATAGATTAGTAACGAGGATTACTCTTTTGGCAAACAAATCCCTATTTGGGTTCATGCGAACAACACATACAATGAGATATGGTCATTCATGCATTCCTATGTTCATCCTAGTGAAGACTACAAAGTGCAAGAATATTTGTTCCTCAGTCTTTTGATTATTTCGATTGCTTTTGTTTCCTGAAAAAAAGGATCCACTCTTATTTTTGTAGCGAGAATCTCTAGACGAAAACTCATTGTGTTATGTACATAAATAGGATAGATAATAGTCTCGAGTCTAGATAATTTTTAGAACTCCCTTGCAAACTATGCGCAAGTATCTCTTTACGTTATGCATTAATAGGTTTGTTATAATAAGTTTCGATTAATACAAATCTAGCTTTAGTTTTATGGTTCTATCATGATTCCTTCTCTATGATTGAAGTTAACTAACATGCTACCGAGTGGCAAGGGCCCCTCACTCTGATTATGTGGTTACTCTATATATTGGATTAGTATAGTTTATGATGATAGGTTTCGATACAAACTCGTGTTCTTTTCTTACAACGTTACATTACATTTATCTATCCCATGATATGTTATATTTATAATGGTTAAGTTTTTAATAGAGTGGAGTTGTGTAATTTCTCATGTGAACAACGTTAAATAATATGTGAACAACGTTAAATAATATAATCAAATTTGAAGCCAATTACATATTATATTGAATTTGATGTTGTCTAACACTTTTTCCTTTTGTTGGATTTAATTCATTTTTATTTACTACAAGATTCGAACAAAGTTCACTAACATTTGAAGTCGATGTTGATTACCTTTTCCATAGGTATATAGTGTTTTTTAAATGACATATCCTTTGAGCTTTACAAGAGGAACACGATTTTGCTGGTTTTCAATACTCTATTTCTCATATTTTTTCTCATAGTTTATTGGTTAATGTTTTTCCACTGAGATAATTATCGGTTAATTAATTATGCCAGTGCATCTAAAAATTTTTGTTGTTTTAAATTTTTTGGATGACAAATGTTCTAAACTTGTAAAGAAAAATGTGTTCAACCTTAAATAAACTTAGATATGAAGAAAATGGCTGATATTTACCTCTTTGACGCAGTCACTCCACTGAAAGTCTACACTCTTCCTTTCTTCGCTCGTTCTTTGTCTCCACGTGGTCCTCTTTTTAATTTTCTTGGGAATTTTATTTATCAATTTTGAGAAAATTGATAAATAACTATATTCAATCGCCTTGGATATCAAATTGTAGGTCCCGCCTTACATGGATATTTCCCTGCCTTCGGAATATTATGTAATAAAACAATACTATTGTTTTATTTTTATCTCTGAAATTTATATTCTCGACACCTATATATAGATATCCCAATGTTAACTCTTCAGACCTTATATAACGGTTCAACCATTTATGACCCGAATAAATAGTTCAACAATTATAAACAACTGGCTTTGGAATAACACGTAGATCCGGCCCCACCTATATCATGTGGACCAATCAACGACGGCGTCGTACCTTGGTTAATTCTCGTACACCTCCGTCATGCGAGGACCGTCCGATGACCTCCTCTCGAATCAACGGCTTAGACTCATTCCGCTGCGTGTCCCACGACAGTCCTTTAACGCGCAAAATGGTGGTTTTGTGGGACGACCCATCCAACACGTGTCATCCTGTCAGTGGAATCGCTCCACGCTCTACGGATACCACTCACGCCGCAAGAGTGGTGCAGGAGAACCCAGAAACAGCTCGTGGTTTCGCTACAGTAACTGATTGTGGTTCTCGTCGGGTTAATGGCTCCGTTGTATACTTTAAATCTGGTTCCCGATACGGTTAAGAGTTCCAATGACCAACGAACAATGAGTTCCTTTGTAAACAAAGTGGGTTTCTGTTATCATAGGAGAAGACTTAGATGGCCACGATTTCGCGAGATACTTCGCCTGCGCAGGATTAAATCCGCAGGGCTACCCAACACTTTCAGGAGTTAAAACAGGGGACGGAATATTAGTTCAAAAACGCCTCCAAATCGAACGAATTACCACAAAATTAACATACCAAGTCATTAGATAACCAGCAAAGTAGAAATTCATTCAATTGGGGCAATCGACAATACACAGAATTTAATGCAGGAGTTTCTCTATTCTTCTCTCTCTCTCTCCCTCTGTTTCAATTACATTCGGGAATACATTTATACATATACACCTATGACTTCTCGGTTCCTCTATGAGGACCGTTTCGGAAACCAAAAGCTTATTACAATTTATTCAATAACTGAACTGACAGCTAGACAAACTGAGCTATTCGACTTCCTCTGACTCTAATTAATCTAAGAATTACAATCAACTAAGGTATTGACACCTAGCTGTAATAATTCGAATGTTTCCAAACCCTCCTAGCCACAACATGTGGACCAAACCTCCTACATTGCTGGCTAATGCCTAATGCCCCTGCATCAGACTCCTGAGGGCAATTTTCTTCATGGGCTCCTGTCCATGAGCTCCTCCACTGATCTGCCTATCTTTTGCAGCATTTCTTCAGTCATCCAAGTGGCATCTTCCTTTGGTTTATCCTTCCATTTGATCAAGTACTGAAAGTACTCTTGTCCTCTGGTCCTTTTGAACACTCTCTTGTCCAATATCTTCTCTGGTTGCAATGGTTGAGCTGGAGGTAGTTATTCTTTCCACTCAATCTGTTCCTTGTCTACTGATCTGTACAAATCTGCAACATTAAAAATGGGAGATATTCCAACATCAGGTGGCAATTCAATCTGATAAGCATTTGCAGAAAACTTCCTAAGTATCTTGCATGGCCCAATCTTTTTAAACTTCAATTTGTTATACTGCTTCTTTGGGAACCTCTCCTTTCTCAAGTGTGCCAAAACCAAGTCTCCTACTTCAAAATGAACTTCTTTTCTGCTCAAGTCTGCTCTGTTTTTGTATTTGATGCTGCTGCCTTGTAATTTCTGTTTCACTTGTTCGTGGATGGCCTGGATCTCTGAAGCAAATTCCTCACCATCTGCACTCCTTAACTCTACTCTTCCTAGATTTCTTAACTCTGATATTCCTCTGGGGTGCATTCCATAAACAATATGAAATGGGCTCTGCCCTGTGCTTCTGCTTGGTGAGTCATTGTATGCATATTCTGCTTGGGGCAAAATATGATCCCACTGCTTGGGATGCTCTCCTGCAAGACTCCTCAACAAATTTCCCAGACTTATATTCACAACCTCAGTCTGTCCATCAGTCTGAGGATGATAATCTTAGTTGAAACTCAGTTTGGTACCAATTTTCTTCCACAATGTCCCCCAAAAGTGACCCACAAATCTGGTGTCTCTGTCTGAAACAATACTCTTTGGCAACCCATGCAATCTAAAAACTTCCTTGAAAAACAAGTTAGAAACATGGGTGGCATCACTAGTTTTATAGCATGGAATAAAATGTGCCATTTTGGAGAATCTATCTACCACAACAAAGATTTCGTCATTCCCTCTCTGAGTCTTGGGTAATCCTAGAACAAAATCCATACTCACCATGTCCCAAGGCCTGCCTGGAATAGGTAAGGGAGTATACAATCCTGCATTCTGGCTCCTTCCTTTAGCATACTGACAGATCTTGCAATTCTTCACAAACTTATCTACTTCTGTTCTCATCTTAGGCCAGAAATAAAAGTGACTCAGCTGCTCATAAGTCTTATCAGTACCAAAGTGTCCAGCGAGTCCACCACTATGCTTTTCTTTGATCAAATTTTCTCTCATGGAACATTTTTGTATACACAGTTGATTCTTTCTGAATAACAAGTCTTCCTGCAGGAAATAATCCAGCCACTGACTTCTATCTGTCAAAACAGGGTTACTACATGCTTCAAATGCTTCTTTAAAATCAGGATCTGTTTTATACAACTCTTTGAGAAAATCGAATCCTGCAACTTCAAAATTAGTCTCTTGAACAAGCAAATGTCTCCTACTCAAAGCATCAGCTACTTTATTGGCTTGGCCACTTATATGTTTCAAAACAAAATTGAAACTTTGGAGATACTCAACCCATTTAGCATGCTTATGTTTCAACTTGGGCTGTTGTACAATATATTGCAAAGCATGATTATCAGAATACAATACAAACTCCATGGACATCAAATAATGTCTCCACTTCTTCAGTGCTTGAACAATTGCATAGAATTCCTTTTCATAAGAGGAATACTTTCTCCTGGTATCATTCAACTTCTCACTGAAATAGGCTACAAGCCTATCATACCAACTCAAAATAGCTCCAATGGCCTCCCCACTGGCATCACATTTTACTTGAAATGGTTTGGTGAAATCAGGCAGAATTAAAACAGGCTTCTCTGTTATCTTTTGCTTCAAAACTTTAAAATTCCTCTCTGCTTCAGCAATCCACTTAAATGGTTGTTTTCTCTTCTTTATGGTCTCAATTATGGGTGCATTAATCTTACTGAAGTTCCTTATAAACTTTCTGTAAAAACTAGCAAGTCCATGGAAACTCCTTACCTCAAAAACATTCCTGGGTGAAGGCCATTCCACAATTGCCTTAACCTTTTCTGGGTCCATCTTTAATCCGTCTGCAGAAACAAAAAAACCCAAATACACCAATTCTTCTTTCATGAATGAGCATTTCTTCAAATTTATCAGCAGTTTCTCTTGATGCAGCTTCTTCAAGACATGATTGAGATGCCTTAGATGTTCCTCTTTAGTTCTGCTGAAAATTAATATATCATCCAGATATACTATCACAAATTTACTAATGAACTCTTTCAATACTTCATTCATAAGTCTTATAAAAGTGCTAGGTGCATTTGACAACCCAAAAGGCATTACCATCCATTCATACAACCCTTCATTGGTTTTAAAGGCAGTTTTCCACTCATCACCCTCTCTTATTCTAATATGATGGTATCCACTCTTCAGATCTATCTTTGAGAAATATTTAGCACCACTCAAACAGTCCATCAAATCCTCAATTCTGGGTAAAGGGAATCTATACCTGATTGTGATCTTATTAATTGCTCTGGAATCAGTACACATCCTCCAGCCTCCATCTTTCTTTGGGCTCAAAACTACTGGTACTGCACATGGACTCAGACTTTCTCTGATCAGTCCTTTGTCCACCAACTCCTGTACTTGTCTCCCGATTTCTTCATTTTCTTTGGGAGTCATTCTGTAGGCTTCCTTATTTGGCATATTTGAACCAGGGATAAAATCTATCTGATGGCTGATCTTTCTCACAGGTGACAGCTCATCAGGTAAATCATCCACAACAATGTCACTGTAATCATCTAACATCTCTTGGATTTCTATTGGCAAATCAGAAATCTTTGTAGAAGTAAGAACTACTTTTGGTTTGCAAACTAAAGCAAAGCTTACCTCTTCTTCTTCTATCTGCAGTAGATATTCCTTCCCGCTCAGCAACAAGGCCTTTGGATCAATCACTCTGCTGGATGGTTCTCCTTCTTCCATGGGAATCAATATATGATGTACCCCATCTTTGAAGAACTTGTAAGTGTTCTTCTTGCCATCATGCACTGCTGCTCTGTCAAACTGACTAAAGCAAAGCTTACCTCTTCTTCTTCTATCTGCAGCAGATATTCCTTCCCGCTCAGCAACAAGGCCTTTGGATCAATCACTCTACTGGATGGTTCTCCTTCTTCCATGGGAATCAATATATGATGTACCCCATCTTTGAAGAACTTGTAAGTGTTCTTCTTGCCATCATGCACTGCTACTCTGTCAAACTGCCAAGGTCTACCCAGTAGTATATGACACACATCCATGGGCATTACATCACACAAAACCTTGTCCTTGTATTTGCCCATTTGCAGCTCTATCTCACACTGTTCTTTCACAACCAACTGGTGCCCTTTATGCAGCCAGGACACCCTGTAGGGAGTGGGGTGCTCCCTAGTCTTCAGCTTCAGTTTTTCTATCACCTCAGTGGAAACCAAATTGTCTGTGCTGCCGCTATCAATGATCAGCTGGCAGCATTTCCCTTGGACTTTGCATATGCTCCTAAACAAAGTCTTCCTTTGTGCAGGCTTAGTGACTTCTTTTGTTTGTTTCAACAGAACCTTATTAACCACCAAGGACTCTCCCCTCTCTGGAAGAAATTTATCTTCAATTTCTGCTTCCTCTTCAACCTGGGCAACAACAGCATTTCTTGGACCAGCACCCACATTCTCTGGGCATTCATAGTGCTTGTGTCCCACTCCTTGACATATATAACACCTCAGCTCTCTGCTTTTGCCTCTGTCCCTGCCTCCTCTTCCTCTTCCTCTGTAAGGACCCCTTCTGACCCTTGCATCATCCTCTGTAGATGCATTCTGAGGTGAGCTACTATCAGCTCCATCCTTGGGTGTAGGCTTTCCTCTACCACCCTGACTTCCCTTCCCACGGAAAGTACCTCTCTTCTTGGCAGACTATTTCCTCAGGAGTTTCTCCTCTGCTTTCAAGGCCATCTGGTATGCCTCTTCCACTGTCTTAGGAGACAGAAGACCAATCTCATCTTGAATCTCCAATCTGATACCATTCACATATCTGGCAGTCTTTTCTAGTGTATCTTGGAATTGCCCAGCTCTTATGCTCACTCTGTAGAACTCCTCTGTGTATTCTTTTACTGTCAGCAACCTCTATCTCAGGTTCTGCATTTGTCTAAATAATGTCAGCTGATAATCACCAGGTAATAATTTACCTTTTAGTTTAGCCATCATTCTGCTCCAGCTCTTGATAGGTTGCTTGCCAACTCTTCTCCTTTCTGCCCGCACTCCATCCCACCAAAGTGCAGCATGTCCTTTCAGCTTTTTCACTGAAAATTTTACCTTCTTATCTTCACTTATTTCTTCATAATCAAAGCACTTGTTCAGTTCATTTATCCAGTCTACCAGCTCCTCTGGATTCAGTCCTCCTGCATAGCTTGATACTTCGATCTTGGGCTTAACTGCAGACCCTAGAACAGTTCTGAGGAGCCTCAGGTCAGGGGGAATTTCAATTTCTTCTGCTGCTTCTGTTTCAAGTTCGCTGATGTCTTCAAGATCTCTGGGTTGTCTTTGTTCCATGGAATATAGCCTGGCCTCGACCCTCTGTAACATTCCCAACACCTCTGCATTGGCTACAGGTCTCCTTCTGCCAGCACCTCTTCCAACTCAGACTTCCATGTCAGTAAAACAACTCCACAATGGCTCTGATACCACAAATGACGCAGTCACTCCACTGAAAGTCTACACTCTTCCTTTCTTCTCTCGTTCTTTGTCTCCACGTGGTCCTCTTTTTAATTTTCTTGGGAATTTTATTTATCAATTTTGAGAAAATTGATAAATAACTATATTCAATCGCCTTGGATATCAAATTGTAGGTCCCGCCTTATATGGATATTTCCCTGCCTTCGGAATATTATGTAATAAAAAAATACTATTGTTTTATTTTTATCTCTTAAATTTATATTCTCGACACCTATATATAGATATCCCAATGTTAACCCTTCAGACCTTATATAACGGTTCAACCATTTATGACCCGAATAAATAGTTCAACAATTATAAACAACTGGCTTTGGAATAACACGTAGATCCAGCCCCACCTATATCCTATGGACCAATCAAAGATGGCGTCATACCTTGGTTAATTCTCGTACACCTCCGTCACGCGAGGACCGTCCGATGACCTCCTCTCGAATCAACGGCTTGGACTCATTCCGCTGCGTGTCCCACGACAGTCCTTTAACGTGCGAAATGGTGGTTTTGTGGGACAAACCATCCAACACGTGTCATCCTCTCAGTGGAATCGCTCCACGCTCTACAGATACCACTCACGCCGCAAGAGTGGTGTGGGAGAACCCGGAAACAACTCGTGGTTTCGCTACAGTAACTGACTGCGGTTCTCGTCGGGTTAATGGTTTCGTTGTATGCTTTAACTTCGGTTCCCGATACGGTTAAGAGTTCCAATGACCAACGAACAATGAGTTCCTTTGTAAACAAAGCAGGTTTTTGTTATCATAGGAAAAGACTTAGATGGCCACGATTTCGCGAAGATACTTCGCCTGCGCAGGATTAAATCCGCAGGGCTACCCAACACTTTCAGGAGTTAAAACAGGGGACGGAATATTAGTTCACAAACGCTTCCAAATCGAACGAATTACCACTAAATTAACATACCAAGGCAATTAGATAACCAGCAAAGTAGAAATTCATTCAATTGGGGCAATCGAAAATACACAGAATTTAATGCAGGAGTTTCTCTATTCTTCTCTCTCTCTCTCCCTCTGTTTCAATTACATTCGGGAATACATTTATACATATACACCTATGACTTCTCGGTTCCTCTATGAAGACTGTTTTGGAAACCAAAAGCTTATTACAATTTATTCAATAACTGAACTGACAGCTAGACAAACTGAGCTATTCGACTTCCTCTGACTTTAATTAATCTAAGAATTACAATCAGCTAAGGTATTGACACCTAGCTGTAATAATTCAAATGTTTCCAAACCCTCCTAGCCACAACATGTGGACAAAACCTCCTACATTGCTGGCTAATGCCTAATGCCCCTGCATCACTCTTGACAATAATTTGGATTTTTTAAAAAGGGTGGAAGGTGGAATTATAAGTTATGATTTCGAGAATATTCAAACAGAACATTAATTCAATCATAGAGAGATGCAATTAAACAATGTTTACATCCCAACAAAATGTATTTAATTTCACATAGAAGTGACATTTTATTCATGTAGAGGATTTATTGTGACAAATAGTTCAATAAACTAATCTCTGTAATAGTTTATAACTTCACGGGGGATTTAAAATAAGCTTTTTTTACCCAGTTTCTTCATAAAAAATTAAATACATGACGATGCAACAAAATGAAATGATAACTTAAGAAGAACTCACAAGATGATAAATTACTTTGAAACAAATCTAGAATATTTTCATTCATAAAAAACCAGTTTAGATAGATTACAATTCTTCTTTAGAGTCTCATCCCAAGGGGTCAACCCTTTACAATTTAGTTTTAGAAGTATTTATACAACTTTCTAAAAAATATATAGATCCAAATATCTAGAACTGTTTTGAAAATATCTAGAATTGTTTATCAAACAAAAAAAGAGAAATATAGTAAAATCAAACTGAACAAGTTGTTGGTTCTATAATCGAGGATTTATGGTACTGTCTGGGTCTAGAAAATAGCAGTCTTGTTGTTCAATCTGCTCTGGATATTTTTTGATTGGTCATTCTAGTAACTCACACAGTTTTTCCCATTTCTTTTCATGTAGCAGCGAAAATCTGGTTAACTTTCGATAGACCTCATCTACTTCTGTGTATATTATGAATGTTGGCTTGTTAAGAAACAAGTGAGAAACTTCATGTCTAATCAAAAAATCATAGCTGAGCCCTTCCATAAATTCTTTCCCTGTGATTGTTCCTGTGATATTTGAAAACGTTGACCTGTCTCTGGCAATGCCACATAACTTTCTCTGATAATCTTCAAGTTGAATTAATTCATATCTCGTTCCTTATAGTCCAGGGAGACCCTTTTGATACAAGAAATTAAATTTATTATGGAACCTATGTACCATATTCTGCAAAATGTCACACTTATTTTCTAATTGTAACGTTATATTTTTCTTTGTGAGAAATTTCTTCACTTCTAGAATATTGTTTGTTCTGTCTTCAATGTCCAATTCTTCTAATTCCTCTATGTTTTCTGAGTTTAGGAATTTTATTATGGCTACTGCATCACTTGGTTTAGTATCAATTTCCTTCTTTACATCATCAATAAGAGTTTTTTACTTCATTACTAGTTTATATTGTTCAAAGATAATCTTAATGGATTTCCATATCTTAGTTATTTATTCATTTATTTCAATCCAAATATTCTCTCTAGTTTGTGCAATAGTGTTTGCCATAATATATTGATTTTCTAAATACTATATCCTTTGGCCAAGCTTGTGAGTTTTCTATAATTCTGCCAAATAAGAACCATTTTTCTTACGCCTTTGTTCTTGTAGCTTATCTAATTTCTCTATAAGTTTTTCAATATCTTTACCTTCAATAGCTAAATCATTCACGACTTTAGTAAAATCTGTTGGTGTAGTGATGGACTGTGTTTCTACTGATGAAACTGTTGTTGTGACTAATGTTGAAGTTGATGTTGTGGTTGTTGTTGAAGTAGATGCCCCCCTGTTGTTGTTCCTACTATTAGAACTCCAACTAATGGAATGGCTTGTACTGGGACAATCAGTTGTTCCTTCTCTTTGAGGATTTTTTCAATCTCATTTTCCATTTTTGAGATTTGTTTATTTTGTTCCATGATTATTTTGAACAAATATTCTTTTTCTTTCTCTAACTCTCCCAATTCTTTAGTTTGTGGATCTTCAGTTGAAGGAAGCTTTAGTTGTTTCCTTAAAACCTCTATGTTTGCATTCGTTTTTTTGATAATTTCTTAAGCTGCTTTAATATTACTGGGATCATATCCCAGTTTAATTACCAACTCTTCTAAAGACTTAATCTTTGTATCTTTAGCTAGAGAAAACATTTTCTCTAACTTTAATTGTGTTTGGATGTTATGCACAGAATTATGAAGTTTAGCAGCTCTCATAGCAAAATTAGTTAAAGTGTTGAAGATCATTTCACCTAATTGTTTATGTAGATCCATCTGATCTATGTGGTGAATGGATTTTGTATCAAAGGAGAAGGTCGAGGAACCTTGGGTTCTAAGAAGGAAAATTGCATCCTTCCTTACTCTAAATCAAAAGCTGATAGAAGTCTGTGTTGGGAAGTTTTTTTTTTCTTCCAAAACTATGAAAATGTATTAGCTTTAAGTGCCAAATTCCTTATTTTTATTTCTTTGTAGGAAACAAATATACTTGGTTCCTTCTGACTGCTCTGTCCCAACTCCCTTACTAGTGAGGAAACCTATGTGAATGTTATCATTGGAGTTACTAGAGTTGTTGGGGATAGTGGAATATTTTCTTCTCTCCCTAAGGTCGAGGGAGTACATGTTTCTGTAAGAACAATGTGATGTAATTGTTCTATAATCTCTTGTTGTTTATCCTACACATTTATTTTATTTTTCCTTTTATTATACACAGTAAAATCCTTAGATGACATTTATGATACTAAAGGGGAGATGGTTTCCCTTTGTATTTTCTCTCCCTTTTCCTGAGCTAATGGAGTCTGTGAAGTAGATAAATTGTTCAATTTTTGGTCTAGGAGTGTGAATATAGGGAGCATACTTCTGCTCTATTCTCATTTTAGAAATTATGTGAAAAGGGTTATAGGAGCAGGTAAAGGTGTGCTTAAAATTCATGTTCTTTAAGATAATGTCTGCTTCTTGCCTTTTTTTCCTTGTGTTACATGTGAAAGGACCAACCCATGTTTTTATCTTAAACTAAGTGTTTTTCTTGGTTGCATGATAGTGTACTTGATCTATGTTGATCATTTGTTTGATAAATTCCAAAGCAAATATTCTAATTGGTACATATTGGGGAGTTTGTAAGGGGCTAATTCACAGCCATATATCCTGATTTCTGTATAGCTTTGGTATAAATACCAATATCCATTCTTTGTTTGATCACTGCGATGTAAAATTATTTTGATTTCTAGGTCTATCCTGGGATCTTCATTGTTTTTCAACAAACTCAATACTACATGTAAGAACTGATCCAAAAATTGAATGAATGCAAACTTTGTGTTGTTCTTTTTGACCAAGGAGGTCCAGTGAATAGCTGACTGAGGGTTCCCTTGGTTGTCCATCTTTTGTAGTTGGAAGAGAAATTTTTCCCACTGATAATAAATAAAGAGATAGACTAGGATGGATGAATATTCGAAAACTCCTTCACTTGAAAATTTCATGAATTTCTCATGAATCATTTCGACTAAAAACTCACTATAACATAAAATAGTGGGTGATTTTTCACCACTTGAGAATATAGAGAGGAAAGAAAATATTTTTTCATTTATCCATTGGTCTTAATAACACCCTTGTTGAGGAGGTAAATCCCCTCTACGGACAGAGGCGATCCCTACTAGCCCAGCAGGGGTCTAGCAACAATCACAAAATGTTACGACGCAAGTTCCTAGTTACGAATGAAAAGACCAAAGATGGAGGCCTACCTGGAATCCAATGCTACGATCTGAAGAAGAGAGCGTTCCCATTCCTCAGCCTCGGAAGATCACAATCCTCCATGATCTCCGTGGATGGACACCTGCACATGCAAGAAACAAACAGATACAAGCATAAAATCTAGCATACGCAACTAAATATCAGTCAGAAAGGATACTACTCATATTAACATAATCGAAAACAGAGTGGAACCATAATCGTAATCATTCATTAAATAAAAATTGAAAGAGATTACAACCAATGTTCTGACGTCGTGGTCTCCTTCGGATGGGTCTCCAGTCATTCACGTCTCGCAAAGCTCGCCAGGGAAAGGGAAAACCTCTCCAGAGTCTCTCGACAATAGTCTCCTTACTTGAGTCGGCCTTAAGGGAAAAAGAGGGCTCTTTACAGCACAAAGGCTCTTGGGAATATGGAGATTCAAAGCTTAGGCACTTCAAGACCAGCTTGCCATGGGATTGAGCAGGCTTTTATAGATGGGGAAGGAGGGAGTTGGGATCCCTATTATTATGGGATTGGCCCTATCAACAAGGAAGGTTCCATGGGAGGTGGCAAAACCACTTCCCTTCCATATAAATCCCGCAGCCAAACCTCCCAACTCAAGATAGGCAATGGTTTCCGAGTTTGTTGGAACTCAACTTCCGCCATCTTTATTTAAAAAACAATCCCTAAATTGGGTGGCGCGACTATTGCTCTATGACAGAGCGCCAGTTGGCGCGACCTCTTTGCAGGATTTTCCCCATTGGCGCGAGTACCGAACTGTCTGCTCGCGCCAATGCAAAAGGAGATGTTTTTCATGATTTTTGCAAGGAGATGTCTCAAGGGAAATTAAAGCTCATGCTTAGAGGAATGCATTGATGATGTTTTCAAGGCATGAAAATGTTCACAGGTCACAAAATGGGTCCTCCATTGTGCGGGATGGGGAATGGTAGGGACGGTGACAAATTACTGTGTAACAGATGCCCCCTAAAGTATGAGGCCCAAGAGAGAGAGGGGTGAAATGCTTTACGAGAACATGTTCAACTGAAGGCCCGCCGTCGGAAAACCTGCGCAGAAAAATACAACTGATATCTCAAGTACATGATGTATATGTGGTATGGGCGTAGCCATCCGAAACAGAGTATGCTATAATCCGGATCCAGGGTATGGGCGCAGCCATCTAGCAAGGATCAAATAAATAGACTCAGGTATGGTCGCAGCCATCCAATCAGTGAGTCATGTACAAAATGATAATAATCCACAATCGCAACCTGGATTACAATAGACACAATCTAGGGTCTTGCGCTCCATCTCGACCCAAACAGAGTACAAGTTCGAGCATGCGAATATGTGAGCTGAAGTCGAACATGCAAGAACATCGTCTGATTACCAGCCAATGATGAAAGCCGTTAACAGACGCGAGAGAAACCACCAATAATGAAAATGGTCCTCAAGGTACTACAGGTACAATCTACGGCGTGTGAATAAATGAGTTGGCGTCGAACACCCGCAGAATCATTCGATCGGAGGTCAATGATGAAAACCTCACGTCGAATGCGACGAACCTGCCATTGAGGCATGCAGGCTCCAAGGTACCATAAAGGAGTCTCTAGATCAGCTTCCTGGATAATGAGATGAAGTCGACAGGAAGTGACCTTGATCGAAGGTGGGCCATAATGTTTCCCACATCATCGACACGAGACAGAGGAACATAATGTTTTTTTGTGAATCAGGATCATATGAGAATCAGAGGAAGGTTGATATTTGTAGAGGCCAACTTCTCTTGAACATATAAACGGCACGACAGTGGACTTGGCAGTATTTGACATCAACGGATCAGAGGTCATGGTGACGAGGCAATCAGCAGATGAGAGGTCAAAAGGGATTATCCAAACCCACGGAGGCAAAGTGAAGAAACGAGATGAGATGTCCCCAACCCGACACGAATGCAGAAAAGTGCCATGTTCAAGAGCGACATACTGCCGACGACAACGACGATGGTTCCATTTTTCCCCCACCATTTCTGGCGAGTACCCCAATTATTTTTGATAACAAGCTTGAAGGGGATAGCATATTCTTGTGATATAAGTCCACCCTTTGGGCGAATCCATCCTAGTGCATTTAACGAGTCCTAGGAAGGAGGAACTCAGAGAACGTCATTTCGATTGGATCCGATGTTATCAGGGTTTAACGAGTCTGACAAAGGAAGAACTCGGCGTCTTTTCATGTTTAGAGAGTTTGAAAAGATAGCAGAAAAGTAAACTCCACAGATCCCTTTTCGTAAATAGTTCCTCAGATCCAAAAAGGTAGAAAACAATATCCGAGAAAACCTCCTAGTCGCGATAGGCTAGGGTATTCCTTTTTCGTAATCAATCCATCCCAGCCCGAAAAAGGGTTAAATGTATACTGGGTAGATGTCGATTCGTGTCCATTTTAACGAGATCGAAACGACAAGGGCCTCGAAAATCTTTTCATGTTTAGAGAGTCAAAAAAGAGCTGAAAGATGACTCCAAAGTGAATTTTTCGTGTATTTACCGAGTCCGAAAAAGTGTAAAATACAACTCATTTCCATTGTTAAAGTCGCAAAAACCCTGCTGCTGCACATACCAAGCAAGCTTAAAACCCATTTTCGACATAACATATTCAAATATTTGATAAAAATAACTTTTAAAACTCTTTTAAAGTCGGAAAAGCTATAAATATGTCAAATTGGTAAAAATAAAATTACATTTACTATTTACCTTGGTAAAAAGCAACAGTGATCGATTTGGAGTAGAAACTTCTGACAGCGATTGCGACAAATCCGGTTGACCATTCAGTTTCTCGTCTGCTACAGGTAAGAGGCGCTCCCTTGCTCTTCATTTTCATACAATTTTTAATAGTTTTACCCTGTAAATCAGTTCTCTAGGGCCACTTTTGAAATTTTAGGGCCGCGCTCATTGGCGCGGGTATCGGGCACGGACCCGCGCCAATGGGCTCTTTTATACAAAGGGCTCGCGCCATGTGGCGCGACTGTTCACAAAACAGCTGTGCCAGTGGCCGAACCTAAAAATCCCCCTAAAAAATCGATATTTAGACCAAATTGCATGGGATTTTAGGCTTATCAGAGATCTAACTAAGGGTTTATGACCATATGAATGCAGGTAATCAAGCAAAATGGCGATTGAATGGAAAGAACGAGAGCATGGAGAAGAGGATGAACAGGCCATTCAAAGCGAGGCTTGCATGAATGCCCTCAGAAACTGTGGGCTGAAAAAGTTCTTCCTCACACCCTGTCTACGAGCTCAGCCCGAGCTCCTCCAGTATTTGATCAGTATCTGGCATGAACATGAACAGGTGTTCAGGCTACGAGATTAGGTATTAGAGCTGGAGGTTTCTGATGTTTATTTTATCACCGGATTGTCCCACAGAGGTCCGATCCCTGTCTTGACTGGAAGCAGACCATCTGGGGAGAAGATGGAAGAAGTGATGGCACGAGTGTGCCGAGGAGAACAAATGGGATCAGGAAGCAAGAAGGTGGATATCCACACTATCCCTGATCTGGCATTGAGAGTTGTCCTACATACCATCACGCGGGCTACAGGGTCGTAGGCACCGCACGAGGCCACAAAGGCCCAACTCCTGCTGGCCTCAGAATGCATGAGTCCCCTACTGTTTGACTGGGCAATAGCAGTAACAATCAATATGAAAAGGCAGCTCACAAAATGAAAACAGGGTAAACTAAAACAGTTTGGTTATGGTTCCATCCTGGTATCGTTCATTTTGGAACGCTTGCCAATCTTCGAGGGCCAAGGGGACACAGTAGCAGATCCGATACCACGAGAGCCAAGGATGGCTCACTGGGCAGCATTAATGCTCAGAGCTGGAGGCGGCCAACAGATGTCCTGGAGGCCGGAGTTCTTTAGGTGGTTACGGCGCCAGCTGATTGTAGTGGAAGACTGGCCCTATGTAGGAACTGACTTCACCGGAGACCCAGATCTCCCACTGCCAGAAGGAGATGACTGGGACAAGGAGTTGGGTAAGACCTCATATTTTCGATTTTATGATTTATGTGTTTTTTTGTTAATACACATTCGCCCTAACACATTTTATATATGTATGCAGATGTGGGACCTGAGAGACCAGCTAGAATGTCTCCAATCTCACGGAGGACACAACTCGCCCCTGATCCTCAGGGAGAGGGCACCGGAGGAGAGGAGTTGATCCAGAATCTCGAGGGAATTTCCCACGGGATCCCAGACTATGCTCGGCTGGCAGACGTACCGATGGCATACCAGCGCCACACGGTGGGAGTTCCGAGTCGGATCCACCGAATCCTGAGACGCTTAGTGCGTGCAGTCACATGCTATCATGAGCACCATGCGGATTAGTCCTTAGGATTTACACCACACCTATTTTTTGAGAGACGTATCGTCTCCAGATGTAGTTAAGACGATTATGTATATTTTTGACTTTTATGTGACACACTCTATGTAAACATTTCGATATCTATATATATACATATCTATTTCTGGATGGATCTTTCTTTACATGTGATGATGATTTATAAATTGCGCAAATGTCTGTCTAATACCAAATTTGCTACTGCATCTGTTAATGTATTCAAATGCCTAGGTATATGATGATATGTAATGTAGTCAAAATTTCTTTCCAATAATCGAATACGCAGATACAGACGTAAGATGGACGGGTTCCTTACCGAATAGTGTCCATTCAGTTGTAACACCACAAGTTGTGAATCTAGATACACGATCAATTCACGGATACCAAGGTTTACTGCCTCGGTTAATAATTCTAACACAGCACTATATTTCGCGATGTTGTTCGTGGTACGTCCTAGACACACTCCTTGCAGGTCAATCAACTCACCAGCAGGATCATAGATTACCCAGGCTGCTGAAGACAGATTCCTGGTACTGCGGGAGGCACCATCCGCGAAACCAACAAATGGATGAATAGACCTCTGCACAACCAGGAAGACCCGATCAGCAGAAAGATGTTTACAAAGCACACCACACTATACATGCACACAAATGAAAATCACACACCTACGTACACACACCACAGCAAGAAATCACTTCAGGCATAGTACTTTTTAAGGTACAACCCATTTCTGGGTTGCGTCAGCGGAACTCCTTCATAATCTATAAGCTCGTAGGCCCCATTTTTCAAAACGCGCTTTACTATATAGGGCCTGTGCCACATTGGCTGGAACTTACCGGCTCCAAGCTTGTCATGTGCTTGATCATATAGGAGGACGAGGTCTCCTTCAATAAAAGAACGGGGAGAAACAGATTGATCAAAATGAGTTTTGACCCTCTTCTTTTGTGCTTCGATAACTAAAGCAGCGAGACGACGGGTTTCATCTAACCGTTCCAGATACAGAAGACGTTCTTCCTCGGCAGAAGTATCAGGTAGAAGCTCCACAGCTAATTTCAATGAAGGAATCTCGCATTCAACCAGCAAAGTGGCTTCCAGACCGTACACCAATTGGAATGGTGTGAATCCAGTTGCACTCTTAGCAGATGTTCGGTATGCCCAGAGAGCTGAGAACAGTTGGAGATGCCAAATGGATTTGTGAATACCAACTGTTCGTTGAAGCATAGTGACCAAAACCTTGTTCACTGCTTCAACCTGACCATTCGCTTGAGGGTAGTATGGTGTTGAGCTGTCGTGACGCAAGCCCAACGTTGAAGTCAGCTCCGCCATCATGTAATCTTGGAAATGAGTACCGTGATCAGTGACGATGGCTTGAGGAACCCCGAACCATGCGATAACGTGGTTGAATATAAATTGAGCAGCCATTTTCCCATCAGCAGCTAGTGTAGGCATCGCCTCGACCCACTTGGTGAAGTAGTCGACGACGACAATGATATACGCATGCCCCCCGGCCAAGTGAGGGTTACACGTCATAAAATCCACGCCCCATTTCGCAAAAGGGCCGACGGTAATAACGGGATGCAATGAAAAAGGCGGTGTGCACATCTTGCGCTGAAATATCTGGCATGGATGACATTTACGGACTGCAGTGATACAGTCTTTGAATATGGAAGGCCAGAAATAACCTGCTCGCAGAATCTTCTGGGCAGTAGCATACCCGGACATATGTCCACCACAGGCGCCACTGTGGCAGTCATTTAGGACCTTCTCAGCCTCTTCCAAGTTTAGGCAGCGCCGGAGCACCGAATCTACGCCAACACGATATAAGGTATCTCCTACTATACGGTAGGGTTGGGACTAGTGCCGAATCCGACGGCGGGCAGCTTTATCCAACTCAGACCGAAATTTCGAGGTCTGAAGATACACTATTATGTCACCGTACCAAGGGTCACGAGTACTGATGAGGAAAAGCGTTTCGTCCGGTATATGGTCTTCAGAGTGTGAAGGAGCAGAGTCTGTAGGGAGAGAACATATCAAATCCGCGAAGACCAGTGATTTAGTTGACTTAGCAGTAGTGAACTCCAAGTCAAACTCCTGCAGGATCACAATCCATTTGGAGTACTTGCCCCCCAGTAATTGTCTAGAAATAATATACGTCATAGGGTTGCAGTCTGAAACCACTGTTATCGTGCGCAAAAGGATGTAATGGCGAAAGCGTTGTACAACGTGTACTGCTGCTAATGCCAACTTCTCGACATGTGCATAACGCGTTTCCGGGTCGAGAAGGTTCCGTGACAGGTAATAAACCACATGTTCATCACCGTGATCGTCATCCTGCACCAAAAACATGGCTATGGTGCTAAATGCGGCGGCTAGATATAAAGTGAAGTCGCGGTGCTAGTCCGGAGGACGAAGCAACGGAGCATTGACAAGCAACGTCTTCAGCTTCTCAAAGGATTCCTGAGAAATTTCGTCCCAATGAAAGGGAACGTTCTGCTTCAACAAACGAGTGAATCCTTTGGCCACCTCGGCATAATTCGGGATAAAGCGCCGAAGAAAATTCGCTTTCCCTTGCATACTCTGTAACTGATACAGGGAGGAGGGTGATGGGAGATTTACGATGGCCTCGACCTTTAGAGGGTCAAGGCGAATTCCGTCTTTCAAGACTATGAATCCTAAAAGACGGCCAGCGTCAACGCAGAAGACGCATTTATGAGGATTGACCCTGATATTGTAGCGCCTGCAACGAAGAAAGATCTAGCGGAGATGCTTAGGATGGTCCTCTCGCTTACCCGAATGGGTTGGCAAGTCATCCAGATAAGGCTGAACGATATGGCGAATTTCATGAAAAGCGTAGGACATTGCACGCTGAAAAGCGGCTCCAGCGTTCTTTAAGCCGAACGGGAGTTTTTTATACGCGAAAGTGCCCCACGGACAGATGAATGTGGTCTTGTGCTGATCCTCAGGTGCAATATTGATTTGGTTATATCCCGAGAAACCGTCCATTAAGGAATAGATCTCACTCCCAGCACATTCGTCAATGATCTGGTCGATAAACGGAGTGGGATAATTATCCTTTGGACAGGCGCGATTGATGTCGCGATAATCCACACACACTCGAATTGTACCCTGCTTTTTATCGACAGGGACAATGTTAGACACCCATTCTGTAAGGGGGATGGGATAAATAAAACCCGCGTTCAGAAGTTTTTCAACTTCTGCCTTGATGGCAGCGGCTTTCCGAGGATGCATGGGACGTAAGCGTTGGCGCACGGGCTTCGCACCTGGATAGGTTGGAATCTCGTGCACCACAATACTAGGATCAATCCCCGGCATTTCCTCGTAAGACCATGTGAAAACATCTCTGAATTCTTTGAAAAGCTCAGTATAGACTTGAATCTCATCGGGAGAACAAGTCACACCCACATGAATATTCTCAACAATCCCCGGTTTAACGGAGATGTTGATTGGAATAGTTTGAGTAATGTTACCCAGGTTACCCTCCGAAAAAACCTCGTGCGTCAAGATGGGCGTTTGAAGAGGAGGGGAAGGAACCTGAGTAGCATAACGCTCTAGACAATCAGTCATTGCCCCCAAGCTAGGCATAAACGAGGAGCGATGATGTCCATCGCCCCAAGGCAGCTCCTCAAGAGACATAGTTTCAATGATAGCCTCATCGGAAGGAAAATTCTCTCTGAGAGGATCAGGTGAATCAGCCTGACCAAGCCAGGGGGATTGAGAGTAGACGTCGAGAGCCATGCTCAAAGGAGCATGCCGAGGAGGTGGAGGGTCCGATGCAGCAACAATCTCACAGTAGTTGATCTCTACTGGCGTTAAAGGCATGGATTCTCCAAACTCATATACCTGCTCAGGTGTAGGAATGAGCCAGGGGTCATCGGACCTGGACAACATGTTGACTTGAGCGGTATGCGGTGGTGGTGCGGGAAAGATACCCATGAGGACTGGGTCTTTGAAGAGCCCAAGTCCTACACTGTCCGGGGGATTCGGAATTTGATCCACGTATGGCACGTTGTTCTCAGAGTTAGAGGTGAAAAATGACAACTGATCCACCGTGACAATCTTGCCCTCATGAGGGAACTTAATGAATCGAAAGACGGTAGATGGCACGCGGAGCATGGCATGGGTCCAGCTGCGGCCAAGAAGTATATTGTAGTTGAGTTTAGCATCAACCACTTCCACTTCTACGTTGACAGTTTTCCCCTGTAATGTGATCGCTAGACTCTCGAGAACGCCCAGGGGTTTAGATTCCCGACCATCAAATGCCTCAAGGGCATTGGGAGATGAGGACAAGGCTGGAGAGCCGATGGCCTTCCAACAAGTGGAGGACATAACGCAAGTAGATGCACCCTCATCCACGACGGCCCTATGAATTTTAAGACTGTTAATCCCGACTTGAATAACCAAAGCGATTTGATGTGGAAGCCGGGGAGTGAAATTCTCCAGATCGAAGGTGAGAAGGCTCGAGTCGGCGGGATCGATGCCACCGATTGCAGACAGTAAAGCCTTCCGTTGTGAAGGACAACTTTGAAGAACCTCAAGTGCAGACATAGCACATGGCGCCTATGCCAGATCCTCAACAATACTGTAATGTTGAGCGGCACGAGCGTTTGGATTATAAGAGGATCTTTGAAGAACACCCTTGGGAGGTGGCTTCACAACGGGTTCGAGAGTCGGCTTCCCGATTTCCAACGGACCGGAGACAGGTGGGGGAGGCGGCCCATCCACAACTGCCTTCCCGGGTGCCTGCCACGATTCATTGTAATCCTTCGACCGCGTAGCGACAGAGATAGGTGCAACACTCTTCACCATGAAAACCTGAGACCCAAACGGTACAGATGGTGATGCCTGTTCGACCATCTGGGTCTGCTGAGATGGAAATGGCTCTTTTAAAATAGCCGGGCTCCCTTTAGGGCCTTTAAGAAGTTGACTAACTTTGGATCGTCATGGACAATCCTTAGTATAATGGTCCCCTTCACAGATGAGGCAATGGTACTTCGGTTTACGCTGGGAGCCATCCTCAGTAAGAGATTTAGATTTTGGTTTCGGGGCATCAGATTTTGATTTGCCTTTGCCCTTCTTCTTCCCCTTGGAGGATTTGTCCGCAGGATTGGCCTGAACGGCATTCACCTCCATGGTTTTACCAGAATCGGATGAGGCGGGATTAGCAGAGGTATTGTTGGAAGAATTAGCCTTCTGCTTCCCATTCGAAGGTTTCTTCAAATTCTGAGAGACAGAACCAATGACACCATCCACCGCAGGGGTGGGCAGAGCCTTAGTGGTTCCGGGTCGTGGAGCATCAGTCAAGATGTCATAAAGCGTGCCAGACTGAGAATAGACAAGATCGAGGTACTGGGCACGCGCGATGGCTTGTTCCTCTGTCACGCACGCTCCCATCGTGATATCCTGAGCGATTTTATTCACAAAGGAGGTGGTGAACCAGTGAGTCAATATCTGATTAGGTATGTGAAACTTGATTAGTCTACGACGGCGCCGCCACTCATGAATGTGATCTGAGATGTGAGTGGCTTTATCCTGCTTCAGGGAAGTCAGGAGGTGCGTCCCGGCTTCATACCGAACCGGTAACTGAAAATGAGTGAGGAAAGCCATGGCTAAAGAGTTGAAATCTTGGAAAATGCCACGGGATAACTCTATGTACCACTTAGCAAAAGCTCCAGTTAAAGTACGCTGGAAGAGGCGCAGGCGAATCGAATCGTCGACCCAAGAGTTAGACGAACACCAAAGATGATACATCATCACATGCGCCTGGGGGTCCTCCCCAGCTTTTCCCTCAAACTTGGGGCAATCACCTGGTATCTTGGTGGGAACCGGAGGCCAATACGGATTATGTAAAATCGGATCATTGGTCAACTTTGAAACATCCGGCAGTTCCAAGGTAGCCAGGAATGGCAATGGAGGATTAACTGCCATGCTAGGCCCAGGATGAGGTCCGGTACCCATACTCCACGATGGTTGTGAATATCCTTGCCCCCACGGGTTCTGTCCTGCAGGATTCTGACCGTAGGGGGCGTAGGTCGTATAACCAGACTGATTTGGATGTTGGTAACAATAGTGCGGGGCTTGATAACCAGGGTACGGACCCTGATTAGGCATCGGCCCCGTATAAGAAGCGTTTGGATTAGGCTGCTGAGTGTAGGTAAAACCGGGTGGAGGAGGATAATACTGAGAGCCTCTGGGGTGGTTATAGTTCGGTTGAAACTGACCATGAGGATAATAACCACCCTGAGGATGAGTAGGCTGCTGAAAAGTGGAACCCTGCGGAGCCTGATATGTAGGGCGCAGCTGTTGATTTGGCTGTGGCATTGAATGAACCGGCTGCTGTGCAGGGTTAATGGAATGAGCGGGCTGCCCTGAATGAACAGGTTGACCCGACTGAGAGGGCTGACCTGAGTGGACAGGTTGACCCGGATGCAAGGGCTGTCCTGAATGACCAGGTTGACCCGGATAGACAAGCGGCGCCGGTTGCGCAGGTTGAACTGGTTGTAAGTGAGCCCCAGGTTGTACCGGATGGGTCGGTCGGCCTGGAGGCGGAACACCGGGTTGTACCGGATGAGCCGGTTGGCCTGGTGGCGGAACAGGACCAGGTACTTGCTGGAAACCGGTTTGACCTGAAGCAAAACCATAGGATGGTCCTGGCTGATATGCAACGTTAGAAACAACAGGATACTGCGGTTGCATCGGTAAAGAAGGCTGGATTTGCCCCCCAGGACCATAGACTGGTCCCGGTTGGTACCCTGGCTGAGGTTGGATAGGTTGACCAGAAAGGCTGTAATACTGTCCTTGCGGATTGTACGATGGCCCTTGCTGGCCCGCAGGGTAGCCCTGGATGGGCTGCCCCTGTGGATCATAAAGATAGCCAGGTTGGCCCGCAGGTTGGCCTTGGAAAGGCTGTCCCTGCGGGTTATAAGCCTGGTTGTACGGTAAACCTTGAGCATAAAGATAAGCCTCAGGAGTGGGTAGACACAAAATCTCCCCGTGCTCATCATACTGACCTGCGAAAGCATACACAGGAGTACCATCCTATGCATAGTGCGAAAAGTAAGATCGGTAGGGATCTTGGGAGGACGGTCCAACCTCGGCGTTCGGCTGTTGCAAAGACAACCGATACTCCTCCGGAGAAATGTTCTCCGGTATAGCAGTGGCTAGATAAACATCTTCAGGAGTTGGCCCAGCCCTAGTAACAGATGCTGAGACAACAGGAGAAGAGACGGCCACACAGACAGTGGGCCGAACGGGAACAGAAGTGACGAGCGTCTGAGGAGACACCCCGGGTGTAGTAGCAGCTGGCCTCGAAGAAGGAGATGATATTCCCATAGAGGCTACAGCTGAAATGATCTGACCCAGAGATCTGTATCCCTGTGGTAAAGAAGGACCGGCTGTTGACATGTTAGCCAGCTCAGAGTTGTCTCCCTCAAACAATCTATGCGGGAAGAGCTGATAGTCTTCACCGGACGTTGGGATTTCCTCACCAGAATCACTCATGGTTGATCCTGCCATTAAATCACGCAAGAGACGGCGAGGACTAGGAGGAAATACAGCAGCAACAAAAGGCGAACCCGAGGTAAGAGAAAGGAAATCAGCTCCTAATCTCAATTCAAACACAGGGTCCGAAAAGGGCCAATTGAACTCAACTGGTCCTCCAAAGGGCTGCTCAGCGAGAACCGGTCCCCCGTCAGGAAACTTGGAAACAACAAGCTGTTGTGGTTCAACAGAGGATTGGGACGCCTCTGAAGAATCGTCCGTGTAAGGACTACCAGTAGACGAAACCGAAGGTTCCGCCACTGTGGCAAAAGACCAGAGGAAAAGAAGCAAACACACACACGGGACGAAAACGAGTTAAGACACACGATCAAACGGTCAACAAGCAATATCTAAGCGGGCGTGTAATCGTGGGTGATTAATTTTACCACATTGAAAAGTAAGAAACTTTACCGTTTCATGTTTTAAGAGTCGAGAAACGATAAAAGATGACGCTATCTCTTTCAGATTTGACACAAGCGTGAAAGGACAAGCGCTTGACAGTATTTTCAAGTTTAGGGAGTCAGAAAAGACCAAATGACTGCTCAGGTAATACTAGGCACAAAGGGTGTACCAAATATCCATGAACTGCAATATACACCTTGGTTTCAATAATGAAATAGAAATCGACCAAGGACTTTCCGTACGTGCAGGTAGTCTTCCCGAATGATGTGTTCGGTGTATCACGGGTATAGGGCGGTAGACTTGGCTTCCTGTGGATAAAGGATTGAAAAACTAGAGGGATCTCCCTTTATATACGCGACGGTACGGGGAGCACAAGTCCGTACTAGCGCTGTCTAAAGCCAAAAGGCGAGCGACAGCTGCTAGGTTTAAAGACGCCGGAACACGTCTCTAGCCTAGACCACTAAATATGTTTCGTTAAGTTTCAATGCTGCCTTAGGTTAATTGAATAAATTTTACAGTTGATCTTCAATTAAGTTTCAGTTTCAGGCCTTATCGTATGTAATGTCTCAAAAGACTCTTAAATGCAAAGCTACATGCCACAGTCCAACATTTCGTTCGATGAAAAATAGTTACAGAAGAGTTGAGAGCTTTTACACAAACGAAATGATCAGAAGACAAACAATGAGATCTCTAATGCAACTAATGAAATTGAAAACTTTTCATTCAAATCACTAATCACTAGCAAAATCGAAAAGATTACAATTGCACTAATTCAACCAAAAGCATAAGAGATTTTTTTTTTTAATTTTCAACGTTTGATAGCTAATATGCACTAAAAAAACTGAAAAAAAATGGAACAATTTGAGAAACGATATTGAGAGAGCAAAACAAACAAATTTCACTCAACGACACAAGCAATCAGATCCCAAATCGACCAAAGTCTCTCAAAACCAAGAAAAAGACTCAAAGGCTCCAATGGACCGTGTGATCTAGGCCCAAAGCAAGACCAAACGAAATCTGAATGAAGGAATAAACAATCACCCAAAAATCGCAACAAAACAATGAACAACTACTAAGAGGATGTGGAGGAGCAATCAGAAAGTCGACCGGACAGACGAAACACCAAAACTCCCAAGGAGGGCTCGATACACTAAGCCACTAGATGCCCTAGGGCTTAAAACGTGAAATCGATAGATAAAAGCAAACAACCAAAGGACAGAGGTGAATTCCCAGTCAAACAGGACTCCAACACACTCAGGTAGTCGGAAAATCAAGAAGAAAAGCACTAACCAGACCCAGAGAGTTCAAAACTAAGCAAACTCAAAAACCTTACAGGAGTGGCGCGACTGTAAGGCTGTAACTGGCGCCAGAAAGCAAATGGCGCGGGCTAAACAAAAGCAACATGCGCCAATTGGCGCGAATGTCGAGCTAAAAAGCGCGCCAATCGAGTTTCTCAGCCAAAATTAAAAAAGAACTACTCCATAAGCAGATCAATGTAAACTAAGCAAACCAAGAAGCAAAAAACAGCAAAAGAACCCAACCCAGAAGGCTAACCAAGCAAGGAAAATCATAAAACAATCAAACGAGACAATCCAAACGAGACAGTGAAATCCAGACGATCCCCAGCGGAGTCGCCAAATTGTTGAGGAGGTAAATCCCCTCTGCGGACAGAGGCGATCCCTACTAGCCCAGCAGGGGTCTAGCAACAATCACAAAATGTTACGACGCAAGTTCCTAGTTACGAATGAAAAGACCAAAGATGGAAGCCTACCTGGAATCCAATGCTATGATCTGAAGAAGAGAGCGTTCCCGTTCCTCAGCCTCGGCAGATCACGATCCTCCACGATCTCCGTGGATGGACACCTGCACATGCAAGAAACAAACAGATACAAGCATAAAATCCAGCATACGTAACTAAATATCAGTCAGAAAGGATATTACTCATATTAACATCATTGGAAACAGAGTGGAACCATAATCGTAATCATTCATTAAATAACGATCGAAAGAGATTACAACCAAAGTTCTGACGTCGTGGTCTCCTTCGGATGGGTCTCTAGTCGTTCACGTCTCGCAAAGCTCGCCAGGGAAAGGGCAAACCTCTCCTGAGTCTCTCGACGATAGTCTCCTTACTTGAGTCAGCCTTAAGGGAAGAAAGAGGGCTCTTACAGCACAAAGGCTCTTAGGAATTCGAAGATTCAAAGCTTAGGTACTTCAAGACTAGCTTGCCATGGGATTGAGCAGGCTTTTATAGATGGAGAAGGAGGGGGTTTGGGATCCCTATAATTGTGGGATTGGCCCTATCAACAAGGAAGGTTCCATGGGAGGTGGCAAACCACTTCCCTTCCATAGAACTCCCGCAGCCAAACCTCCCAACTCAAGATAGGCAATGGTTTTTGAGTTTGTTGAAACACAACTTCTGCCATATTTATTTAAAAAACACTCCTTAAATTGGCTGGCACGACTACTGCTCTGGGATAGAGCGCCAGTTGGCGCGGCCTCTTTGCAGGATTTTCCCCATTGGCGCGAGTGCTGAACTGTCTGCCCGCGCCAATGCAAAAGGAGATGTTTTTCATGATTTTTGCAAGGAGATGTCTTTAGGGCAATTGAAGTTCATGCTTAGAGGAATGCATTGATGATGTTTTCAAGGCATGACAATGTTCACAGGTCACAAAATGGGTCCTCCATTGTGCGGGACGGGGAATGGTAGGGACGGTGACAAATTACTGTGTAACAACCCTAGTATGCAAGAAATTATTGAAATGATTTGCTTAGCTATATCGGGAAAAATGGAAGCTGGAGAGGCAAGAAATGTCTTAGGAAATTGGGAATTATCAGGGAAAAAGGTTTCAAAAACTTTATCTCTTTGAGGTAAATCTAATTTGTTATAGATTTCCATGAAGGAATCTGGGTGAAAGGGCTTCCCGGGATCAAAATTTTTAATTTGGAGCATTTGGGAAATAGAGTGGCCATAATCACAAAGCGAATTTCCCCATTTTGTGCCACTACAGTTATTTGGATGGGAATATAGCAAAATTGGTACGGGTGATGAATTCAAGAAAATAGTGGGTTTCGGGAAAAATTTGTTAAGGCAAGTTGGAGTCCCATAATCCTAGGCAATCACTGTTATCCAAATGTTTTTGTTGGAGCAATTGTGAAGTTCATAGAGGTCGAATTCACAATTGGTCTCTGAAATTTGGTAAAGTTGTTCAACTAGGGGTTGGTGGTCCAAATCTACAACTGGGGGCAGTATTGGGTTATCTTGAGGGACAAGTTTATTCTTAGGAGCTATATCTGAATAGAAAAGGGAGGACTTGCTATAAATACATAGTTAACTGGTACTTAGGCATTTGAACGAATATTTTGGCCGCCCTGCAATTGTATGAAAGCTTTTTTGGAATGCTTGGGTATTTGAATGAGTTGTTGCACTGTTCAGATACCAATTTAATTAGCAAAGAAACTTCATTGTTGAATTCAAACAAAGTATTTATAATTTGACACTTTATACGTGGTGAACGTTTCTTTCGGGCATGTAGGTTGAATTAATGTTGAATGAGCATTTGTAATGGTGAAACACGTATACTATAACGAGTATGTTATAATGAATAAATTAAGACAAGTGGAAAGTGGTAATTGGTATGTGAAGTGACGTGGAGGGTGACGATGGAGTGGCGGGAGTGAGTGTTGTAACGGTCAGTGGAAAGGAAGAGTTGTTTTGTGGAGGACCCAGAGGGAGGTGTATGTGCTAAGTGGAAAGGGAAACAGGGGGCGCATGTTTAAAAAAAAGAAGCCATGTTTCCAAAGGCGAGTTTGTGGGTTAGGGGGATCGTATAAGTGTGGATGTTGTCGATCTGGGCAGGCCACATCCCCTCCGTCCGTTCTTGTGGTCACTTTATCGCTTGTGGACAAAGGGTCACATCACTTATCACTTTATTACAATTTTTTTATTAACCATATCAAAATTTATGGTTAACACTTTATTAAGAATCTAAATGATAATTATTTAAAACTTTAGTCATATTTGTAGCGACATTTGGACTAGAAACACTATATATATCACTATTTAATTTTTTAAGAGGCATTTTAATGTGTCCTCTTTCTATTTTTCATTTTCTTTTCTTCCATTTTTCACTTCCTAACATATTTTCATCTTTTTCTTTTCTTATCTTTTTATTTTATAATATCTAACTTATCAAAACTAGATATGTCACAACAGTTAGCATTGATTTCATTTCTGTATTAGAGTTTGACCATTTTCTTAATATTTTCAATACTCTAAGTGACTAACATTTGATTCATATTTATTTTCTTATGGTCTATACATTTGATTTTTATTTTTATTTGAATGATATTTGAAGTTTCTAAGTATAGCTTAACAATATTTGATTGGCGTTGAATTTACTCATAGTTATATATTTGGGTTGTATTTTCTCTCAAGAATCATTTGATATTCTTAGTATAATTGTTACATGTTTCATATTTCCAATACTTTCTTCTAATATTATCTAATCAATAGTTATTTTCCCATAGACTCTATGCTTGAGTTGTTTGAAGCCCATTTTGATGGCCTTAGCATAGATACTTTGTCCAATTATTTCAATGCTTTGTTTTGAATTTCCAACACTTGTTTTTTTTGTGGCTAAGCATCAACACTATATTCCTTTGATTCTTCAATCAAACCTTCTATTGAATGTATGAAAAATGTCTCATAGACACGAGGGCTTCACTTAATGAACCTATAACATATCACGTGTGCTTGTGGCATACTAAACCATACTCCCAATTTGACTACATATTGGAAAATAAATCTAAAAATAACATTATTTAACCCCATACTAATGCAAACCCAATACACCTCCCCAATTAAAAAAACCCCTACTTTCACTAGATATTGTACATATCCATTTTTTCATTAACATTTTTTATACCCCTTTATATGTTTTCATTAACTTGAGCATATAATAGGGGGTAAAGGGTTTTTATATGTTGTGTATAAAAAATGGAGCTCAAAGTTAATGAAAAAATATGAAGGGTTACAAAAATTTTAATGAAAAAATGGATACCTACAATATCTAGTGAAAGTAGAGGTTTTTTAAATAGGAAAGGTGTATTGGGTTCATTTTGGTAGGGGGTAAAATAAAGTGATTTTTAGAGGTGTTTTCAAATATGTAGTCAAATTAAGGGTATTGTTTAATATGCAACAAATGCATGTGTTATGTCAGAGGTTCATTGAGTGAAGACCCCATGGGATTGTACTACTAAGGAAGACCAGGAATAGACAAAGTGGACATAAATTTATTTTTTGGTGTAGATTGAGATGGTGATTTGGATCATAGAAGATATACAAGTTATGCGTTTAAGTTATTTGGAGGAACAATCTGTTGGATGAGCAAGAGACAATCTATACTAGCAGTCTCAACTATAGAAGTTGAATACATGGTATTCACTCATAAAAGAAATGAATTTATATGGTTACAGATAATTTTTTTAGGTATTGATTTGGTATAGTGGGTTGTAAGGATAGATTGTGATAGTTAGTGAAATAATGTTATTGAAGAATCCATTTTATCATTTTAAGACAAAGCACATTGGTATTTAGTATCACTTTGTGAGAGATATGGTTGAACAAAGGAATGTGTTGTTGGCGATGGTGGGCACTTTGAATAATTTTGTTGATTCATTAACAAAAATTGTGAGCACTGAGAAATTATGTCAATGTAGAGAAATAATGGGCATTGTCTCCCTGGATTGTTTATCATGTACTCCTATTACCTCTTATGGAAAAGAAAAAAACAAGAGGGAGAATGTTAGGCATGTGTTGTATTCTTTTCATGACTACCCCCATTTGTCATATGTTGCACTGGGTGTAGTGGGGTGGTCACAATGGGGATCACAAGGGGAGTGTAGCCCCCTAATTGGGGGACTTACAGGGGGTAGAAGATATGCAATAGTGTTTTTTTTTGTGGCATTTTAATGGTTTTATGCAGATGGTTTTCACCTTTAGTGTTTATTCGGTACATGGCGTCTTACCACATGATTTTTTAGTTTTAGTTAAGGAAATATAGTTGTATTATAATCTAGGATAAATGAATTGGTGGTTTATGGATGTTGCGAGATATATATAATATGTTGTAATACCTTAAAGAATAATATTTTGAAAAACCTTTATGGTTTGGGCCTATTTGGGTTTCTAAGGTAAAATTGCCATGCTAATGTACTTTTTGTTTTCCATTGTATATTTTTGTTTTGTTAAGAATATGTTTTTCTACAATTAGTTGCATAGGATTAAAAGCTACATTCTATATGTTGATGTTATCTTGTATTGAGTGATTACAAAAAAAAAAGAAACGCACAATATGAATTTTTTTTACTAATGAGACATGAGAGTGGAGAAATTACAACCTTGAAACATAATGTAACACCATCAAAACAATGTTTGCAATGGAGAAAAAACTTAGAAGTTAAATAAAAACAAATGAAGGACTATCCCTTTCTTATAAAATCTCTATTGTGCAATGAAAATAAAGAAAGATAACCACTCCAGTATGGAGATATGACACACTGTGGTGTAATAAAACCCATTACAATTTATTATTTCTTCTCTTCTTTGATACATACTACTCCTCTTGGTAGTGCTCTTCAACAAAACATGAAATCACTACAATATGAGTTGATCATCTTCCTCTTCTTTTGACTAGGTTTTGAACACCCATAGTCATACATTAAGGTTATGGATTGAACTTCCTTATGCCTACATAAGTCCTTAGTGAAATTATGTTACTAAATCCACATGGGAATGTAATTGGAAGATAGTGTGGCTTCCAAATAGGTACACAAGGAAAAATTAATGATTAACTTATTGAAATACAAATTTTCATATGCCATGTTTGTTTAAGTAAAATGACTCACTATGAAAAAATTCTCAACCTACATATTCCACTAGGAACCTATAAGGAATAGCCTCAAAGGATAGAGACAATGAATGTTATTTTAAGGGATCAAACTATATGATTTTAAATTATAGTATGTTAGTTTTATTTTCAAGCATTTTCCCATGGTGCTCCCAATAAATTCCACAATTTTTTCTTCCTTGTAGAGAACTGATTGAGAGATATAGAAATTTTGTAGATAAATTTCACATATTACCTCCCCTTTTGTAATGATTTGGTAGCTAAATGTTTTTAGTTAACAAGAATATGTGGAAACAATTCACCATATTTATCCTTGGAATTCCATTTAGCTTTATCTAGTAGTTACATTTTCATTCCCACCTTGTAAAATATCTTTTTAACCCCTTATCATTTTTCTAATATTTTTTTACAAAATCATATCATTTAGAAGTTCTTCCTGAGCATCTAGTGTCATTATTCTATGGAAGGTGAAACTTGGCCCTCTTAATCATCATTAATCATGGATGACTTGTATAATTTTCAGTTCTCATCATTTACTATTAACTAAATGTGCATGTAAATAGTGAACATAATTTTGCAAGAGTCTTTTCCTACCTTCTCTAATAATTAAAAGAGGTCCACATGTCAAGGAATTTTTTTTTTTTTAGAGATCTACAACTTTTCCATATTTAGGTGACGCCATGTTGTGTTTCCTAGCTTGAAATCCTTTTCAATCCTTTGTTGATCATGCTTGAATTTATATTAATGTTGAGATTTATATAGCTAGATTCAGAACATACAAATGTACATTTATTATCTTTACAATTAAGTTTTTAGCCTTTATTGTATCATTTTATGATCATTTCCACTATGTTATAGGTTTACCATACATGATGTCTAAACATGATAGTGGTAAATACAAAAAATAAATTTTGAATGGAGACTTAATACTAGAAGTTTGGACAACCCCATTTTAGGAGTCTGGAATATTTCATAGTTTTATCCTAGGTCCTAGGTTTCTTTTCATTCTATCCTCTCAAAAGTTGAATCAAATTTCTATTAACCACTGCATCTACCATTTATATTGAGATAAAGATTGTAGACCATTTCAATTTATTTTCCATATTCTCCCATAGTCAATTCCACAATTTAATAAAAAAAAATTATTAAGTCGATTAGATATGATGTTTCTTGACATCCAAAATTTCATCTTGAACTTTTAAATGAACAAAATTGATTCTTCTTGCTAATTTATGGTTTTCATATGAAACATCATATTACACATTTTGATGAAGACATGGGAAAGAATCATTACATTAAAAAGTGGACTAGGAATGTAGATAAGTGTCCTAGGTTT
Source organism: Pinus albicaulis (assembly GCA_034641835.2). Classification (NCBI taxonomy): domain Eukaryota; kingdom Viridiplantae; phylum Streptophyta; class Pinopsida; order Pinales; family Pinaceae; genus Pinus; species Pinus albicaulis. The sequence goes on from CM076583.1 coordinate 619,232,896, forward strand.
ATAACTATAGAACATATGTGCAACATGCCCAAAAGAAATAATGTTTCCTAAGAGGATTTTGTTTGCAAACTATGGACTATTGTGTAAGAGTAAAGTAGTGTATTCAAAGGCATGTGGAGGAAATTACTGGTAGCATTACTATGAATCAATGTGTTGTGAACCTTGCACCTTAAAAATGATAAGAGGCCAATAATTATAGTTCATTTCAAGGGAAAAAAAACTCCTTTTACAATGCATATAATGTACAAGATTTAATGATCCTTGGACTAGGTCTCCTTAGTATATATATATATATATATATATATATATATATACAGAAGAAAAAGAGTACAAGTATAATAAAATGGAACCATGAAAGGTTCTAGAATACCTTCTAATATAAAATTTAAAATAATAATGAATGCTTATTAGGGCCTTAAACATGGGCCATAATATAACCCCATTATTTTGAAAAATATTTTCTCTCAAAGCTTGTTGTTGAGGGTGTTTCTTCATGAAATTCTCATTTTCCCATGTATCTTCTTCTAGAGGCATGTTCTTCCACTTCATTAATGGTTTATTTAAAATATATACAGAAAGTTGATCATAAATTTTTCTGGTTCAAGAATCAACTTTACTGATGCATATAATTATAGAAGTTCTATTTGCAATGGTATAGTTTGTCCCATAACCTTTTTTAGGAAAGACACCTGAGAAACCTTATGAATGCAATAAGAAGTCAAATATAACTCATACACCACCTTTCCAATCCTGTGAATAATCTTCTAGGGGCCATAAAATTTTGGAGCTAATTTCTTATTCTTCTTTGTCTTGAGTGTATATTTATTTTAAGGTTGTAGTCTCAAAAATACTCAATCACCCTCCTCAAATTGTCTTTCACTTCAACGTTGATCTACTTGTTACTACATTTTTTTCATGCTCAATTTGAAGGTTTTACTTAATAATTATCAAATTTTATTTAGTCTGTCCATATGTGACTTTATTTCTTGTTCTTTGGACTTATCTTGCAAAAAATATGATATACTAGGAGCCCTATATCCATAAATAGCCTCAAATGGGGTAATTTTAATAGATGTACCATAGACAATATTATATCACCATTCTTCCAAGGGAATCCACTTCATCCACTGATATTTCTTATCTGAAGAATAATATCATAGATAACCTAGTACACATTTGTTTACTATCTATGTTTAACCATTTGTTTGTGGATGATAAGTTGAGCTCATTTCTAATGGTGTTTCACTCATCTCCCATAATTATTTCTTTGATCTCTATCACTTAATATTACCTTACGAAGAGCATGAAATATATGAATTTCCTTCGTGAATACTTTTTCACTTCATTTGTTGTTTATGCACTTTGAATTTCACAAAAAGGTGTAGATTTTGTGAGTCTATAGAAACCCACAAAAGTAATATTTACCTTCATATTTCATTAACCTTGTAATGAAGTCCAATGACATTTCTTGTCATATTTTATTAGGTATCTCTAACGCTTGAAGTAACCTAGGATATTTCACTATCTCTCCTTTACTTTTTGGCTAGACATCATATTTACTTGTTCATTACTAGAATATATTTCCTCATTCTTTCCCCCAAAAGATATTTTTTGATATTTTGATATGTTTTAAGGAACCATGCATATCCTAGCATTAGAGAGTCATGGGACTCCCTTAATGATTTTTGTTCAACTTTGACTGAGAGCATAAAAAATTTCTATTCTTGTACCAAATTATATCTCCTCCCATTCCTAATGTTCCATAGAGTTCATTTCTTACTTTGTACATTGTATTTTTTGTTTAGCATTGTTGTCATTTTGTGATTCATGGTGATATTATTATAGACATACTAGGATAGAAGATGTAATAAAATATAAGCTTGAGGTTTCTTCTATTCTAGAAAGAGCATATGCTACTACATTTTCCTTCCCTTTCTTGTAGAGTATTTCAAAATCAAACCCTTGCATTTTTTCTATCCATTTTTGTTGTTGAGGATATCTATAAGGCCTCTTATTACAAGGAATGCTTATAGGTATTAAATCAATTTAATGTTCATGATATTTCAATGGATGTGCACCTTTGTAAATTTATTGGAAGATCCTATAGTGATTTTCCAATGTGCCTTTTAATTCTGTAATATTCCAAAATTAGCATGAAGCTAATTGGAATATTGATTTTTGTTGTTTACACTTAGCAGATGAATAAATGGGTAAGGAGGCCCATACACTTCAAAAATAGGAATAAAATCCCTCATAATGTGAAAAGGGATCAACATAGGAGCTAGATTTCACACCCTCATGTGTGAAAAGGGACATTTTCATGTGGACAAGGTCAAGTTTGACCAAGTCAATAGTGTTGGGATAAGAGGTGGAGATCATCTTTGGAGATAGCGCAGTGATACTGGGAAGAAGATTCCTTGGTGGAGGAAACCCTAATGAGTGGGACCTAAGGTTAGAGGGCTTCCATTTGTATAAAAGGAGGGCAAGGCAGCCATAGCAAGACATGAAATAGATTATTGAATTTTTGTTTTGCATGACTATTGTGCTTTCTTCAACTGTTTAGTTGAGATTGTTGTGATGCTTAGCATAAGGCATTCCTGTTTAGGAATTCCTTCTCCTTTCAAGGGAGGCCTCTTGAGGGAGCTTGTACTTCATTTCTCCACATCCAGGCTTGAGTCCAAGCTACCTCCTTCAGCTACAACGCAGTTTCTGTTTAGAGTTGGGTTGTGTTGTAGGGTGTTCCAATGGAGGGTTCACAACACCACTTCTAGAGCTTGTTTTTCAAAGGAGGATGTCTTCTTTCCTTTGGGAGATTAGTGAGGAAGATTTTGGAGCTGATTTCACTATATTTGACATTAAGGCAACTATTTCCCATCATTTCCAGCGTTGTTTTAGCTAGGGATTTCTTTCTACCCATTTTTGTTGTTGAGGATATCTATAAGGCCTCTTATTACAAGGAGTGCTTCTAGGTATTAAATCAATTTAATTTTCATGATATTTCAATGGATGTGAACCTTTGGAAATTTCTTGGAAGATCCTATAATGATTTTCCAATGTGCCTTTTAATTCTGTAATATTCCAAAATTAGCATGAAGCTAATTGGAATATTGATTTTTGTTGTTTACACTTAGGAGATGAATAAATGGGTAAGGAGGCCCATACACTTCAGAAATAGGAATAAAATCCCTCATAATGTGAAAAGGGATCATCATAGGAGTTGGATTTCACACCCTCATGCGTGAAAAGGCAAATTTGCATGTGGACAAGGTCAATTTTGACCAAGTCAAAAATGCTAGGATAAGAGGCGAAGATCATCTTTGGAGACAACGCAGTGATAGTGGGAGGAAGATTCCTTGATGGAGGAAACCCTAATGAGTGTGACCCAAGGTGAGAGGGCTTCCATTTGTATTAAAGGAGGGAAAGGTAGCCATAGCGAGACATGAAATGGATTATTGAATTTGTGGTCTCCATGACTATTGTGCTTTCTTCAACTGTTTAGTTGAGATTGTCGTGCTGCTTAGCACAAGGCATTCCTATTTAGGAATTCCTTCTCCTTTCAAGAGAGACCTCTTGAGGGAGCTTGTACTTCATTTCTCCACATCCAGGCTTGAGGCCAAGCTACCTCCTTCAGTTATAACGTAGTTTTTGTTTAGAGCTGGGTTGTGTTGCAGGGTGTTGCAGTGGAGGGTTCACAACACCACTTCCAGAGCTTTTTTTTCAAAGGAGGAAGCCTTCTTTACTTTGGGAGATCAGTGAGGAAGATTCTGGAGCATATTTCATATCTTGGCACTTGGCCAACATGTTTACTTTCTCCTACAACACAGTCCCTCTCCTTGACTGTGTTATTTGTTGAGATTGCAACAAGATGATGAGCTTAGTGAAAAGAGTCACCTTCACTAAGTGGACCCGAGGGCTATTTTTGGTGCAAAATCTATTTTTAGAATATGTCTATTTTTAGACATGTCGATCATATTCTATGAGTTGCAGGATGCTATTTGTGGATGGTTGGTCAAGTTGGAAAAATAGATGGACTTCTATTTTTAGACATATTGGGCAGAATCTATTTTTAGATTTCCAGTCTAAAAATAGATATGTCGAACATTATTAGCTCTTAATAATATTTGGACTCTAAACATTATCTTATTCTCTTGGAGCACTTCAGTTAAGTGCACAGATGTGGCACAGGAGCTGACATAAGGACTTACGCTATTCCTGAGGGTTTATTGGAGCTATTGCATGGAGGAATTTAGTTAGAACTCATGTGACAGAGTTTGGTGGAGTTGTAGAAGTAGTTGGTGGAGTTGTGTTCAGCTTAACTCAGTTAGACACAGTTGAGCTAGTTGTATATAGTCTAACTGATTGATACACTAGTGAGAGTGATGTGAATTAATTAATAATTAATTCACTAAATATTAACTCATTAATCAACTGAAGAATACATCAGTTAACTACAGTGCATGGACAGTTTCAGCGGAGACCAGTGGAGAGATAGGTGAAAGGGAAAGATGACTATCAGTTGTGACTATAGTGATGCATTGATTGCATCCAACACTCAGTAGAGATGACAATGAGGATTGCGTGGTGCAAACCATGTGGATTCGAGTTCATTTAGATCCATTCTTCAGCAGGGATTGCGCAGTAGAGGCAGGCTAGCAGGTGGCAGAGATCGGTGCATGGATTTGCTAGATCGGACCTGATTAGTGTGTAGAAATTTTATTGTACTGGGAGCTTGATATGATCAGATTTTTATCAGGATTGTTACATGATCTCTATGACATATATTATATACAAATAGTGGGGGTTTTTAGCTTTAGGCTTTCCCGTTAAAACACTATGTTAATGTGTGTGAATTTTTATGGTTTCAATGTGTGCATGCAATTGATTTAATTTCCGCATGTGATGATCAATAGTGGAATAAATTTTGTATTGTGTATGAAGTTAAAATAGTGTTGGATCAGGAGAAAATTGGATATATAACTCATTATTTATATAATTTCTACATGGTATCGGAGTGATATTGATCATAGTAATTGCAATTATTGAAGCGGTTGAGTTTTGTGCTGGTGGAATTTGAATTTGCTGCAGTGTTTTCTTGGTGTCGAAGTTGAGATGTATTTTAACAGATTGCGATTGGAGTATGCCCTTGAGGGCAGCTCGAATTATATTGCATGAAAGGACAGGATGGAGGTGGTTTTGGAGGATAATGGGTTGAAGGAGTTCATAGATGTAGAAATTCCAAAACCTGCTTCTGGCGATGCTGCCACACTTGACGCATGGCAAAAGAAGACAAAAAAATGTCGAAGGATTCTGTTGGAAGGTGTGAAGGATCACATAGTGTCCAACCTTCATGGTAAAGCTTCTCCATTCTTGATGTGGAAAGCTTTGACAGACTTGTTCCAAAGAAAAAGTGACTAGAGGAAGTTGGCGCTTAAAGACAAGCTCAGGAAAATAAAAATGGAGAAGGGTGAAAGTATACCCAAGTACCTCACGAATTTTTTCCAGTGCAGGGATGAGTTGGGAAGTGTGGGGGTTACTGTAGATGAAGAGGACTTGGTGAGCTTGGCTCTCCTTGGGCTTCCGAAGAGTTGGAATTCCTACGAGGACTCTGTCAATGGTCGAGAGAAACTGCCAGGATGGGAGCGACTTTGTTCGGATCTTGTGCAGGAGGAGATAAGGCAGAGTACTAGGGATGGATCTTCATTGAAGAATGAAGATGAAGAAAATTTTGCTTTGGCTTCCAAAGCAAGGAAGGGGAAGGGAGAGAAAAATCCTTCTCAATCCGATGCGAAAGGCAAGAAGCAGGACATGTCCAAGGTGAAATGCTTTCACTGTCACCAACACGGACATTACGCCACTAATTGTCCAAAGAAGAAGAAAAATAAGCAGGCTGCTGGATCTGTAGCTAGAGAGGCCCTAGCCTCACAGTTTGAGCTGTATTTTTCACTGATCTCATGTTTGGTCTCAAGTGTGATGGGATCAGTGTGGTTTCTTAACAGTGGTGCGTCTTTCCATATGACTGGAGACAAAGATTTGTTTACTGATCTGGATGAGAAGGATCTTGGAGTGCACATCGAGATGGGCAATGATGGTAGATACAGTGCGACTGGTATCAGGACCATTTCCTTTGAGAGGGAGTCTAGAAAACCTTTCATCTTGAAGGATGTCATGCATGTTCCAGGATTGAAGAAGAATCTGATCTCTGTGGCGATGTTGGAAGACAAGGGATATGATGTTGTCTTTAGCGAGGGAAAGGCTTTCGTGCGTAGTAAGGCAACTGGTGAAACCCGGAGCATAGGGGTTCAAGTTAAGAACCTTTATTAATTGTAGGTAGATGGCTGTGCAGCAATGGTAGGCAAAGCAGAAGGAGTGGTGAGCCGGGATGAGGGCGAATTGTGGCAAAGGAGATTGGGCCATCTTCACCATGGCGCTTTGAAAATTTTGCAGCAGATTTCTACCGGGCTTCCCAAAGGTAAACTTGCGCAGTCAGATCAGTGCAAGGGATGTACTTTGGGAAAATTTGTGAAAGCCTCCTTTCATGAGAAGGATAGTCACGCCACGATGATCCTTGAGAGAATTCACACAGACATGTGTGGACCTTTCTCAGTAGCTTCGACAACAAAGCACAGGTACTATGTGATATTTGTTGATGACTTTTCTCGTAAGTGCTAGATCTTCTTCATGCAGAAGAAGAGCGAGACATTCTCAAAGTTCTGTGAGTTTAAGGCACTGGTTGAGAAAGAGTCGGGGAAGCAGGTGAAGGCTCTTAGGAGCAATAATGGTGGTGAATTCATCTCTAGTGAATTCAAAGACTTTTGCAGCGCAGAAGGAATTCTAAGAGAGCTCATAGCGCCTCATAACCCACAGCAGAATGGGGTCGCGGAGCGAAAGAACAGAATGATCATGGGTGCTACACGGGCAATGTTGCATGATTAAGGCCTTCCCATACACTTGTGGGCTGAAGCTTGCAACACTACGATTTATGTGAAAAATCGTTGTCCTCATAGAGTACTTGGCATGAGTACACCCAAAGAGGCGTTTTCTGGTAAGAAGCCTAATATTTCTCATTTGAAGATTTTTGGCTCACTTGTTTACATTCATGTGACGAAGGATGCCAGGAAGAAGCTGGAGCTGACCACAGAGGTTGGGATATTTGTGGGGTACATAGAAACACCCCACAATTATCGTGTGTATTTTCCAAACAGTCGGATGACTGTTGTGCGATGGGATATCAAATTTCATGAGGAGAAAGCCATGAAGTTGTCCTTTGAGAGGGAGATACACTTACATGTAGATGAGGAGCTACTAGTTCCTAAAGATGAGCCTCAGGATGTAGATCAGCCATAAGAGGAGGTTCATGGAGTGGAATAAACCACTCATGCAGCACCAAACATCAGAGGGCGGAAGCGCACTACAGAAGCTGAGCGACTGAATCTTGATGCAGCGCAGAATGTAGGAGCACCTACATCATAGCGCAGACAGAGATAGTCACCTAATCGATTTACTGGATACATGGCTCTAATGAGCAAGTGTATCATGACGGATCCATCCTCTTTCGAGGAAGCTGTGGAGGATCCCGCATGGGTAGATGCCATGGTGGAAGAGTATGATTCGATTGTTATAAATAGTGCATGGGAGATTGCCCCAAGGTCGGAAGGGAAATCAGTGGTAGGTTCGAGATGGATCTACAAAGTGAAGCAAGCTATTGACGGGAGCGTCAAGAAGTACAAGGAAAGATTTGTTGCCCAGGGCTTCTCACAAATCGAAAGGATCGACTATGAAGAAACCTTTGCACCTGTCGCAAGGTATTCTTCCATACGGACCATCCTTGCTCTCTTCTCACCGCAGATGGGTTTGCACATTCATCGATGGTGGCACATTCATCGATGGATGTGAAGAATTACGTTCCTTAATGGAGTCAGCTGAGGAGGAGCTGTACATAGAGCAGCCCGAAGGTTTCAAGATCTTCAGCAGTGAGTCGCATGTATGCCGACTCAAGAGAGCACTGTACGGGTTGAAGCAAGCACCTCGTGCTTGGTACACACGGATAGACATTTATTTCACCGGAATTGGACTCTCCAAGAGTGAGGCGGATCCTAACCTGTACCAGATTGTGGTGGAGGGTAAGTTGTTAATCATTGTACTTTATGCATATGATTTGATACTAACAAGTGATGAACTGTTGATACACTCATGCAAGGCAACTTTTGCAAAGGAGTTTGAGATGAAGGACTTGGGCCTCCTTCATTATTTCCCGGGATTGGAAATTTGGTAGCGGAAGGGTGGACTGTTTGTGTCTCAAGGCAAGTATGCCCGGGAGATACTGGGGAAGTTTCACATGCAAGGATGCAAGCCTATCGACACTCCTCTTCCTGGTGGTTGGAGGAAAGAGAATGCTACATTGGTAGAGGTAGTGGATGCCACTATTTATCGACAGTTGGTTGGTTCGCTCATGTATCTAGTCAATACATGATTGGACATATGCTATGCTATGAACCAGCTTTCACAAGCGATGGTTAAGCCTACCAAGCTCTTTTGGAAGGCAAGCAAGCATTTCCTAAGATATCTCAGGGGCACATCTAGATATGGATTGTGGTACAAATAGTCGGATGAGGTGAAGCTACATGGCTTCGCGGATGCAGATTGGGCAGGAAGCCCAACGGACAGAAAGAGCACATCTGGAGGGATTTTCAGTATCAGATCTACAACAGTTTATTAGCATGCAAAGGAACAGAGATCCGTAATCGTTCAATCTGAGGTTTAGGTACATGGCTGCACTGGCCGATGAGGCTATATGGATGAGGAAGATCCTAGTTGGGTTGTTCGGTTCACACTTAGATCCCACTGTGATATATTTTTATAATCAGAGTTGCATTAAAATCTCGGTTAATCCAGTATTTCATGATAAATCTAAACATATTGACATCTGGTATCATCATATCAGAGATTGTGTGCAGCAGAAGATCATGTTACTTTCTTACATTCCCACAAAGGATCGGGATGCAGATATTCTAACGAAGGCGCTCACCAGGAGAAAATTTAAATACCATAGAGACAGGATCGGGGTGGCAGATAATCCCTATCTTGTTGAGAGGGAGTGTTGGGATTCAACAAGATGATGAGCTTAGTGAAAAGAGTCGCTTTCACTAAGTGGGCCCACAGGCTATTTTTGCCGCAAAGTCTATTTTTAGACTATGTCTATTTTTAGACATGATGATCATATTTCAGAAGTTGCAGGATGCTATTTGTGTATGGTTGATCAAGTTTGAAAAATAGATGAAATTATATTTTTAGAATATTGGGCGAAGTCTATTTATAGATCGTCAATCTAAAAATAGATGCATGTCGATTATTATTAGCTCTTAATAATAATCAGACTCTAAACAACAACTTATTCTCTTGGAGCACTTCAGTTCAGTGTACAGATGTGGCACAGCAGCTGACAGAAGGAATTACGCTATTCCTGAGGGTTTACTGGAGCTATTGCATGGAGGACTTAGTTAGAACTCAAGTGGCAGAGTTTGGTGGAGTTGTAGAAGTAGTTGGTGGAGTTGTGTTCAGTTTAACTCAGTTAGACAGAGTTGAGCTAGTTGTATCTAGTCTAACTGATTGATACACTAGTGAGAGTGGTGTGAATTAATTAATAATTAATTCACTAAATATTAACTCATTAATCAACTGAAGAATACATCAGTTAACTGCAGTGCGTGGACAGTTTCAGTGGAGACCAGTGGAGAGATAGGTGAAAGGGCAAGATGACTATCAATTGTGACTATAGTGATGCATTAATTGCATCCAACACTCAGTAGAGATTCCAATGATGATTGCACAGTGCAAGCTAGGTGGATTCGAGTTCATTCAGAGCCATTATTCAGCAGGGATTGTGCAGTAGAGGCATGCTAGCAGGTGGTAGAGATCGGTGCATGGATTTGCTAGATCATACCTGATTAATGTGTAGAAATTGTATTGTACAGAGAGCTTGATATGATCATATTTGTATGAGGATTGTTACATTATCTCTGTGACATATATTATATACAGATAGTTGGGGTTTTTAGCTTCAGGCTTTCTCATTAAAACACTGTGTTAATGTGTGTGAATTTTTATGGTTTCAATGTGTGCATGCAATTGATTTAATTTCTGCATGTGATGATCAATAGTGGAATAGATTCTGTATTGTGCATGAAGTTAAAATAGTGTGCGATAAGGAGAATCTTGGATATATAACGCATTAGTTATATAATTTCTACATTATTTCTGTGACCATTTGTAATGAGGGGTTGTAGTGTTTGATTCGAGGGTGAGATCTTTAGTGTTAGGACCAGCCTTTCACTTGGAAGGTCCATTGGAGAAGGTCTATTCATCTTGTGCAACATCTTCATCCATCTCCATCCAGTTCTTGTGTTGTAGCTACTACTCAGCCTTAGGGCTGCACTCCAACATTTTTTTCCATTTTGTATATTTCAGGAAATCCTTTCTGGATTGTCTTGAAATTGTGTTTGGAAGTCTATATCTTTGCTCGCAACATTATATGAGTTGTATATTTCCATATCCATATATTGAAATACTCCAACAACAGTTTTCTCTAATAAAACTGCATTGTCATAGCCTTGGACATTTTCTGTGTAGCAGTATACTTCATATTTCATGTACATGCTTTCTTGAGGCTTGTATTGCCTAACTTGAGTAATTATTTCCTCAAGATATTGTATAAATTTTCTGCTGTAACATTAATATGATGGCTATGTGCTCTTCTTACATTTTATGAGTTGATTTATCACTACTACTCTAGTTTTGTGTTCATATATTGCTACATCCCCATTTTGGGATATTACAGTGGTATCATAGCATAATCTTGGCTCAGCCTATGGAATCTCAGCCATTATGTTATCAGGAGAATAAGAAGAATAAGAGAAAGATCAAAATGATGGAGAGAATGAGCTTTATCTCATATCTTTTCAGAAGTAGGAAGGACCTTAGCAAGGAGGTCAAGCAAATAAGAGAAGAAATAAGCATTGGGACTATGCCCTTTCCTTTTGAAAAAGAGGACAAATTGCAGAAAGATGGAGGACACTTGGATCACAAGATTCTAAGTGAATACCTTGTTGAGTACAAATCTAAACCTAGAGCCTTCAAGGAGACTCTATTTTACCCACAATACATTCATTTGGAGGAAGAAAGGAGACCCTACAGCACAAGGAGAATCAAGGGCAATAGGTTTCTATTGTCTACTTTTGATGGGTCATCTACAACAAGGGCTTGGGTAAGGAAACTAGATGCATTCTTCCTACTACATCGAGTAGTAGAAAGAGAGGCTATAGAGATTGCAGCGCTGCACCTTGAGGGTGAAGCACACATTTGGTGGTTCAGCCATTTGATTCATGCAAGAGTATCTACTTTTGCAGAATTTACTCAAAGGTTGATTAAAAAATTTGGGAAGGAGAAATCAAAGGAGGAAAATCCCTCACCACCACTTGAGGAGACTTATACCAGCGCTGATACAGCTATGGAGGAGCAACCATCATCTTCAGTAGTTGGGGGAGCCAACACATTGGAGGGAGGAACTCTTGTAGCCTTACAAGATGTTTCCAAATTTCACTAAGGAATGCCTAAGTTTCCATCTCCTATTGTTTCAACAAATTTTATGGAGGGTTGTATACCATTGCATACTGCTTATTTGGAACAACAGAATTGCACTGCACTATGCCAACTTGACTTGTTCAAGAAAGGGATGAACCATCATCCTCATGTACCATTGTTGAGTTGCATACCACACTTGAGGTTGGGGTGTGAAATATTGGAGGATAGGATGAACATTGTCCAAAACAAACCTATACAAAACCATATGTTCATCCTTGAGTTGGAGTATGAGACAACAAACACACCATTGAGGAAATTAACAGCGCTATCATTACGCAACAATGAGGAGGTTTTTCCTCCAACACACTTGGATCCTCATGGATTCAAGATGGTCATTGGTATGTGATCTTCTCTAGGAGGTCTCCAAGGAGTTGCATTTCAACATCCCATGAAATGGAAGAAGAGGAATCTGATTTGGGAGGATGTACTCTTCATTGGAAGGGTGCCAAGGTAGAGCATGATGGGAGGCACATAAATTTAGATGAATGGGTGTGGATGGAGAGCAAGAGGTTGGAAAGCTAATTGCAAATATATGATACTGGGCAGCAGGAGGCTTGGCTGTGTTGGCTAATCTTGAAAGAGTTTGGCCATCATATGACATATCCTCTTTCAAAGGGTATGTAGGTGGAAGAAGTTTGGCAGGATACTTGCATCATAGGGCGGCAAGAAGTATGGATGCATTGTGTTGATATGACATTCTTCATATCAATAATTATGTTTTCACCACATGATTTGTATGATGGAGGTATGAGGGGGCAACAAAAATTAATTTTTCTTTGGTTTTTCTTGGGAGAGCATGGGTAGATTTTCTCTCATACTTTGCATGATGTTATAGGAGTAGGAGAAGGCACTATCATGGTGCAAAGGGGCTACTCCTTAGCCTTGGATGATCAGGAGAAACTTCCACCTTGGAAGGAATTTCCTATATGTAGCATCATTGTGAGAGATGTCTTTGACAATGGGCATGTCAAAGAATGGAGCTATGAGTTGGAGGGAGCCTATTTACATAGGCCAACTACATTGCCACTTTGGAGCTTGGGCTTATTGATGGAGTGTCCCTAGGATCACTTCACATTTGATGCACTTGGTGAACAAGGAGGAAGTGAGATTGATGGAGAAGTGGATGGAGACATCTATTACCGAGATATGATCTTCTTAACTTGGATTTCCAAGCATAAGAAGGAGGATCCTCATGTAGCATATGATTTATTTCTCTTCATGAGAGAATGTCATACCACTATGGAGCGCTTATCCATGGATCCTATCATCATCTTACTTTCAGTACATGGTAAGATTTTTTTTTTTGCATCTATTGATTACCTAACACAGTATTTGCATGCTCTTACCATCTATATGCAGTGCATTGCTCCACAAGAGGGCAAGCCTCTCATTGGGCTCGATGGTCAATTTTGGGCCAAATTATATGATGGAGACAACCATATTTTGTGTGGCCTTGGGAAAGTGTTGTACTACTCTTTGTATGCTCAGTTGATAAACCATGCCATTTACTATTTAGTAGTAGATGAGGTGACATGCACAACTAGCAACTTGTTGGGAGATAACTTGCCATGTTATGTTTTGCAACAGTAGTCAAAAAAATTGCACTGTGACCACTTGGGAAACTGTTGGTACCATTCAGCACTATATGAAACCTTCAATATCTTTCTCATTTGGATTCCATATGATGATCATGTCCTATTCATCATATATGGGATGGTTTGGGCCAGCTTGATGCACAATGTTGGAGAGGAGATCTTTGGAGATCTAGTCTTCTTCTTGCCACTTGAGGGAAATATTATTGTAGCCCAAGATCAAAAAATAATCTACACTTATCATAATTGGAGAGAAGGACAACGTGGGGCAGGCTACTTTGTCTACCATGTTCATATTTTTAGCCCACCTACATTACAAGAGCCAAAGATGGAGGAGGATTTGCATGAGTTACGATCTTGGAGGGTGGCTCATTTTGTATGGATGATAGATTGGGGATGGAGGATCGACATGGGAATGATGATTCCCAATAAATTTCAGATCCCATGCCTCAAAGGGACCTCTAGGCAGCCCCTTATTAACTCCTTGAGTACTCTACTTGTTCATGATGATAGTTATTCAACTAGCTTGCATGCTTGGGAGGGGCAATATGGAGATTTATTGATGAGACAACATCTCATTCCTTGGAGGAGTTTATCATATGTGGATGCTACAGCAAGAGGAGGGGAGAATTCTTAGTTCTATCCTTGTAGTTGCTTGAGGACAAGCAACATTTTGGAGGGGAGGACTATAATATTACAAAATTAGCATGAAGCTAATTGGAATACTGATTTTTGTTGTTTACACTTAGGAGATGAATAAATGGGTAAGGAGGCCCATAAACTTCAGAAATAGGAATAAAATCCCTCATAATGTGAAAATGGATCATCATAGGAGCTGGATTTCACACCCTCATGTGTGAAAAGGGACATTTGCATGTGGACAAGGTCAAGTTTGACCAAGTCAATGGTGTTGGGATAAGAGGTGGAGATCATCTTTGGAGACATCGCAGTGATAGTGGGAGGAAGATTCCTTGGAGGAGGAAACCCTAATGAGTGGGACCCAAGGTGAGAGGGCTTCCATTTGTATAAAAGGAGGGCAAGGCAGCCATAGCAAGACATGAAATGGATTATTGAATTTGTGGTCTGCGTGACTATTGTGCTCTCTTCAACTGTTTAGTTGAGATTGTTGTGCTGCTTAGCACAAGGAATTCCTATTTAGGAATTGCTTCTCCTTTCAAGAGAGGTCTCTTGAGGGAGCTTGTACTTAATTTCTCCACATCCAGGCTTGTTGTTTTTCAAAGCATGAAGCCTTCTTTCCTTTGGGAGATCAGTGAGGAGGATTCTAGAGCAGATTTCACATCTTGGCACTTGGCCAATATATTTCCTTTCTCCTACAGTGCAGTCCCTCTCCTTGACTGCGTTATTTTTGTGACCATTTGCAGTGAGGGGTTGCAGTGTTTGATTTTGGGTGAGATCTTTAGTGTTACGATCAACCTTTCACTTGGAAGGTTCATTGGAGGAGGTCTATTCATCTTGTGCAAAATCTCCAGCCATCTCGATCCAGTTCTTGAGTTGTAGTTGTTACTCAGCCTTAGGGCTGCACTCCAACATTTTTTCCATTTTGTATATTTCAGGAAATCCTTTCTGGATTGACTTGAAATTATGTTTGGGAGTCTAGATATTTTCTCCCAACATTATATGAGTTGTATATTTCCATATCCATGTATTGATATACTCCAGCAGCAGTTGTCTCTAATAAAGCTGTGCTGTTGTAGCCTTGGACATTTTCTGTGTAGCGGTATACTTCATATTTCATGTACATGCTTTCTTGAGGCTTGTATTGCCTAATTTCAGTGATTATTTCCTCAAGATCTTGTGTACATTTGTTGATGTAACATTAATATGATGGCTATGTGCTCTTCTTACATTTTATGAGTTGATTTATCAATACTAATCCAGTTTTGTGTTCATGTATTGTTGCATCCCCATTTTGGGATATTACAAATTCCTTGGAAAGATTTTCATCTTCCTACTTACTTCCATAGAATAAAATTTAACCACATTTCCTTTGCTACTGTTTTAGGAGCTTTTCCATTCTATGAGAGCTGATAACTTCAAAAAATCCAAATTTTAACCTTTTCAGCTCATATGGAACTCCTTCCAGTTTAAATATCATGAATAACTCATTACAATATGTAGAAATCTAATAATGCATGAACATATATCTAACATATGTCCAAATCAATGTTTTGCATAAATTTCATCTATATTTATTGTTGTTTTAAGTTTATGAGTTCTTCCTCCCTTCTTTGTGTAAATGCCTCTATTTCCTCTTCATCATTATTCTCCAAGGTGAATAATTTTATTTGTTGACATGTATTCTCTTTTTACCTTTGTTGTTACAAGCAAAGCATAGTCCTTTTTCTCCTTTTTACTCCATTTCCTTCTAATATATTCTAGTAGATTGATGTACGATTGTCTAATGAAACCCAAAACAATATTTTCTTCTTGTGTATGCTCCCATGGTAGACATGTGTGTAGTCTTATTTTTTTGATTGAACATGATGAAAAAATTGCATTGTTTCCCTAACATATTATGGCTCTTTTAGGAAAATCTCATGTTTAATGCTTTTTTTTATCCACCCATGTAAGATTCCAATAAATATTCATAACTTATGTTATCCACCCTTACAATCAAAATCTAAAATTATGAATTATAATCTTCGATAAGAATATTGTTTCACCATACAAAATTACACATTTATGGTTAAAAAAACATTTAAATACAAAATACACTTACTCCTCATTAAACAAATGCCAACATATTAAATATAGGAAGATTTGGTTTTCTGGAAATTTGATAATATGAGACTCACAGTTTGGATCAAGTTATTCAAAATTGGATAAAATTGGATATATATATTTTAAATATGTTTCTTTATATACTAAACTTGAATTACATATTTATGACTAAAAAATATTGTTTGACATTGACTCCTTTCTAATTATGTGGATAGGCATCTCTATTTTATAAATAGTATTTTCAAAGCTTTAATTTAATTATGAACAATTATTAGATGAATGGTAGAGATTTAAACTTCGCAAAATATTCTAATCCAAAGGGTAAAATTTATCTCAAAAATAATTATACCCTTTTTGCATGAGTTATGGATTTCTGTAGATGTGGTATTAGTAAGTCATGACATTGTAACAATGTCTACTTACATATTAAGAATCTTCAAGGTAGGGAGGGTGGGGGTGAATCTCCATGGTTAAGAATCTTGTTACCTGTCTTTTTTAATCTATGTATGTTTAACTCATATATTAATTCTTTCTATAATAATAATAGCAATAATTTAGTTAGTTTCTAAGATTTTTTAATCTTGGTAAAGTCAAATGTATTAAGAGATAGGTCTTTTAATGCCTATGAACCTTAAGAACCATTTAATGTATCTAACTACACTAATTACTAGCACAACCATATAAATTAAATAGCTCTCGTAAATACCGATAGACATCAATCCATAAAAAAGATCAGAACACTTACTTCATTATACATCTTGCTAAAATTAAAAAAATCCTAACAACTAACTAAATTATAACTTTATTTAAATTATAAAAAGAACTAATATGTAAGTTAAACATATATGCATTCAAAAAAACATGGAATATGAAACAAGATTCTTAACCATGGATATTTACTCCCATTTTATCATGAATATTCTTAATATGTAAAGAGGTCTTGATACAATACCATGGGCCAATATCATGACTTATCAATACCACTTGTCAAAAAAAACATAACTAACATTATATGACACGTGTTCATATAACATTTTTTTTTGATCAACCAATTTAATTGAAATGAAGAAAATCACATACTGCTTTGGAGATAAATTTCAACTTCTGATTTGTGTATACAAATAAGAATATTTTAAAATAATCAGTAAAGATTAAACGCCTACCATCCACTTAATAATGAATGATAATTAAATTAAAATTATAAAAATTCTATTTCAAAATAAATAAATAACATAAATATAAAAAATTGAAAATTAAACACAAATTTCACTTTCAAAAACACTATATAACTTACATCCTTAAACTTCACTCAACTATTGAGTAACCATTGTTAACAACAATATTTAACAACTAACATAGATGATTCTAAAAAATCATTCTTATTTCAATTGCATATTTCTGAATATTTTGAGAATCAAACTATAAAAAAATTCAAACACTTGATTTGACTTTTCTCATAATCAAATTCCTAAATATTCCCAAATCTGCAATCTACCTAGAAATCATCCTTATTTCAATTGCATATTTCCAAATATTTCGAGAATCAAACTATAAAAAAATCAAACAATTGACTTGACTTTTCTCCTAGTCAAATTCCTAAATATTACCAAATCTGCAATCTAACTAAATTGAGAAATTCCTGACTCCCATGGGCTAAGAGAATTCAAACAGAACTTTGGCATATGAAATAAATGCAAAAAAACGGTTTTATTGAAACCTGTGGCTAAGGATTACGACAACGTTGTCTGTATACAACGTTGGCAGTACCGATATTTGACATTCTTCAGAGTCCAATATCCATGGTCAACCTCAAACCGCCCTATTGTGGCCATGGCAATAGTTGGCAGTGAGAATTTATTGTGATATTACTGTATGTTCTTGCTGGATGGTTGACTGATTCACATAGGTGGCAGGCTGCAGTCACACACAACACCACCATACTGATAATGTAATGGCTTTGGCTGCACGTGGCGGTGGCGTTGATTTAGCACTGCGACAGCCAGACTGGCATCTGCTGCTTCACAATCTGTACGGAAATAAAATGGGAAGGCAGGTTTGACTGGTAAGTTGTAACCCTGCCATTTACTACACAGTACTCCAACTGGAAAAATCTGATATGATTTAAGTGGAAAAATCTGATATGATGGTGGAAATTTTTGGAATTAACTATAATTGTGGAGTTTTAGAATTTTGTGTGTCTTAGAAATTTTTAATAGTAAATTTTTAATTTTTAATTTTTAATAGTAGAAATTTTTAAAATCTTCAAACGAAATTTTCAAAAGCCATTTACTACCAACAGTCCAGATTCTTCAGTCATTACCTAAATTTGGGTTCAATTTAGAATATACAATCTTGATTCCTCATTCATTAATTCAGTGTGGAGAAAATTGGCCACCTGCACAGGCCCCATTATGATGCATCCTACTGAGATAAGCCTGACGTTGGACCTCTTGTGACCTCTCTGCATATTTGTCGTGTTCATTCATAACGCGTTGACCCTGCAGTGTTCATAAATATATACCATTAACTGCACCTGCGTTTCTTTCTCAGAATATATCTTCCTTTTGACCTTGTCACTCCTGATTTGTCATCTGTTACAGCTACCCCAAAAAAACCATCTGAACTTGAAACGCTATATGTAAGAGAAGTCAATAAAGCGTTGAAAGAGGCATTTATCACACCTCGCTCCATCAAAACTAGACATTTATAACCAAACCCTGTGATTATCCAGAGCTGCAATGTGTGTAACAAATTTCATAGGAAAGAACAATGTTAACCCACAAAGTTGGACAGTACAGAACAATTGTTGCTGTATACACATTTTATATAATAACAATAATAATAACCATATTTTTTTAAAAGTTTTGATAATTCATTAAATTGGTTATGGGATAAGTCACTTGGTGGTGATAAATTGGTATATGAATTTTTTTTTGTTTATGAAATAAATTAGTAATTTTTTATTTTTTATTTTTTGTTGTGTGAATAAGAGAAGTTTTTGTAATTTAATTACTAAAATGTAATAGGTGTGTATTTTTTATTTTCTAGATTTGAACTTATAACCTTTTACAAAGAAGCACAATTTTTTAATCATTAAACTCATAATAAATAAAACATAACAAGTTAATTTTTTTTTTTTAAATAAATCTTAATTCAAAATATTAGAAACTTCATTAGATTCAACATTCAAAATATTAATAATAATAATAATAAATTATTATAAGTTTTTGGATGCTAATAATTATTAAAAGAAAGTTTATTATTATACAATTTTACTTCTTTGTTTGTGGGACAAAGGAACCAGTCTAAGAAGGAATAGCTACTCTATCTACCTCTAGTTTTGAACATGTGTTTCTTAGGAGGAAACACATGTCCTAACCATTAAGTCCACTCAAACTGTATAGCTAATGTAACATTAAAATTAAATGACTCGTAACAACTATAGGTGACAAAAAAACTAGTTATGACATTGCCAAAATTAAAAACATTTAAAAATTCATCAAATTAAATAAATTGTAACTTTATTTTAAATTTTTATTATTATCATATAAAAAGATTTAAACTGAATTCATAGCCATGGACATTCACTCCCACTTTATCATAGAAATTCTTGTTCTATAAATAAGACTTAATTTGTAAATAAAATTTGTTATAATACCATGGGGAAGACTATGGCTTACTAACCTTGGATTTATGACTATTATTAAAAATATTCTAAAATATCTCATGAAGATTACATCCTACTATCTATCTATTAATTTTTGAAAAATAAATTAAAATTTTAGAAACACATATTAACATAATTAAATATTTTATTTTATAATGTTTTTTAAAGTAATTTAAAAATTTATTTTATTTTATTGTAGTAAAAATAAAATATTTTTTAATTAATTTTAAATTTATTTATATTGCTTTCTCAACATTAATTATATACTTTTAAAAAACATTTTATTTTTGCTAATTTATTTCTTTAAAAAAATTAAGTTTTTTTTTTTCATATTTTTTTACCATATTGAAATTGAAAATAAAAAATGTAAGTCTTCACTTGATTCGAAAGTTTGAAATCATTTACATATATGTATTAATTATAATAAAAAAATTCATTTTAATTCACATAACAATAGATATTTATTTTTATAATTAAGAAATTAATTGTATGATATGTTTGTTTATTTTAGAATAGGTTTTTTTACAATTTTAATTTAATTATCAGTAAGTATTAGGTTAATGATAGAGATTTAACCTTCATAAAATATGTTGAAATATTC
Source organism: Pinus albicaulis (assembly GCA_034641835.2). Lineage (NCBI taxonomy): Eukaryota > Viridiplantae > Streptophyta > Pinopsida > Pinales > Pinaceae > Pinus > Pinus albicaulis. The sequence goes on from CM076583.1 coordinate 619,253,135, forward strand.
ACAATATTCACAAATCAAGGATTAAGATTGATCTCCCAATAGTTATGTTTTTTTTATTAATTTATCTAAAATTAATTAATTAAATAAAATATCATATCAACACAAAGGATATTGGGTATGTGGTAATCATTAGCCATGCTATTTGTCCATAGTCTTGTAAGAAGAGTTGTATACTAGTTAAGAATTTTCATAGTAAAATAGAAGTGAATATCAATGGTTAATAATATAATTACATGTTTATATATATATAATTTAGTTCATTTTTATGATTTTTTTTATTTGGATAATGTGAGATACATAATGGAACAAGTATTTTATCATTTATCATGAATTAATGCTTATCTATTTCTAACAATCATTTAATTTATATAACTACACTAATAATATATAATACATCACAAATTATAATTAAAAAAGAACCTATACAAAATAACATTGAAAATTATTATCCTTAAGTATTTCTTTATAATATCTAAACACTTTTCCAATGTTAATATATTTTTCTTTGAAAAGATTCCTCCTCCACTTATTATTCACAAAATACAAAATATATAGATAGAGATAAAAATGAATAGATTTAGATTTAAAAATTAATATTTTTAGTTTATTATAATGTTTAATTTAATAAGTTTATATTAAATCTTTGTTGCAATACTGATATTTCTAGCCTTTTAAGATGCCAAATTTATAGTGAGCTCTGGAGGCTTCTCTCCAAGCTTTTCGAGTGTAAGAATAAAATCTTAAATCAAACTAAAAAACTCTGTTCTTTAGGTCCGATAGACCAAAGATTGGTCTCAGTGGACGTTAACCATCATCATCATCATCGTTAACATACAAATGTATATGTACATATTTACTAATTTAAATTAATTTTATATTTTATATTTCCAAAAATATTAAAAAAAATGAAGTCATAAATTACCATTTAAATTGATATTTTTACATTTTTATAATATATATATATTTTTAACTTTTAAATAAACTTCTTCATAATAAATATTATAAGCTATAGAATACAATAAACTTATAAACCATATTTTATAATTTTATTTTATTTTATAATCAAAATTATAATAATTAACTTTTTTTTTTTTAATTTTAATTATTTACCCACCTTATTAATTTTTTTTTTTTTACCAAATCAAAATATAAATTAAAAACATATACTAAGATTAAAAAAACATATCTCAACTCATACGATCCCTATTAAATTAATGAAAAAATAAATACTCATATCACTCCTTAAAAACTTAAAAGCTTAAATTATACAATCCTCCTTCCAAAATCTTTTTCCCACAGGAAAACCATTTTAATTTGACTATATATATAGAAATGGTAAAGAAGGTATTAAAAAAAGTTCGAAAACATGAGCGAAATCTTGACACGTTTGATGTTAGAGGAGATTCGTTTTATTTGTTTCCTTCTTTTGAAAGAGTAAACCTACATTAACAGTATGTGGTTGCGTTTTTCTTTCCAGTCGGCAATAAATTCACTCTCAATGTTTCAAGGGCTAAAGAATTCATGTTTAAAAGAATTTTACAAATCGTATTCATTGTATTCCTCGAAAACAAGGGAAATAGTTGTAGAGCAAAGGAGTTAGTTAGCTTTTGTTTTTCAATTACTATAAGAGATTTAGTTTGTATGACTGTATACACAATAAATTAAAAATTGGAACCTTTTATACATACATATTTATTTTTTATTTTTGGAATTTAAGTTTCTATGATCTATTTTATAAATTTGTAAATTTTTTTTGGTAATAATTATAAGCAATGAAACATGGTCGCGTTTAGAATCAACCAGTGTGGATCATCATCAGGACTATGTGAGAGATCAGATCTGGACATTAAGTTTAAATAGATGTAGAAATGGCTCAACTAGCCACTAGTTGAGCCATTTCTACATCTAGCCACTAGTTAAGCCATTTCTACATCTATTTAAACTTAATGTCTGGATCTGATCTCTCACATAGTCTTGATGATGATCCACACTAGTTGATTCGAAAAGCGCCGACCATGTTCGAAAAGCGCCGACCATGTTCCATTGCTTGTGATTATTACCGATTTTTTTTTACAAATTTATATTTATTTCTTATTTATGGTATAATCGTAATTATTATTTATTAAATATTTAACTAATTTTGTCTACTAAATCATGAATTAATCAAAATATCATTTTATTTTAAAATAATAATAATAATAATAATAATAGTTATTAATAATAGAAGGAATTGATATATAAGTTCAACGTATATTTATTTTAAAATAAATATGTAACAAGTTTTTTACTATGAAGATTATATTTATTTTAGAAGAAATATGTAACAAGATTCCTAATATAAAGATTTACTGTGACTTTATAATGGAAATTTGTTACCACTGTTAAACCACTTCTCATTACATATGTTCAAAATATCATAAGTCATTTCATATGACATAGGTTCATATGATATTTTTTTAAATTAATGAATTAGATTAAAATGAAAAAAAAAAAAACATAACTATTTGGAAAATAAATATCAACCCTTAATTTGTGTATACCATTAAGAATATTCTGGCATATTCTAAGAAGGTTGAATCTTTATTATCCATATTCAGAAAGCCCTATTCCAAAATAGACATATATATCAACATAATTATTTATATAAGTAAAAAATATTATAAATTAAATTTATTAGTAAATAATATTCTTTTATATCTAATCCAATTTAAATCTAAATTTTAATTCAAACACGTTAAGTGTTGTAACTGTTGGCGAGGAGTCAGGTCTCGCGGACAAGACGCAGGTTTGGGAGTTGTGGCCAACAAAGGGGTCCGATGTAGTCTAGGAACACGCCGACATTTTCACCCTGCTCCGGAGAGCAGTGAGTCTCACCCGAGGCGTGCCGCAACCACATGCAGAAGGGGATGAGATCAATGGCAGGGAACAAATCCGCAACTCATGAAGGACAATGCATTGATTACATATACAGAGTTCTATATGCAAGATCACTTAATAAGCATTCAGACATTTGCAAATAAAATTTTAAACCAGCAAAAACAAATTACAGGCACATAAACGTCTTATTGAGACAACAACCTTCCATTTTATTAATCTCTTGGCCAAACACATGATTACATGGCATTCTCAATGATAGCTTACAAATCTGATACAGATAGATTTCAGAACAGAAAGGTAGAATAGAGAAGATGAGGAACCCTAGGAAGGTCATGCATGATTCTTCCGCGGTCGCTCTGTGCGTCTTTCCCTGTATGAGCCTCACAACCTCTTCAGCCTCTGCTTCTTCCAGCCGGGTGACTGTTATTTATTCACCTGCTCTCGCAACTATCAGTTCCTCTGTGTCTTTTCTTCCGCTTCTCCCAGCTTCTGTCTTGTTATCTGCGTGTTCCGCTTTCTGTCTTCTGCTGTGTGTTTTCTTCATCTATACTCGTGCATGTTCTATCTCCAGCTATTGCATGCTTCCGCGACTCCTGGTAGTTGCGGCGTGGTTGCGGTTGCCATGTGTCTTCATGCCGCAACTCAAAAAGGTCAAAATTCAAAATGTTCTAGCCAAGATTTCAAAAACTAATAAAAAACAAGGGCCCCAACAGGCCCCGACCACAATTCCTTGACTCGTCCCCGAGTCAATCACAAATAAAAGTCTCCACTTCCATTGCCCCGCTGGCTCCCGTGCCCTGTTCTGCTGTGCCTTCGTCCCGCGCCCTTTCCTGCTGTGCTCCGCCAAGCGGTTGTTCAAACAAGGGCCCCAACTCCGGGACCCTGCGGAGCGCGGTATCTTTAAGCCCGGTGAAGTCCGACACCGCTTGCTGCCATTCCTGCATGAGCAAGTCTGCTTCTTCAGAGATCCTGGTGGCGGTGGCCTCTTCTATAGTCGTCGGGACAACCCCGAACATCGTGGAAAGCTGGGTCTCGGCCTTGGCATCCAGCTGTTGTATGGATTTGGCACTGGCTCGAATGGGCGGACGGATTTCCTGAATGACCTGTTTGGCCGCCGCCGAGTCAACCTTAGTCTATTGCATTTGAATTTCAAGCTCGTCCGCCTGGGCATAGAGCTGATCTAACCGTGCTGGGTCCGCGGTCTCATGAATTTCACGGGAAATTTGTTGCAGCTGGGCAGAGATAGGCTGCGTTTTGACAGTGAGGGCGAGTGAGCACTCCTGCAAACTTCGCAGGAGGGCGTAAGCCTCGCCCACAGTGGAATGGAGAGTCGCCTGCATACAAGCTACCTGAGTCTGCTTGGCAGCCACCTGTTCGGAGTAGACAATCTGTGGATCGGGAAGGGTAGGCCGTGCGGCTAACGCTGCTTGGAGTTCCTGATTCTCCCTGCATAGACCAGTGAAAGCAGTCCGAAGGTGGTAAGCCTGGGCTGCTACACTTTCCTCCGCTATATTGTCAGGAAGTGGGGCATGATGAGCCCTTGCAGCGGGCCATAGGCCGGAGAACGCCTGAGCAGTAATGGTGACCTGCTCCTGTAGGTAGGTCTTCTCCCTGGTCAGCTGATCGCGCTGTTCAGTAAGCACTGTGATTTGGTGGTGCTGCTCAGTGCACCGCTGCTGCAGCTCTGAATGAATCTGTTCGGCCTTGAAGGCCGCCCGCTGAATGAGTAGGTACAGCTGCCCTGTACCCCATGTCTCTACATTGGCCGTGCCGGAAGCGCCCTGCTCTGGCATCCGTTCCTGCAAAGGTTGGCCACTGGGCACTGATCGGTTGGAGGTCTCAGGAGGAGGGATCGGTGTCTGCTGCTGCATTGAAGTGGCCATTTCGGACTCCGGCCGGTCTTGCTGAGGGGTATGGTCTGGGGGAGGGTCAGCCGAATCAGCCCCAACAGTGGCCAGCCGGGTAGATATAATAGAGACAGGATCCCGGGGTGTGGCCACGGGGTCAACCGACGGTACTACGGCTTCAGTACTGGAGGTGACTTCCACCCCGTGGTCTCCTCCGAAAATTTCTCGGATGAGAGGATCTGATACAGTGGCTGATGAGTTGGATGGATTGGAGGAGGTGGCAGGTGGGCGGCCGGTGGAGGGGGCAGTGGACGGGGTGAAAGAGGTATGGGGGAGGCGAATGTTGAGGAACTCTAACGGATCGATCAGGGGTTCCTCCGGAATCAACGTCCCTGTGAGTGGAGTGGATGGTGGATCATCGTCAGTAAGGTCCACCACTGGATTTGTGACAGCAGTGCGGGCCCTCTTGGGTGGAGGGGGGTCTGATGGATCAGGTCCTGGGCCCATTTCGCCCATCGGGGTGATGATAGGGCTGGTAGAGGTGAATAAGCTGGTGGGGATGGGAGAAGTGAGAGGGGCGGTATGGGAGGGAGCAAGAGACCGACCGAGCTGGAATTCAGAAAATGAGGGAAACAAAGGGGCACCACTTGAAACAACTTGGGTTACCACGTTAAGGCGTCGTACCTGGGCATTGAGGTGTTGTACGATGGGGACCAGTGATTGGGTAGTTCCTGTGCGGTCTCAGCTGCATCCTGCGGAGGTCTCGCCGCAACCTGTGAGGCCCCCGCTGCGCCTGTCTCGGCAGGCCGTTGCGCCGGCATCATCCGCTCAAAGTTATATCGGGGGATCCCGTCACGGATATGCTTTGTGAGCCCCGGCCACGCAGAGACCTCGCGGTGAAAGGTATCATCATTCAACTGGAATCTGAGGGGTGCCATGTGGAAGGTGGCTTCTGGCACGCAAGTTAGGTGGACGTAAGTGTGCCTGTGGCTTACCCCGAACCATACCTGCTCACTATACTCATCCAACAGGTGCCTGGGCACCCGTTGCTGGTTAGCCACCACATCTCTCATTAACTCGTACCACGCCCGAAACACTTTCGCGTTCACCTGTTTGGTGCTGGGGTCAGAGGACACCTTCCACGGGGTGAACTTCATCGCGAGAGGCTAGCTCGCGGTAGTCTATGCCGGCATCCGGACAGGAGGAATGTGCCATTTCCACATGGCGAAAGCTAAAATCAAGTAACCGTAAATGAAACTGGTGGTACGCTTGTAGTTCTCTTCGCAGGCCGCGAAGAGTTCTTTTAGCATGAAAGAACACCAATTCAGCCTGACGCCCTGGATACAGTGCTCCGCAATGGAGATTGTATCCAAGGTGCACTCTCCCTTAGTATAGTGCCGCATCATCTTGCTAGCATTGAGGTAGCAATTGAACCGAATTTCTGGCTTATTAATCAAATCAATTTTGGCACCTTTCCCCCCCCAGCGGGTGCCATACTTGGTGTACAGGTCTGTGTCACCCGACTTTCGAGTGCGCTTGGACGATGTCTGGCCGGCAGCGGAGACATCGGCGCCATTCTGAGACAGCCCTGTCAGCCGATGAATGTCCTCGGCATGGATGGGGATTTCTTCGTTGAGCCACAGGGACCCGTTCTATATTCGACTGAGGAGGAACCGGGTGCATTGCAGGGCCGGTCCTGTAGTTCCAAAAACCGGAAGCGTCCTTAAATTCATCAAGGACGATTGCTGGAGGCCCCTGTATTCTTGTCGCATTCGGTTGTTGGAGCTACTGCCTGGCGTGTAGTGATGCTCCATGTATGTCTGCCAATGGAGGTGGGGGAATTCGGCTGGGTCGGACAGGTTGGTGTCCATCATCGCTGCGCTATCATACTTGCCAACCAGCGACTCTGTTCGGTGGATTCGGCTGTCCAGCACTGGTTCAGGAACGGATAAGAGAGCCTTCGGCATCTTGGCACGGCACTGGTAAACTTGGAGAATTCTTCTGGAGTTTCCTTCTGGGTGCGGTGCGCTTCGAGGCTTCAACTGCTCTGGAGTCGCTGCAATTGCCAAATTGAACTGGTCCGTCATTCTCGTGCTGTTGGTCTCCATGCAAGTTATGTCATCCACTGGCACGAGCGGAGGTGATGAGACTCCATAACGACAATTAATTCTTGCTATCCTTCTTGCCTGCGATAATCGTGCGATCAATCGCATGCCTGTGTGTAATCTGACAGTTGCTGACGGCGTCATGGGGAGATGGGCGGACGCGACGGCTAAGGGAACTGCGGGTGATGGCAAATGATTATGGTACAATTACAGTCTACTTATGGTAATTTATGAGGCAAATCTGAGCGATCCTACGGACTGACAAAAGGACTGACGGAAATGACCTGGACTGACACTGGCACGGGGATGGATCCTACACGGACGACATGCTGGACTGGCGCTGTGACATGCTGGACTGGTCCGCCCCGACCACAGTCGGTTGCGGTGAGGTACCCGCAACTGACCGGTTATTTGACAGACTGCCTATGAACGGAAAAGACTCCCTACGCTCATCCCGGTTGCGGGAGAGTTATTCGACTAAGCTACTCTACGGGTTCTCTCGGTTGCGAGAGTTATTGATGAAAAGTGAAAGGGACCTACTCCTGGTAGGGTTTCAGGCGTGTGCCATTCACCCACCCAGGGAGAACTGTACCGTCCAGCTGTGCCAACCGAACGGCTCCTGAGTCACGGATCTCGATGACAAAGTAGGGTCCCAACCAGTGCATCTGGAGCTTGCCTGGAAACTTCTGGAACCGGCTGTCATATAAGAGAACTTTGCCGCCAACTTGGAAGGCTTTGGTTTTGATGTGGCGGTCGTGCCACGCTTTCTGTCTGGCCTTCTGAACCTTCTGGTGGAATTCCGCCAGGAATCGGGCCTCATCCAGCTCCTGTAGCTCCTGGAGGCATTCCCGAAGTGACTCCTCTTCTGAGAACTGAAGAGACGTTGCGATCAAAAGACTGGGTACAGTGAACTCGGCGGGAATCACAGCTTCCCGGCCATACACCAACTGGAATGGTGTCTGGTTGGTCAAACATTTCACCGTGGTCCGGTAGGCCCACAATGCTGCTGGGAGACGCTCGTCCCAATCGTCGCGCTGAGCATTGCAAATTTTAGTCAAGCCTTTTTCAAGAATCTTGTTGAATGCTTCCACAGTACCATTGGCCTGCGGGTGGTATGGGCTGCTTTTATGATGCTGAATCATAAATGTGTCCAGTAATGACTTGACCGTGGCATTAATGAAATGCGTACCTTGATCACTGGTCAAGCTCCGTGGGCAGCGAAACCGGCTGATGATGTGTTCAAAAATGAACCGGGCAGCGGTCTCTGCTGAGCAGTCACGTACCGCCACTGCCTCAGCCCACCGGGTGAGGTAATCCGTGGCGGTAATGATGTACCGTGCCTTGGAGTGTCTAGCGACCGGGGCGATGGGACCTATGAAATCAACAGCCCACTTTTCGAACGGCCGCAACACATGCACTGGGTGCAGCGGAAGCTCGTCCCGGTGCGAAGGCCTTCCCGTCCGTTGGAAAACATCGCAGCGCTTCACATAGGCCTTACAGTCAGCATGTACCGTCGGCCACCACAGGCCAGCTTGGAGCACCTTCCTTGCGGTGGGTTTCGCACCCACATGCCCTCCCGCAACACCACTGTGACATTCCCACATCACCGCTTCCCGTTCGTGGTCAAGAACGCATCTGCGCAACACCTCATCAAGGCCCAGTTTGTATAGCTGCCCCGCGATCAATTGGTAGTCGGCCGCCCGGACAACCAGGTGGCGTTTCTGGAGCGGGGTGTAATCCTGAGGGCATTGTCCCGTGGTCAGATAAGTGGCAATGTCAGCCAGGTAATCTGGTACTGCTTCGACTCGGAAGAGGTCGGCATCCGGCAGTTGATCGTCCAACAAGCCCTCATTCTCTCCCGTCTCCAACCTGGATAAATGATCGGGACCGACATTCAACCTACCGGGCTTGACAATCACCTCAAACGTGAATTCCTGGAAGAGTAGAAGCCAGCGACAGATCCGTCCTTCCAACACAGGCTTATTCACCAGATACTTCAATGCAGAGTGGTCCGTAAAGAATGTGAATTTTCCGCCCAGAAGATAGTGGCGGAACTTCTGGAGGGAGTACACCATCGCCAACGCCTCCCGCTCGGTCGTGGTGTAATTCTTCTCCGCATTCGATAACCGGCGGCTGGCGAAGTATACGGGGTGGTCAACTGTCGTCTCCCCGGGTTGCGCCAATACCGCCCCGAGTGCAATACCGGACGCGTCAATATGCACATGGAACTGCTTATCCCAGTCGGGATGAACAAGTATGGGTGCCGTCGCCAACTTCTCCTTCAAGGTGTCAAGTGCCTTCCTACACTCCGCCGTCCACTGGAATACTTCTGACTTCCACAACAGTTTCTCCAAAGGGGCCGTAATCTTTGCGTAGTTGCGAATAAACCGCCTGTAATATCCTGTGTGCCCGAGCAGTGCCCACAACTGCTTCACGGTCTTGGGGGCTTCCATGTGAACGATGACCGCGACCTTGGCGAGATCGACACAGACCCCTTGCTTGCACACCACGTGGCCTAAGAGTGTGCCGAATGGAACTGCAAAAATACATTTCTTCAAGTTCAAGGAAATCTGCAGCTGATGACACCGGTCAAACATAATACGCAAAAGGGTGGCGTGTTTCTTCAACAGGCTGTAGACGGTCTAGTCGTCCATGTAGACCTCTAGGAACTTGTGAATGTACTCTCGGAAAGCAGCAATTACAATCCGGGAAAACACAGCCGGTGCGTTCTTCAGACCAAACGGCATAACGTGGTATGCGAATGATCCCCACTCAGTGGTGAATGTCGTCTTTGCTTTGTCTTCCTCGGCGATGCGCACCTGATGATAACCCGAAAACCCATCAGTGAAGGAATAAGCTTCGTTTCCCGCAACATGGTCTAGAACTTCATCGCTGAAAGGAGTGGGAAACGGGTCGTGGATGCAGGCATTGTTCAGGCTCCGGTAGTCTACACAGACACGGATCTCCGCTTTGTCCTTCTTGTTCTGGATGACAATGGGACTCACCCATTCTGCTTCTTCTACTGGGAAGATAAGACCTGCAGCCAGCATCTTGTCGATCTCCATCTTGACCTTTTCTTTGATACGTGGGTTCAACCGGTAGGGTCGGTGCTTCACCGGCCTGGCCCTCGGTTTCAGCGTGATGCGCATTTCGCCTAGGTCCCCCTTGATTCCCTTCAGGTCCGCAACCGAGGACGGGAACAAATCTTCGTATTCCCGGAGGAGGCTGAAAATTTCTTTTGTCGTTTCCTCGTCCCAGTAGTCTCCCACCGTTGCGAGCTTGGGTTTCTCGTCCATTCCAATGTTCAGCTTATTTGTCTTTAGCGGCTGTAAATGGACTCCTTCCGTCGTCGGCTCTTCACTGATGTTCTGCTCGCCTTCCCTTTCGTCAAAGTAAAGATGCCTGAGGTCCTCCAGACTATCATCATCCGGATCGCCGTCAATCCGGTGGCAAACCAACTCGCGCCTGACCTCAGGTCGTGACACAACCGGGCCCTCGTTGGGCTCGGGATGGCGGAAGAACAAGACCTCCTTGACTTCCTGGAGGGCCTGAGACTCCTGCGCCGTCTCTCCTTCGAACAAGAAGCACCGAACGAACTTATCCGCAACTGCCTGCCAAGAGCGGGTTCCCCGTTTCCGCTCTTCCTCCAGGTACCAGGCCTGGGGAATTGTACCCAGGGAGTGGATAAACCTGTGGACCCACAGCTCCTCAGGGTACCGGGTGCTACGCCACTGTTCCTCACAGGTCCGCAAATGGTGTCGCGGGTCGGAAGTTCCATGATACTTAAGCGTACTACAAGGTCCTTCGTCCTCTTTAAAGCGTGCCCGCAGAGCATCCGCCACGCACTCCCATCGCAATAGAGTGTTGCGGTGATTTTTCCACCATCGGGCCGACGTGGACTGCAAGGCCACATCCAAAAGTGGCATCCGGCTTTTAGCTGGGACCATGTCTTCCACTTTGGTAATAAAAGTATTGGCTGCCCGCATGTTCGACAAGGTGGGATATCCACGGATCTCAGTCCCTACCCATCGGACTTGGGCAATGGAGGCACATCTCCGCGTGGTGGTCTCATACCCCCCTTGCTGCCAGTCTTCCCAAGCGAGTTCGGATCCGAGCTCCGAGCTCTGCACACTCCGCCAACTGACAGAGCCAGTTGCGGTCGGGTTAATATAATCGTCCCGCTTTCCTGCGGTCATCTGATAAAGGTGGTCCATCATCTGAGCATCCTCCCGATTGTCCACTGTTTCCGTATATCGCGGGCCTTGATACGGGTCGAGGGGCTGGGTGACCCGTACCTCCCCATCCTCAAAGATCATCAGCTCCTTTTTAAGGTCGATGATGGCGTAGTTCTCAAAATCCCAATCAATGTCGAGTAAGGCGGGATAGGGATCCTTGTCGCCCATGATATCAATAACCTCAAAATCGGTGTATGTCTTCACCCCCGCAACGTCGACCTCGACACCCTCGAGCCGGCCGATTGGCAGAATGCAGTACTGGTTCACCATCCTGAGTTGGATTGGTGAGTAGGCTAGCCGTGGCCTTCCAAGAGCCTCCCATGTCTTCCGTGGCAGAATGTTGACGTCGGACCCCAAGTCCAACATGGTGTCGCTGATTTGGAATCCCGCGACCTGCGTGTTAAGCTGGAATTCTTTGCTTGTTCGTTGCTTGTTCCGCTTCACGCGCTGCACGTATTGAGGGGCAGCGTCCACCGGGTCTCTAAGTCCTGTGCGCCCCTACAGTGCTCCTTCCAAAGCATGCTTGAGCTACTGCCGCAGCGCAGCGTTGTCAACAATCCTGAGGAATAGCCGGAGCCAATCCTCGACCACAGTACCTGCGACGTTCTGCGCCCCAGATTCCGGCAGCATGGGCTCCTCCAAACCTCCCTCATTCCGCAACTGGGCGAACGCCTCAACTGCCTCCTGGAAATACTTCTTCTGGACTTTGGGCCCGATCAACTTCTTCAGGGATGCCAGCCGAACCACTCGTGCTGGCTCCTTCCCGTGGGCATCCTCTCCCGTCTTCTTTCCGCCCCTCGTCACGATCGCGACGTTCTGCAAGTCTGGGGTTGCGGTCCCTCGTGGCTCTGAGTTTATCAGATTCGCTCCCCTCTGCCTCGCCCGTTCTTCCCACTTCTTGATGAGCTCCAGACAGTCCTCTGTAGCATGGGCGTTGACCCAGCACTGGGAACACCAGGGTCGTCGCGGGAGGGGACATTCTCGAGCCACGTGACCCTCCTGGTCACAGTTGTAACATTTTATCGGACCGCGTCCGCCTATGCGGCCCCCCCGCATGCTGCCGCCTCTTCCCCTGGGAGCCTCGTTCACCCTGTAGGAGGGGCGATCCAATCGATCCGCAAGTGCGTCGAGCGCCCTGCACTGCTCAGTGTTGTGAGTCGTGGAAACGCAAAATTCGAAGTACACATTATTCGCGACCGTGGAGTACTTATGTAATATCAGGCACATCCGAGGAGGATGCCCCAGCGTCCGGAAAATCTCGCAATATTCCGTGGTGGAGGAACCCGGTTGCGGTGGGAACCCTGTGTAAGTCTGTTGTGGCTGGTAGAATCCCTGCGGCTTCATCACCGCGCCGCCACCAGGCGGTGGACCCCCCTGGATTGCTGCAACTGAGGGTCCTACCCCAGCGCCGCGCAACCGAGGACACTCGGTTGCGACGTGGCCCTCGAACAGGCAATGAGTACACCAAAAATTCGGTCGCGCTGGCCTCACCGGCTGAAGCTCCTTGAGCTTCTCAGTCAAGCTGGAAATCTGGTGTTGCAACCCTACCAAAGAAGGGTCTTGCCGGGCCGGCCCCCCCTGATATTCCTGGGGGTAGCCTGCCATGGCTTCAATCTTCATGGCCTGCTCCAAAGCGTCCTGAAGATTATCAATCTTCTGCTGAGTGAGAGGGGTTCGTGTCAAGGGAAGCAAAGCCTTGATGAACCAGTCCCTCTGGTGGTTTGGATCGATCGGGTAGCTGAGTTTCCCGATCGCGTCCTTGAATCGCCGCATCAACTCTCACGCAGTCTCACCTTCCTTTTTCTTAATTTCCCACAACTCTGACAGGCCCTGCTGGTCGGTCTGGGGAAGCTTGAATTCGCGGACAAAATCCCGCTTCACGTCCGCAATTACGGGGTTAGGATGAGCCTCGGACCACTTGATAAACCATTGCAGAGCCCTCTCTCTGAGCATGGTTTGGAATTCTATTAACTTCCCTGCATCTGGCGTCTGGCGAGCCCTCCAGATGGCTTCGCACAGGTACCAGTGTTGCTCTACATCATCATTGCCCCGGCCAGAGAACTCTGGATACCGGGTGAAAGATCTAGCCATGTGTGCTTGCGGAGAATTGACTAGGATAAATCCTCCAGTTCCTGGTTGCGTAACGGTCCCACTAGGAAAAATACCACTACTAGTAACGCTGCTGTTACCGGGCGTTACTGACGCTGATGAAATATTGTATGACTGACTCAATGCTTGTAACTGAATAAAAATATTACTTAAAGGTTGATACAGTACCAGGGGAAGGCCGGGATCCTGGCCATGCAGAAGGTGGGAAGTAGGGCTGCCTGGAGGGGTGGGTGCCATCTGATCTTGAAACATCCGTTGCATCACGCCGTGCCATTCGTCATCGGAACTCTCTTCAGGCTGCATCTTTCCATTATCTTCGCTAGTCATTATCTCTCTTTCTCGCGTCGCTGGGCTCCCATGCACCCACTGCACTTCCACCGCTGTCCCGTCTTCTTCACGGGTATCCAAACCCATAGTTCTTGTCTTCTGAGGCGCCTCCTTCTGATTTTTCCTCTCGATCTCCCTTCTCTTCAAATCTCGCATTACCCTTCTTCGCCACCTATCGGCGATCTGTGCCCGTCGATGCGCACGTTGCTCCCGCAACTTGCATGCGGCCTCAACATCCATTCCCCACTCCCCACTTTCACATTCTACACAGCATCAGTCCCCTCAACCCTTCCCCTAGCACGGGTGGTTTACGCTTCCATACTCGTTTTGTGGAATTCAATCAACCCTTCATCTACCATCAGAGCTTTCATCCACAGCGGAATCTCCTTCAGCAGCTTCCCTCATAGCCCTGAGTGGAAAACAGCCTCAGCTTTCGAGAAGGATTGGTAGTACTCAGCAGCAAACTCCACAGTGTATCCTTCCAATGTTGTCCTTACCCAGAAATCCACCACGCGGGTCAGTTCAGTGTCCACCCGGTGCAGTGCCACCAGATCTTCGTGCGCCCACCTGCGGTTTATCTTCCGCAAGCCTTCTTGGGGCACTGTCGCTTGTAACCTCCACAACCAATTGCAAAGGTCCGTAGGGAACCTTCCCCAGAAAATTTCGTACGTATCACGGCCTAAGTCAGAGAAAAGAACAAGCTCCTTGATCGCCGCCTCCTTTTTCTTGGTCAGCTCTGCTTGCTGAGCAATGAACTGATCAAGATGATCATCCCACCATCGCCGTATCGCTCCTTCAAAAATCCTCGATACCATGATATAGATCCCCTTAGAACATGCAGGTCCCGGCAACGGAACCATTTGTTGGCGAGGAGTTAGGTCTCGCGGACAAGACCCAGGTTCGGGAGTTGTGGCCAACAAAGGGGTCCGATGTAGTCTAGGAACACGCCGACATTTTCACCCTGCTCCGGAGAGCAGTGAGTCTCACCCGAGGCGTGCCGCAACCACATGCAGAAGGGGATGAGATCAATGGCAGGGAACAAATCCGCAACTCATGAAGGACAATGCATCGATTACATATACAGAGTTCTATACGCAAGATCACTTAATAAGCATTCAAACATTTGCAAATAAAATTTTAAACCAGCAAAAACACATTACAGGCACATAAACGTCTTATTGAGACAGCAACCTTCCATTGTATTAATCTCTTGGCCAAACACATGATTACATGGCATTCTCAATGATAGCTTACAAATCTGATACAGATAGATTTCGGAACAGAAAGGTAGAATAGAGAAGATGAGGAACCCTAGGAAGGTCATGCATGATTCTTCCGCGGTCGCTCTATGCATCTTTCCCTGTATGAGCCTCGCAACCTCTTCAGCCTCTGCTTCTTCCAGCCGGGTGACTGTTATTTATTCACCCGCTCTCGCAACTATCAGTTCCTCTGTGTCTTTTCTTCCACTTCTCCCAGCTTCTCTCCTGTTATCTGCGTGTTCCTCTTTCTGTCTTCTGCTGTGTGTTTTCTTCATCTGTACTTGTGCATGTTCTATCTCCAGCAATTGCATGCTTCCGCGCCACCTTGATAGCTCCGCGACTCCTGGTAGTTGTGGCGCGGTCGCGGTTGCCATGTGTCTTCATGCCGCAACTCAAAAAGGTCAAAATTCAAAATTTTCTAGCCAAGATTTCAAAAACTAATAAAAAACAAGGGCCCCAACAGTAACTAGTTTTAACTTTTTCTATGTTCTATAAGTTTCCATTTTCTTAAAAAAAAACTGAAAAAATCAAATATGTATATACAAAAGGAGAAAAATAAGCGTTGTTGTTAAATTTTGAATGTTTATATATATATATATATATATATATATATATATATATATGCACTAAACACTTGTTGGAGAAATAAATGCAGCCCCCCGCAGTGACATCAGCAAGTGAGCCTACTTCGTCATACTTTTATGTCACGTCATATTTCACATGTCATTTCACTCGCCTTGTCATTCATTTATTTTCCCACAATGCATTAATTATGATGTTTTCCCCCCATTTCTTCGCCTTCCTCTATAAAAGCCCTTCCCCATTTATTTTTTCGTATGTCCTCCTTTCAAGCTGTTAATGTTTCCAGAGAATTCACAAGCGTCCAGTCCTTATCTTCGTTGGCACAAATTATTTATACTCCAATTGTACTCGAGATTGATAAAATGTCAAAGATAAATGTATTAATCGGGCCATCTACGCGTATTCCTCTCATGGATACTGAACACAATATCACTGATACCATCTGTATAGTTAACCACCTCTAATTTTATCAACAGGTCCGTTAAATGAGTCCAAGCATCTAGTTTATTCTGCCTTAGTCAAGTCAGGAGTTTTGTCAGCTTTTGTTCCTCAAACCTATCTATTCCTAGAATTTATTCACTGGTTAGTTATTTCAATGTACCTCGAGAAGTGTTTTGTAATGAACTAGTTGGGAGAAAATATTTGTCACGTTTCTACTCTTTTAATTCGACAGTGCCTCTACTATTCTCCTTCAAGTTCATATGTTATTTTTTCTGATGAGTCTCTGTCCACGTACTTTCAAGACTTGCCTAGACCTAAATTTTCCCAAATTCTATTTTATCTAATGCTTGAAAAAACACATTTTTCTCTTCGGTCAAGTCAATTCTCTTTAGATCTCTTTGTTGAAGACATGAAAACGGTCCTTCAGATTCTAGCTAAAATTTTGCGTAAAGAAGATATTATAATGGTGGATATATCAGTTTTGGGAATGTTTTCCCTCATCATGAAGCCTGGAGTGGTTCTTGACATACCTGCTTATTGGGAGGATGATATTAACACTTAGTTTATGAACCTATCACTTAATGATTGCTTTAGGTTTCCTTCTCTTATCACCTATTTGTTCCTGTATGGTCATGTTGAAAATTTCATGCAGTTGGGGTTGAATGTCATGGAATCAAATAAAAACAAATAGTCATTTATTTTCTCGATAGATGTAGTAAGGAAAGATGTTGGGAATGAAGGCCATGTTTATTTTAGTTCCTCTTTTCTCCCAGTTATATATTCAATTTTGAATTGTTCATCTACACCATGTTTGTTTCCTAAAGCTCAATCAATCCTACAATTGAGAAAAGATGTGAAGTTTGGAGAATGGTTTTACTTTGAATATCATGCAGAAATAAGGTTATCTATAGCTGATGTTGAGCCTTTTAGACTAGTTGTCTTTGTTCCAATAAGGATGTCTGCTTTGGAATTCATAAGGAAATGCCTAAAAATAGATCAAATTCATTTTGTTCCTGTGAAAAAGGGTCATTTGATTAAGTTGCCCATGACTGTGCGCCCATTTATTGTGAATACTAGGCAAGCAGATGAAGAGGCCTGTAAAATGTTGGAGGGAATGAATTTATTGTTATGAGAAAAACGGGCTTATGACCCATGTCATGTAATTTGAAACAGAAGGTTGGAGAATGGATATGCTCCTTTTATTCATTAATCTATACCAAAAGTGGAGAAATTGGCAATTGGAGGCCAATATTCTATACTGGGGCAGATGGAGGTTGAAAATCCACATCCCACTAAAAAGAATCTTAATAGGGGAAGAGAAAGAAATAATTGATCTGGATGGTGATAAAGAGGAAGAAGCTAAGAGGAAAAAATCAACTGATAAGACCAGCTCATCAACAGTGCTATGATACTCTTTGCAGTTGGGGGAAACCTCATGTACTCCCTCATCCCCTATTCCAGATGATACATATCATGACTATGTTCCAATGATTAAACATATATTTTCACAAATTGAAGAAAAGAATAGGAAGATAAGGGAAATTGTGGAATCTCAATAGAGACTCAAACCTCTCCTGAGAAAACCAGATTATTATAAACAATGGATTTGGAGAAAGATCTTGTTACACCAATTTTTGGTCATCTAACCTGTTACTATTAGATGGACCAAAGTACACCATGTAAGACCAATTTTACCCTAAGTAAAATTGCTTTCATTATGAAAAATAACTTAGTAATCCATAATTTATTAAGTTGTTTATGGTCTAAACAGGAAACCCCATGAGGAAGTATTGAATAGATCCATATTTGTTTGATTTTCCTTAAGGGATAATTAATTAAAAAATAGTTTAATTAATATTCCTGGTCATATTTAACCCAAAACAGGAAAATTAATTAGATAAATCACTATTTATCTTGATGGATTGTAGATTTCTGTGGTGTAGATTTTTAGAAACAGGGCTCGGAATCTCCACAGTTCTCTATTTATCTTATTATTTTCTAGGAATAATGATTTAAACATTATTTAAATAATATTCCTTGTTAAATTTGACTAAACCATTCATAAATAATTGAATAAATCACTATTTATTTAATTATTACTCAACCACACTCATAAAATAATAAATAAATCATCTATTTATTTATTATTTACGAATAAAGGGATTTGACCAAATTCAAATTCTTTTTTCCCTCCAACAAATATAATAAAATATTCCATAAAATTTGGATCAAGATTTAGTTAATAATATTTTAATTATGCACCAATATCTAGACTAACTCAATATTTTGTTATAAATAGAAGGGTTTTTCCATTCATTCACTACCTTTTGTTGCCTAAAGATCACTCTGGATCTATACTTTTGGTCTGACTTTGATCCTCCATCATTGTCATATTTTGCTACCTTTTTTCTTGTGAGATCCCTTTGAGTTCCATTTTTTGTCTGGGTTTTCTACACCATCAAGAGAGAGGGATCTCAGATATGAAGCGCTGAGGATACACAAGAACCCATCCCATTGAGGGGGGTTGGTAACATCTTTCTATGTTCCCTTCCCAGATGTCATAGATATAAAAATTATTTAAAAATATTCTTGTCTTGTCTATTGGATGCATGGAGCAACTCTTGCTTTTATTTACTGGTTAATGTCTCTAAATGCATAGATCAAGATTTTGTAGCATTTGTCTTGGTCAACTAACTGCAGATATAAAGAAATTGGTAGCCATCTTTGATGTTAGGGCTATTTGTTATGCACAGCTAAAGTGATTTTTTTTCATACGCTTGTGATTAGAATTCACACTAACAAATGGCGACTCCATAGGGGTTTATAATTACGACCAATGTCATTTTTCAGATCTCTACATGACCAACTGCTTCAAACCCTAGGGCTTTTCTTCAACCTCTTTTTTTTCTTTTCTTGATGTTTTTTTTAACCTTTAAAACCCTAAAACAATAAAAATTCTAACTTCCGTGTGTTTCTAGGCCTATTGCGTAGATGACATGCATCAACCGTAGCTGAGACGACACTTTTTTATGAAACCTGCTCCCGAGAGTGCCGGAAGTTCAAGTTGCACTTTTTGGGCCAAAACCTATGACCTCAACCTTCAGGACGTAGAAAAATGCTTCAAAACCTGTGACCTCTGCTAAAAAAAAGTCAGAACCTGTGACCTGTACTTTTTGCGGTAAATTTTCTGTGATTTTTCTAGGTTTGTTTGGGCTACTGTTCAGGGTTGTCTGAACTCCGTAACCACCCATCTTGGACCTGTACTTGCTCTATTTTACTCTTCGAAGTAGGAACCAAGCCCCCTAGGGCATAAATACACTTCCACCTTTCTAGGAGGATTTTGGCTGAAGCGGGTCGTCTGAGATTTCAGTGCGTTTAGCAATTTTTCAGATCTGATCCTGTACCTTCAGATCCATTTCATATTGGTTATTCATCCATCCAAAACACCTCTTTTCAGTTTTTTTTGGTCCTCCTCTAGGGTACCCTCCTTTTCCCCTCAGGTTGTAGCCTTTCGCCACCTTATTTGTAGCACTTTTCCCTCTGGTTTCTTGCTGTTTTCTGCACCTATTTCTAGCATATCTGACCTCTAGATCCCTATCCCTCCCAAATTTATATCCATTGGCCATTTTT
Organism: Pinus albicaulis; assembly: GCA_034641835.2. Classification (NCBI taxonomy): domain Eukaryota; kingdom Viridiplantae; phylum Streptophyta; class Pinopsida; order Pinales; family Pinaceae; genus Pinus; species Pinus albicaulis. The sequence goes on from CM076583.1 coordinate 619,272,547, forward strand.
TGTGTGTTTTTACTAGATTTTTCCCACCTATAGACTAGTTGTTGGGAAGCCCGCCTCCTTGGGTTTAGATGGATGCATCTTTAGCTATTTATTTTCTGTCATATTCAGTTTATTTTACTGTTGTTTGCACATTTATTTACAGTTATAAAACACTTTTTTTCTTTTTCTCTACACATGTCTGGGTTTAAAAATTAAAATTAACACACTTAACATGCACACCTTAAGTGAAGAGAGCCTGGTTCACACCACCAAGCCAAGACTATAACATTGTAATCATTTGATCCCGCACCTCTCTGCCCTTGTTTCGACATTGTAATCATTTGATCTTGCACCTCCTTTCCCTTGTTGGTCTCTCTTCCTTCTATGATCTATGTCTATTCTTCCATCATTGCACCCCCAAAGCGTTTATCTTAAAGACTTCTTGGCCTTCATCCTCAGTATCCGTTAGGAAGACTTACTCCTCTAGGTAGGATTCAAGTTAGTCCTCCACTGAGTCCCCATTCTGACTCCACTTCTGGTTCATCGGGTTTCCCTTCTGGTTCTATCCCCGGTTCTCCTCTACCTTCACCATGTCTAGTTCGGGACCTAATGCTGGTGGTATCCCCGACCCTAATGCTGGGAATACTACTAGTGGGACCGCAATAGGAATTATCATGGCTGCTCCCTTGCTCCCTTATATGGTAGGCCTCAGTCTTCCCGATTTTAACCAGTTGATCAATGACCCCATACACCATGATCCTGGTTGGCATGCTATGCCAACCAAGATCCCTTCTGACATCCCCAAGTTTGAAGGTCTTGCTACAGAAGATCCTACAAAACATGTTAGATCTTTCCACATGTGGTGTTCGTCTAACTACATCACCAATGAATCTGTCGGTCTTCAGTTGTTCCAGCGTACACTTACTGGAGAAGATTCTAAGTGGTATGTTGACCAGGCCTCCTCCTCTCATACTAATTTTGTGACTCTTGCTAGGACTTTTCTATCTTACTTCCAGCTTCCCCTTCGTTATGACACTAGTATCGAACTTTTGACCTCTTTTCGTCAATCGTTTGTGACCCGCCTATCCGATCATGTCCAGGAATGGCAGAGAAGAAATAGCCTATGTCGAGCCCCTACCTTAGAAGAATGTGTCTACATGGACTGGTTTCTCAGATCCCTTTTGCCTACTATTGGCAAAGATGTCACATCTCATTTCCCTCAAACCAAAGAAGCTTCCCTCCAGATTGCGTTGAAATATGACATGATCTACACACAGTCTGGTTATGTTTATACCATCTTACCTGATCTCCCTAGACCCAGTGGTGCCAACACACTTGGGGCATCCCATGTCATCAACGGTATCGTTGGAGCCCTTTCTCATCCATACACTCATCCTCCCATGGGTTATGGTTTCCCTCAGGGAGGGGCTAGATCCTCCAACACTTTTCCCCCTCCCGGTAGCATGTATCCAGGATATGACATGCCTCCTCCTTTTTCCCAACCTGTTTACCACAATGTTTCCCAATATCCTTATTATCTGTATCTGCATCCTGGTGCTCCAAATCCTCCAACATTAGCACCTCAACCTCCCTTGCCTTCTCAACCCCCACAATAACAGCTACCACCCCCCAGGGGTAGGTGTATGCACAATAGGGTGAGAATAATACTCCTACTTCCAAAACGAAGAGAAAAGGCAACCAAAACCAATCTGCCCCAGGTAATCCAGGACCCAATCCCCAAGGGAATACACCTGACACTACTAACCAGCAACAGGGCACTCATCCCAAGCAGGACAGATCTGTTCGCACAAAAAAACCTTGTTCTTGTTGTGGTGTCTACGGTCACTATACCCACGATTGTCCTCTTTTACCTCAGATGCGGTAGATGTGGAAAGCTCAAGTAGGATATCTAGTATAGCAAGCCTCCCCTTCGTTTCCTCCCCATGCTGCACCTATCAAACCGACTGCGTTTACCAATCCTTCCCCCCAACAAGGATTTGTGGCCACCCAACCCCCTGAAGGTCAGACGACCACTCAAACTCCTCCATCTGGTAACTATGATTACCAGATTCTCATGATGAACTCTGACCAACCCATTACCATTGACCTCAACCTTCAGACTCGGTCCTGTCAGTACAACAAGCCTCCCGCTATGTCTGCCGTCGAGCCCCCCTATTCAGGTTCCATAGAGCCTCTTTTGACAACCAATGGTCCTTTACTGATCCCTCAGCCTAAGGTAGAGGTTCATACCAAGATCCCCAAGGGACCATTATGCCAAAACATTGCTTTTGGTAAAGTTTTCCATTCGTATAGTATAGTAGATGATTTGGCACAATCCCCTGCTGCCATCTCAACGCTGAAACTCCTCCATTCGTGCCCTTCACAATGAGAAAATATACTAAATGCCATGGGTGATGTGGATCCTTCAGATGATCGGTTGATCATCTTCGATGTTGACTGGTCAGAACATCCTCCCCTTCCTGCTTTCATCGCCTTCCAAATCCCTGTCAAGATCCGGAAGATCAACGTCTCCTGTTGTATCATTGATGAGGGGGAATCCACCTATGTGATGTCCGCTTCGGTTTGTAAGCAACTCAGATCTCTTGAGTTGGTCCCTTCCACTATCACCCTCCGAGTGTAGGATGGCCACTCTTCCCAACCAATAGGCCTATTCCGCAATTGTCCCATTACTCTTGTGGGCAAGACTATTTGTGTTGATGTAGAAGTCATTGACGCCCCCTTAGATTACAACATTCTATTGGGTCGTAGCTACACTTATGCGATTTCTGTTGTCCCATATGCGGTTCACTGTAAGATGTTCTTTCCTCACAATGGAAATATTGTCACCATTGACCAGTTGACATATTACGCACTGAAGTCTCAAACCTCCCCTGAATCCATCATCTCTTCGGTGGCCAATAAAAAAATAGTCGAACCTTTGACCAATGTTTCTCCCGGATTCTACAAATACTCCTCTTTGCTTGGCTCATTCCCTGGTCTTTCTCCTCCTGTATTCAATCCCATCTCGTCGAATGTTTGCATGATGCAATTTTCCCAGTCCGACATCAAGCAACCCGCTTCGACTATTCAGCAGACCCGCCCTCCGAAACCTGCTCCTAACACCTCAAATCAGCTTTCAAGGCCCCCTCCTCAAGGATCCTCATCTGCAGCTGGTATCCATGATCCTATCTACCCTCCTGGCACAGTTCCTCCTAGCCTTAATCATCTTAGAGCTGTCTTGCCTGGCCATTACCCCTCTGGTCTGATACCTTTTCTAGCTCCCTCTCTTGGAGTATTTTCGGTACTTGTTATTGCTACCTTATCTCTTCCTAACATGACCCTGGGGATCCCAGTCTGGTACATTGATCCCCCAGCCACTATCCCGCTTGGTCAACCCAAACCTTATTCTACTTTGACCCCGGTTCAACTGGTCCCCATGAAACCTCCCTTTTCTTCTATGCCTCAACCACCTCAATAAGAACCTACTCCTATTGCGAAAGCTTCGCGTGAGGGGGGAAAAATCTCAAGAAGGCACCTAAGGAAAAGGCTACCCAAACAAACCCTGCTCCTCCGTAGCCTCCAAAGGGTACCATCCGGTGTGCTTTGTGTGATGTTTTCAGTCATGCCACCCATACTTTTCCTGAATTATCTCGTCTCAAGACCATGGTTAATGAAGCATTTTCGGAGTCTGATATCCAAGAGGTATATGTCACTATACCTGATTCAGTCCCGAAACTCAAGTCTTTGCACACAAATCATCCATGTTATTTGTGTGATTTCCATGGCCACTATACTCACCTCTGTCCCCGCCTCGATGACTACCGTGCCTCTTTATAAGTAGTGTGCCAACTAGAGGCCAAGTACAATGAGTCCATGCTCCCTTATTTGAGCATTTTTCTTTAGCAGAACCAGAGGAAACATCTACTCGCATTGAAATTCCCCCTCATGATGTGGAGATGACAGAGTGTTTGGTCACTGTCCACTACCTGTCATCATCTATGAGATCCACAGTGGAAGACCCCCCTGGGACTTCCCCTTCTATTTCGCCTGACCTCCCTTCAGCGATCACCTTGGGCTAAACCTCAGTGGATCCTTCATCTACTTGTTCTTTGGTCACCCTCCGTGATGATGCACATGTGAACCTTTCTTCTCATGATGATGAGTCAGATAGCTTTGCTACGTCAGATGGTTTTTCTTCCACCAGTCACCCCATCTTATATTACAATGACGACATTATCGAAGCAATCACCACCCCTGACTTTATCTATCGCTCCTTATATCGAAACCATACATTCAAACCACATAGACCTTGTGGTCATTACATTGACACACAATGTTTTGGTAAGGGGGCACCCATATTTGAGAGTCTAGGAGAAGCAATTCTCCACAACACTCATAGTGCATCTGGTTATTTCGAATCTAGTACCATCATTCCTTCCCTTTTAGAAGAACCTCTAGAGTCCAATATCACTTCAGATCACTCTAGGGATGATCCCCCTCATCATTTCTTCATCTTACATCAACAACCTAGCCCCCTAGACATTGTTTTTGACCAACATGTGTGTTTTCTAGGTGAGCACCAGTTCATTATCTCCAAATCCACTCTTTGGTATAGTGACACCATGTCTGCACACTCAGAAATTTAGTCCATTCATATATGCATTACCAAAGGAGATTGGTAATCCTCTATTCCATTTATCGAACTGCATAACCATAAGAAAAACAAATAGCACACCACATCATAAAAATGTGTTTAGATTCCCATTTTCTAAATACATTTTGGCATGACCATAACATGCTTGGGGGCATCTGTGCCCCTCAAACATAAAAATCCTAGCTCTCAGCCAAAAACAACACTAAAACCCCCTTTCTCTAATAGGTCGCACTTTTCAGGTCATTGCCTGGGACAGGTCACAGCTTTCTGCCCAGTACCTGCTACCCAAGTCATAGAACAGACCCCAAAAACTGCGACCTGACCTATTCCTGGGCTCTGTGTGCCTAATCTCAAACTTTAATCCACTGAAATGAAAGAGTAGGATTAGGCCTCTTACCTGCAACTGACGGATCTCGTTTCCAATGGTCTGTTTGTCTGCTACGATTTCTGTAAGATTTAGGGCATCTTTCCCTCTCTACATTCACCATAGCTACACTTGCAAATGAATTAAATTGGAGGGAAATTGCCTTATTAAAAGAGAAACCCAAAAATTTTCTTTTGCCAGCTGCGACCAAGCTGTAGCTCCATTTGACAATCCGTCAACACCGTTTGAAAGCTCTCACCGAGCTCTCAAATGGGTATTCTTTAGTTTTTTGTGATTTGATACTTCACCTCGACACCTTTTGCCATGAAGGGTCACTTCACCACTCCTCAAAACCAAATTTTTTCACTTGCAATACTTGTACTTGGGGCACCACTTTTCCTCCATACTTGGCCATGCTCGTGTCAATTTTCGTCATGAGTAACCATCTTGTACTCATGTTTTTATGGTCCCCACTGGACCTTTTCTGTGTGGAAGCATCATCGAGTCGCCCTTGTTTAGAGCATCCATTTTGATTCATCATCGCATCCATGGAGTCTATCCCGATTTCTTTTGTATCTCACTATAGTCCTCCATCCTTTATTGTTGGGTTCCTATCTTGTGTCACACAGTGTGGCCTTCATTCATACTGTCCCCTATCCCCATTGATATTGTGTCAGTTTCTGCCAGGTCATCCATTCCCTTCATGCTCTAACAAGGGAAGTCGTCAGCCCGCTACTCAGTACCCGCATTCCACCATCATCCTTGGTGTCAATATATTAGTCACTTTACTATTATCTCTCATGCCTTAGTTGAAGATCCCTAATTTCCTCACCTATGGCGGGCCTCCTCCTGTCGACATCATCTCATTCCAGAAGACAGGTCTAGAGGGTGGTGTACCTTGGTTCTAGCTTCCACTCTTTTTCGGTGCCTCGGATCAGGCAAAGGGACTCTTTGTTTCCCTTTGACTTGATTGTTTCTCGGCTCTAGCTCCTTACGACATGATCGAGATCTGTGTACTTGATGATTTGGTGACTTAGCATATTGTACTGGTGATTCCCGGGTGTGTGTGAGATGTTTCAAACCTCATAAGGGGGTGGCCCTTCAGGTAGCCCCCCACATGCCCGGATGACCTCTCCATTACAAACTTTGATGCAAATCCATAGATTTGATGGTTTCAGCCTCATCTGCTTGCCACGCCTTTTAGTTTTCATGTACCATTCAGAATTTTAGAGCCCTCTCCTATTTTACAGGGCCTCTTTGGTTGTACTTACATCTCATGTACTCAGATATTATTGTATAATTCGTGGTTGTTATCCCAGACACAGTATGTATGTGGGATCCATTATCATGTTAAATTTATCTGGCCCATGTTTATGCCAACATGTACTATATAGTTCAGTCCCTTTTTTATTGGATGCATTATTCTTTGTACTTTGTTATCTTGGCAGGCATAGGTATGCCTGCCCTGCCTCTTGTAGAACAGGTACTCACTCATAAAAGAGACTTTTCGCACCTGTAAGTCTCACCTCTTCAGGGTCTTGTCCTCTAGTGCTTTAGTCTACCTTATATTTCTCTCTCTCTGACTCCCCCTTCGATGTTTGGTGATTGAGTTCTTACAACGTACTTCGGTCATACGATTAGCTCCTAACGCTTGCACGTTGGGGGGGCAATCTGTTACACCAATTTTTGGTCATCTAACCTGTAACTATTAGATGGACCAAAGTACACCATGTAAGACCAATTTTACCCTAAGTAAAATTTATTTCACTATGAAAAATAACTTAGTAATCCATAATTTATTAAGTTGTTTACGGCCTAAACAGGAAACCCCATGAGGAAATATTGAATAAATACATATTTGTTTGATTTTCCTCAAGGGATAATTAATTAAACAACAATTTAATTAATATTCCTGGTCATATTTAATCCAAAACCAGAAAAATAATTAGATAAATCATTATTTATCTTATTATTTTCTAGGAATAATTATTTAAACATTATTTAAATAACATTCCTTGTTAAATTTGACTAAATCATTCATAAATAATTGAATAAATCACTATTTATTTAATTATTACTCAACGACACTCTTAAAATAATAAATAAATCATTTATTTATTTATTATTTACAAATAAAGGGATTTGACCAAATTCAAATTCTTTTTTCCCTCCAACAAATTTATATAAAATATTCCATAAAAGTTGGATCTAGATTTCGATAACAATATTTTAATTATGCACTAATATCTAGACTAACTAAATATTTTGTTATAAATAGAAGGGTTTTTCCATTCATTCACTACCTTTTGTTGCCTTAATATCACTCTGGATCTATCCGTTTTGGCCTGACTTTGATCCTCCATCATTGTCATATTTTTCTACCATTTTTCTTGTGTGCTCCCTTTGAGTTCCATTTTTGTTCTGGGGTTTCTACACCATCAAGATATATATATATATATATATATATATATATATATATATATATATATATATATATATATATTAGATTTGAAGCATTGAGGACACACAAGAACCCATCCCATTGAGGGGTACTGGTAACATCTTTCTATGTTCCCTTCCTAGGTGTCATAAATGCAAAAATTCTTTAAAAATATTCTTGTCTTGTCTATTGGATGCATGGAGAAAATATTGCTTTTATTCACTGCTTAATGTCTTTAACTGTATAGATCTAGATTTTGTAGCATTTGTCTTGGTCAAATAACAACAGGTCTAAAGAAATTGGCAGCCATCTTTGATGTTAGGGTTGTTTGTTATGCACAACTAAAGTGATATTTTTTCGTATGCTTGCGACTAGAATTCACACTAAGTATAGTTTTTTCTCATCCTTCAACTATGAATGTAGCATATTCAGTTTGTTTCAAGTCTATTAATTTAACAGTTGACAAAAATAAATTTCTTCTTCTAGATAAAATTAATCTTCATATGCAAACTGGCCAGTTGATTGTCAATTATTTAAATAAATATTCCTGAGATGTTTTTAAAGAGGAGAATATGTTAGGAAATGTGGTAAAAAAATTGAAATTGGTAAAGAAAATTCAGGAGATTTAACTACATAGAATGAGGAACTAAGGAAAATCATTATAAAATTTTGGGTTGATCATGAGGATAGGATAATGATTCAAAATATGTTGCAGGATGTTGAAGTTGAGATTCAGGTTTTGAAGAAAAAGCTTAAAATTCCCACTCGTGAACACTCAATGGCTACATAGGTGGCTGAGGTAGAAACTTAAAAATAATAACTACTTTATGAACTTTTATAGAAGAATGAATAATGTTCCAAGCTAAAGGAAATGAATTTTATGTTGCAGAAGAAAATTAATTTCCATGTATGTACCATCGCAGTAGCATCTAACTCTGAAGATCGTGCTACAAAGTTAACTCGGGTCATGACTGAGTTGGATATGGCAGAAATTGAATTGAAAAAGAGCCAAAGAGATTTGGAGAGTGCATTGAAGGTGATTAAAGCCACAAAATAGGAAGTACTGATGACCAAAGATAATGCTGAAAATACAGGAGAGATTATCAAACTGCTTTCAAAGAGATTAAGGAGCTAAAGGAAAAAGTAAAAGGGAATATGTCCCTTATATAAGCGAGGGAGATAATATGGAATGATATCATTGATACTATAAAAAAAGTGTGGGAGTTACTTATTATTATTATAGAAGAGAAAAACATTGTGAGAGACTTGGAAAGGGTTATCGTGACTAACAAGAAAAAAATCACAGAATAGAACCCTGCATGCTAAAAAGATAATTGATTTCATAGATTCTAAATCTACACAAGAGCTCAAATAATTTGGAATGGAAGACGGGCTAAATGTATTTTGGAGCTAAACAAGATTATTGTGAAAAATTCATATAGGAAAGTAGCAGAGAAGAAGTTGGTTGTAGTAAAGGGAGTAGTGACAAAGTTTAATATTATGTTTGATAAAAGAACCACGGTTGGTTTACCATCTTGTTGGGACCATCAAGGAAATTTTATCCCTTGGGAAACGTATGAAACACTACCGGTGGAAGCAAAAAGTAAAATTGGGTCTACTCATGAGAAGACTGTGATTTTGAAAGGAGCCACCATTGTCAATTGCCTGCATAAATACGTCCAACTATTGTGGATGATGAAGACCATGTTTGTTGAAAAACCTACGTATTCGAGAATTACTAATTTCAAGGTGGCGCACATGAATCTTGATAACAACCCTCGTAAAAATGTAGACTGATGAAGAAAGTGTAAATAATGGATGTGTCCATATTCAAAGGAAGCAAAAGATAAAAATACCTCCATTCCATAGTCTCAGCCTGCCAACTGACAGAGTGTTTTATGTCGATGCTTTATTTAATTTGTATTTCATGAAAATACATGTAATTTTCATTTCAAATGTAATAATCAGATAAAAGTAGTTTAGGAAGTTGACAATTTTATAATTTTCCATTTTGAAATTTTGTATATAAGACTTTTCAGAAGAAGAATGAGGGTTCCACATTTTGGACCTCAGAAGCACCACACATTTTGTACTTGATCTTTGGGATGATGAATAAATATTTTCAGAAGAATTTCTAGAAATTGTTGGGTAAAATTAGTGTTTATTGTTACATCTTCTATTAATTTTCTTCTTTCAGAATTGAAAAATGAAGCTAGTGGTCTCTAATATTACAGTTTTGTGAGTTAGAGTTAAAATCCTTAAAGAAGCACTTCTCTATTATGTATTTCATTTCTTGGTAACCATTTTTCTTCTCAAGTTAAAGATATAAGATTATGTGGAATACAACCTATTATCTGAGACTTTCCACTATTATCTCTTCCTTTTCTTTCTGTTCATTTGTATTCACCATTTTAAGGCATTGTGAGAAAATGTGTTCTTTTATAAAGATTAAAGGGTTTTAAATATCACAATCTAGGGTTTCAAAATGAAGGGGCAACAAATGTTTTCATTTTTAAGTTATAGAAAATGTCTTGGGCACTGATCTCAATACAACCTGAGATTTTCTCTCAAGCTACAACATTTTTTGGCACCATTGTTGGCGAATAAAGACACAAAGTTAGTTTTCTCCGGGTTTTTATCAAAAATAATTTCTTTGATTAATGAACAAAAAAAGCGAGTAGGATTTTTTTTCATCACAAACTTGGCTTCCAGAAGACCACACATGAGATCTGATACCTCCCAACAGAAAGTTCCAGTCCTTTCCGATCCCGATAAGTTAGTGTCAAGAAGAGTCTGGAAAGCCAAATCACCGGTAACTCCAAGCCCCGCCCTGTTTTCTCCTGGTAGTAGTTCTAATCAACAAATACCTATTTTTCATTCAGAATAAATGATAATAAATATTCACTTTTTTGAATAAGGTCTTGCATCTTCTCGGGAAGATTTTCTCGAGCCAACTTTGGAGGAAAGGTCATTTGAGTCAGTTTCTTTTTCTTTTCCGAAAATTCAAGAAGTTGCAATAGTTCATTTCTCATATTCACACCATTTAATTTCTCCTTCAAATCAACCAATTCCTATATCTATTTTACCCCATCCACATTTTGTTTTTCAAGCAAGTGTCAAATCTGCAATTAATCAAAATCCAAATATGGAAATCCATTCCTTTATTTTGAATGGGTATGCTCCACTAAACCTTCCCCAACCAATGAATATGATGCCATAGGACCACCTTAAGTTTTTGCCTCGTTTCACAGGGGAGGATGAAATCACAACAGAAAAACATATTGCTACATTTTGTACCTTCGCTGAAATTTTAAATGTTGAATATCTTGATGTATTTTTGAGGTTATTTATTCAGTCTTTAGATAGAGAAGCTAGAAAGTGGTTTAAAGCACTTCCATCTATTTCAATTAATACCTGGGAAGAGTTGGAAAACATTTTTACTCAGAGATGGGGTGAGAAAAAGGATCATGGGTATTTTTTGATGGAATTTAATGCTATTAAAGGGAAACAGGACAAAGATGTCGTTTCATTTATTAAGAGATTTAACAATTTATATAATGGTATTCCAACATAAATAAAACCTCCACCTGCTGGAGAAAAAGTTGTTTTTGCAGGAGCTTTCAAATCTGATTTCAGTTCTACTTTGAGGGAAAGAAGATCTCCCACTTTGGATCAGATCCAACTGGATGCATTAGAAATTGAAGAAAACTTGAATGTAGTTGGAAACTCTAAAGGAAAACAGAAATACGAGGATAAAGGAAAGGGAAAAGAAGAAGTTTCACATGATCAAATATTGGAATATATGGCTAAAGCCATTAAAAATTATCAAATAACTTGGTGAAATTATAACTTGAAAGTAAAAGTCCTCCCAGACAAATTCAGTAGGGTCAAAATCAAAATTTTAACCCTCTTCAAATTATGCAGAGAGAAAGGAAGCATCAGGATCAGATCCAACCCCCTTTGTATATAGAAGATGGATTTGAAGATGTAGTGGAAGAAAGTGCAAAGGAACATGAGAACCAAATATCAACATTACATGAAGATGAAAAAGAAGATGTTGTAAATGAGGAGTTGAATGTTCAAACAGAAGTGTCTCTTGATGAGCAAGAAATTGACGATTATTGCAAAAAAATTACTTATCTTATGCAAGCTGAGTTACACAATAAATATGACCTGAGATCAAGGAAAATATCAAGGTTGTAGAATAGTGAAGAGGTGAAAAAATACCAAGTACCTCAAAAGATGGCGGCTCCAGAACAACCCTTGAACAATATTGATAAAGGGAATCAATAATTTGATTCAGTGGAAAAGATTACATTTTAGTAAGGATAAAGTTCACAGGGAAAATAAAAAGTTGGAAATTTGAATAAATTTGCTCACTCATCTGAGTAAATTTCAAATTTGAGAAAGAATGATGAAGATACAAAGAAGTTAGTAAAGCTAAGTCACTCTTTTAGCTTAAAAGAGGAATTGGAAAAGATTAAAATTCAAATTCCTTTGATTGAGTTGGCTAAAACCCGAGCATATAAAAATAATATTTTAGATTTCATTAACCTCTCTCAAGACGATAATGTAGCATACATAGTAAATTTACGGGAAGAGAGATCAGTGGTAATGTTTGGACCTCATGTTGAAGAGGTGGATTCTTCTACTCCTCCCTTTTACATTTCTATGCTACTACATTGTTTTATGATTCATAAATGTATGTTGGATTCATGAGCTTCTCACAATTTAATGGCATTGTCAGTTATGAAGCAATTGAACTTGTAAATCACTAAATCTTATAAGGATCTATATTATTTTGATTCTAAAAAGGTTGTGTGGGATTGATTGAAGATCTGGTAATTACCCTAGCCCAAATTCCCGTGGGAAGTCTTGTGATCAATGTAGTAGTAGTAGATATTCCAACACATTTTTGACTACTTCTTTCCAGGTCCTGGGGTGATAAGTTGGGAGGTGTTTTGAAATTAGACTTTACTTACGCCATAATCCTAGTTTTTGGAGGTGAGGAGAGGAGTTTGTATAGAGAAACCATGTTTGTTAAAACCATTACTGAGGAGATTTAAATTAATTCTCCTATGTACAATCAGGGAAAATATTATTTTTCCTGTTTTATGCTACAAGAATTTGTTAAAGTTGCGGAAGATACTCAGCTGCAGCTCCCTTAAGCAATTCAAAGTAAGAAGCTAACAATAAATGGAGTTTGGAAGCTCTATTTTTATGGTGCCTATTCAAGGGATGGCACTAGGGCATGTATTCTCTTGATTTCTCCAAAATGTCATCTTATGCCTTTTTCTTACAAATTAGAATTTGATTCTACCAATAATATTTGAGAGTATGACGCTTTAATTATTGGATTACAAACTGCTAAACAATTGGGAGTTCAATGTATTTATGTTTTTGGGGATTATGAATTAGTGATTAAGCAAGTAAAGAATCAGTGTCAAACAAGATATCTGAGGTTAAGGACTTACATAAATGAGGTTTGGGATTTAGTAGACAATTTATTTGTTGTTTTAAATATATAGTTTGTTCTTAGAGAAGGCAATAAGATTAATGAATCTTTAGAAGTTGCAACTAACACTTTTAAGCCTCCTCTCAATCCCAAACTAAGATATGAGGTGGAAATTAGACACTAGCCATACATTCCAGATAATGTGAAACATTGGTAGGTGTTTGAGGATGAAGAACAAATTAAAGATTTTATGGAAATGATGTGAGAATTTTCTAATTTGGAAATTAATCAAGATGAGGAATTTGAAGAGAGACAAAATGATGTATTTTATTTCAAAGACTCAATAGGGAATCAAAAAATCTTACAACTCAAAGATAATGTAATACCGAAATTTTTTGTGTCACTGAAAATATTGTTTAGTGCTAATCATGTTGCTAGAATTCCAAAGAAGTTAGACCTCGAAGAAGACATACAAGAATGCAATATGGGAACAGATCAACAACCTAAAATGGTAAGATTATTCAAAGATGTTCAAGAGTAGTTTAAATAGAAATATATGTCTTTTTAAGATTTTTTTTGATATTTTTGCATGGTCATATGAATATTTAAAGACTTATGATACTACTATCATTCAACATAAAATTCCTTCGAAACCAGCGGTTAAAGCCTTCAAGCAGAAGTTGAGGCAGATAAATCCCTTATTTCTGCCTTCAATTAAAAAAGAAATCAAAAAATTATTACAAGAAAAGATAATTATTCCCCTAGTATATTCATATTGGGTAGCAAATCTAGTGCCTGTAAGGAGGAAAAATGGAGAAATAAGATTGTGTGTTTATTTCATGAATTTGAATAGGGAATCCTTGAAAGATAACTATACTTTACCTGAAATGGACCATATTTTGTAGAAGGTGACAGGATCATACATGTTATCAATGATTGATGGATTCTCTGGTTATAACTAGAATGCAGTATAAAAATAGGATCAAAAGAAAACATTGTTCACAACTCCTTGGGGCACCTTCAAGTATGCTAGAATGCCTTTTGGATTGATGAATGTTGGCACCACATTTAAGAGGGATATGAACATCACATTTATGGGCGGAATAGGTAAATTTGTGGCAATTTATTTGGACGATATAATTTTTTTTCAAGATCTAGTGAAGAGAATTTGGAGAATTTACAACAAACTTTTGAACAATGCAGAAGGTATGGTCTATCTTTGAATCCTAAAAAAGTCTCATTTTCTTTAAAATAAGGAAAATTATTATGCCATATTGTTTCGAAGGAAGGAGTAAAGATAAATCCTATAAGAGTGAAAGCAATTAACAATATACCCTTGCCAAGGTGAGAAAAGGAAATTTAGAGTTCCCAATTATGTTGATATTGTTAAAGAAATTACTTACATGTTGAAATAGGGAGTTGAGTTTAAATGGAATGCAGTTGTAAGAGAATATTTTTCCAAAATTAAATAAATTCTACAAGAAGCTCATGTATTAATAAGTCCCAATTATGAAAAAACTTTTCAAATATTTTCATTTGCTTCTGCCTTTACTATTGCAGATATGCTTTTACAAAAAATGAAGAGAAAAGGGAACAACCTGTGGAAATTTTAGTAAATTTCTATGAGATGCAGAGCTTAAGTACAATATTCTAGAGAAGCAGGCATATGCTCTAGTAAAGGTACTTAAGGCTTATAATTTATGTTATTTAATCCCAATAACTGCATATGTACCAAATTTTGTTGTCAAATATGTTCTAATTCAGAGTGACATTGAAGGGAGAGGGGGAAAATGGATAGCAAGAATCCAGGAATATGATTCAGACATTAGGCCAAAAAAGCTAGTGAAGGGACAAGGCTTAGCCAAAATCTTGTCAAAAACTAATTTCCAGGCCTTGGGAATCAATTTATTAACTAAAGTTGGAGAAAACAAAAATATATAAGAACAAAAGAAGTCCCAATATGATGTTAAAATTCATACAAGTTTCTATGTTCGCAATGGTACAAGGATATTGTACATTATTTTTCTTTTCTCTGTTTTCCTCCTACTTTAAACTGATCAAAATACAGAGCTCTAAAGTTGAAATCTCAAAAATACATAATAGTGAATGGAAAGTTATATTGGAAGGATCCAACTGGTATCCTCTTGCTCTGTTTGACAGAAGGAGAAACCATTGAGATAATCAAGGAATATCATGATAGATTTTGTGGGGGTCACTATATCTAGAAACTAACAACTCATAAGATCTTGAAAGCTGGTTTCTTCTGGCCTTCCTTATTTTGATACGTTTATAGATTAGTAAGAGGCTGTCAGAAGTGTAAATTTTTTGCTGAAAATAAGAATTTAGCACCACTGCCTTTAATTCATGTGTTTGTAGAGGAGCCTTTTAGGAAATGTTAGTCTCTTTTATTTCTACAGTATCACCAGATGACTATTTATTTCTTATAGTTTATGCTAAAAAGAATATTCCTTGACTATCATTTATTTTCAAAAATATCACTGCCTTCATTATTTTTCATCTAAAATCTCCATTACCTTTCAGTTTACCCTTTTTTCTGACATTCTCATGCTCCCAATTCCCATTTTTAACCCTAATCCCCTCATTTTAGCCTTTCCCCCCTTCTTAAAACCCTTTTCCCTAGATAAAACCGCATTCTCATTTCTAATATCCCTTTCCCTTCACCCATTCTCATTCTTTCATTAAAAACAATGTAAAACACCCTTTTACATTGTTTTTAAATAAATTTGATCTATCGGGTCTCATGTTAATAAACCCTGCATTATTAAAATACCGAACCTGTTATATTAAAAAACCAGACTCTTTTTTATATATTAAAGGGTCTGCTTTAACCTTTCCCCTGCTTTATACTATTTCCCCGCTCGTTTGAATCCTGACCCCACTTAACCCCAACCCCAATTTCTTATTTAACCCTGCCACTTCATTCAAAACTGACCCCACCGTTCAAACTAACCCACGGTCAACCCACTGTCTGACCACCGTCAGGTCTCCACCACCAAATCTGTTGGCCCTTGCGCCTTATCGCATCCCCAAATGTTCGATGTTTAAAACCTTCGAAGGGTTGCGAAATGGGTAGTTTTGCAACCCTCCCATCTGCCACACGTCGCCTCTCTGCTTCATTGCACACCATCCAACTAGACCACCTAACCAATCTGGCATCATGCGATAAACCATAAATCACCTCTCCGCTAGACCCCCAGTCCCACCTCCTACCATCCACTCAAAGCTTCGACAGTCGTCTGATCTCCCTCATCTGATCCAACGACCTACATGTGTTTTCACACTCCCCACCTATCTGCCTCCTCAAAATACTTACAGGGTATGGATTCAAATGATTTTCTGCAACAGAGGATTCCGAGAAAAATAAAAGACAAAATTAGGAAAGAGGCAGGCAGGATAAAGAAAAAAAAAAGGATAAAAAACACAGTTAAAGGACAGAGTAAAAAAAACAAACAGTTAAGAACGTAGTGAAAGGTAAAAATTCACTGTGACAGTAAACGGTAAAGAATAGGTGATACAGTAAGGTAAAAAGCAATTTACAGTGATAACAAAGGAAGATGAAGACAGGTTAAAGTGAAAGGACCGAGTTAAGGCAAAGGTAGTAAAGAGATATATAGATAAATACAGATTAAAGTTGAATTACAAATCATAAAACAAATCAACAAGGAAGATAGAGCCAGAGGTCAAGGCCAATCATAGTTTACTTTTTCTCAGTCACATTGGCCAGCTACAGCCTAATTTAGATTTAATAAAGGTTGCTACAGTTAATATTATAATCCGAGATATTTTAGCAGCAATCCAAAAGTTATTATAAAAGTTAATTTTTGCAGGCAATTATTCAAAGATACTTTAAAAGTTAGCTTAGGAGTTAAATAGAAAGTTATTATTACATTAATCCTGTCAGAGATATTTTTGTCTTGGGCCTTGCATGGTCGCAATTGTCAAAATTCACTCTGTAGTAAATGCAGTCTGTCACCCTAGATTAGGGCAACCTCCTTAGTTGCATTTAAATATTGCATGTATTTTTCATTATCAATTTTGGTTGGTTGTTGGTTGGGTAGTTGGACTTTGTTTAGACTCTGAGTTTCTAAGACTACTGCACTGGAGCACTGTAATTGTTTTTGAGCTGGACATCAGTAATACAAGAACTTTCATAGGATCCTTGAGCTATGTTAATGGTGATGTTATCCCTCTTTTGTTAATGTTTCTCCTTTTTTTTCCATACTGTACATCAATCTCCATGATAGCAGAAACATAAATTTTAGATAAAGATATGCCGCATGACGTCTGCTACTGTTATCTCAATGTTTTCCTCTGCAAAGTATAATTAAAGAATTCTTCATTGATCTTTAATTTAACCTAGATGTTATCATAAGATTTTCCTTAAGTTTAACTAAAGAATTCTTAATTGATCTGCAGTTTCTCTGAAAATGTTACCTTGAGGTATTTCTTATGAAGTTGAGTTAAGGAATTCTTAACTGTTCTTACCTCCACTGAAATTTTGCCTTGAATTTTTCCTCTAAGGACTTGAATGCAAAATGCAGAGACTTTCTACTCTACTTTTATGTTGAAATATATTTAAAGAATTATTAATTGCTCTTTAGATTTACTAAACTCACTATCATCTCATATTCATCTTGCTACAAAGATCCATTTGATATAGTTAGCTTGCCCTGTGAAAACCCTTGAAAAGTTGATGTACAACTCAACCCTTTATGACTCCATAGCCCAATGGATAAAGCTTCCCACGTTTTCTATCTATCCAACCAAACAAACAGTCAAACAAACAATCAAAACAAACAACTCCAAACTTCATAACTAGCCTAAAATCAGAAAATATAATCATAAAGTTATATTAGCTAATCATAAATGTAGAGAGATCCCTCTCTGAGCCTAGGAAGGCTAGGTCCTAGACTCCAAAGTGGTTTGATGTGGTTCCCTGCTACTTTTCCTTTCCAATCTTACAAATTAAAGGGAGCCAACATAATAGTGACCATACTAGGGAACCAAGTTATAGAAAAAGCTTAATATTTCTTCAGAACTCAGAAACCCCACACAAAGTTAGATGATTCAAGTATTATCCAAGATTGGTATCTAGTTTCTAATGGTGGACAACATACAACCTCAAGAAAGTTGAAATTGTCCACCTAGGGACTCCACAATTTTCAGTTGGCCTAAAGACTCCACCGGTAGAAGAATCCAGATTAGTTGTAAAGATGTAGTAACCCTTTTCTCTGACTGATTGACAAATATGGATCCAAAAATACAATGAAGGTATGCTCCAATGAAAAAAGATCACATTCCTAGATTCCCACACAAAATGCCTCAAGTAAATTGGGATAGAAATCTGCCTACTTTTCAGGATGAAAAAATTGATGACCCCTTGTTACATCTCACTAAATTTCATATACACTCATGGAGGTTGAAGGTTGAATGGCATGAGGATTGCCTCATGAATTTTTTCATGCTAACATTAGAAGGGAAAGCAAGGAAATGGTATGAAGGTCTGAACCCTGGTAGTTTGTTTTCTTCAAAAGATTCCCACAAGGTGTTTTATGATCATTACAAACAAAATTCTCCATCTTTATCATTAGCTGAAAATTGTTGTGATCAGTCAAAAGATCTCATACAATACCTTGTAAATATTGATTAAGATTTGGGAAATTGGCATCTTGAGGATCCGTTAGAAGAAATTCGTGAATTTCATGCTCAAGATAGATGTCATGAAAACTAGGAGAAGTTGGTCGAGAATGAAAGCAATCAGGAAATGAAAGAAGATCCACAAGATCTCTTTGAAGGGAAAAATAATGATTCATCTTCTCTTTTGTGTGAGGTTCAAGAAAACATTCAGCCTTATGATCAGTCTTCACAAGAGAAAGAGAACAACTGTGGTTTTGACCAAAGAAAACAAAGAATGCCTCCTCCTTTAACCAGAAATTAATCAGATTCTAAGCATGCAGCCAACCTCTAATTTTTTATATAATGAAGAAATTATTTCTATTTGTGCTACTGTTGACTTATGTACTGAATCATTTTATCATGAAAAAACTATAGAATGGGTGGATACTGATGTTGTAATACCTTCTCAAGAAGACATGTTGCCATAGAATGCTCCTAATAATGGCCTTCAGACAAAATTCAACCCACTCAATCAAGGCATATCAGGTTTGCTTGAGGACAACATAGTAGTATATAATGAGGATTCCATGTCAGATGATCACGAAGAAGGGGTAGAGGTTCTCACTCAAAATAATTCCAAGAAAAACCAAGTGGAACAAGGAATAGTCATGAATGAAGCTTATTATTTAAATCCTCAGGGCCAGGTATTATTCCAAGATCCTTTTGCTAGTTTCTTAGAAACATCTAAAGGAGTATGCTATGCCAAGAATGGTTTGTTGTAGAGTTTAAATAAAATTTTGAGCACTTTTGTTCAAAAGCAGGTAAGAAAAGAGTGGCCATTTTGTTTTTTCATCATACTCAAAGGGTTGAACAAGAATCAATCATGTATTCATTTACTTGATTGGTTACATTGGAGAAGGGAGTTTACTTAGTGAATATATTCCTTCAAGTTAAGATTTAGGTAGGTATGCAAAAGGGCTCTTACATACTTGAGATTTTTTTCAAAGTTTTCAATTTCAGGTTGTTTATTCAGGCTCAAGATCAAGTGTGTTTTTAGACCTCGGTTTTGCAGTAAGTATGGATTTCAGTTTTTGAAGGTCACAGCCATAAAAGTTGCAACAGATCAGAATTACAGAGTGAAAATCAACCAAATAAATTAGGCTACTGGTCTACAAAGTTCTTGACACCTCATAAAGGAGTTGCCCTCCCCATTTGGAGCCACTATTAGTCTCTTGTATTTCTACAATATCACCAGATGACTGTTTATTTCTTATATTTTATGCTGAAAATAATATTCCTTGACTATCATTTATTTTCAGAAATCTCACTACCTTCATTATTTTTAATCTACAATCTCCGTTACCTTTCATTTTACCCTTTTCTCTGACATTCTCATGCTCTCAATTCCCATTTTTAACCCCTAATCCCCTCATTTTAGCCTTTTCCCCCTTCTTAAAACCCTTTTCCATAGCTAAAACCCCATTCCCATTTCAAATATCCCTTTCCCTTCTCCCATTCTCCCTGTTTCATTGAAAACAATGTAAAACCCCCTTTTACATTGTTTTTTAAATACATTTGATCTGTCGGGTCCCATGTTAATAAAATAAGCTTTAATAAAATCCCAACCCCGTTATATAAAAAAACCTTGACTCATTTTTATATATTAAAGCTCCTGCTTTAACCTTTTCCCCCCGCTTTATATTATTTACCCGCTTGTTTGAATCCTGACCATACTTAACCTCGACCCCTCTTTCTTATTTAACCTCGCCGCTTCATTCAAAACTGACCCCAGCATTCAAACTTACCCACATTCAACCCACCACCTAACCACCATCAGATCTCCGCCACTTGATGCGATGGCCCTCGCGCTTTATCGCATCCCCAAATTCCCGATGTTTAAAACCTTCGGAGGGTTGTGAAATGGGCAGTTTTGCAACCCTACCATCTGCCATGCGTCGCCTCTCCACTTCATCGCACGCCCTTCGACTAAACCACCTAACCACTCGGGCACCGTGTGATAAACCATAAACCACCTCTATGTTAGACCACCCGGTGCCACCTCCTACCATCCACCCAAAGCTCCGACATCCGTCCGATCTCCCTCATCTGATCCAACGACCTACATGCCTTTTCGCACTCCTCGCTTATCCACCGCCTCCAAATACTTACAGCATATGGATTCAAATGATTTTCCACAACATAGGATTCTGAGAAAAAGAAAAGACAAAATAAGGAAAGAGGCAGTCAGGATAAAGACAAAAAAAGGATAAAAAACGCAGTTAAAGAACAGAGTAAAAAAACAAACAGATAAGAAGGTAGTGAAAGGTAAAAATTCACTATGACAGTAAATGGTAAAGTACAGGTGATACAGTAAGGTAAAAATCAATTTACAGTCACAGTAAAGGCAGACGAAGACAGGTTAAAGTGAAAGGATCGAGTTAAGGCAAAGGAAGTAAAGAGATATATAGATAAATAAAGATTAAAGTTGAAGGACAAATCCTAAAACAAATCAACAAGGAAGACAGAGCCAGAAGTCAAGGCCAATCAACATTTACTGTTTCTCAGTCACGTTGGCCACCTATAGCCTAATTTTGATTTAATAAAGGCTACTACAGTTAATATTACAGTTAGAGATATTTTAGAAGTAGTCCAGAAGTTATTATAAAAGTTAATTTTTTTAGGCAGTTAGTCAAAGATATTTTAAAAGTTAGCTCAGGAGTTAAATAGAAAGTTATTATTACAGTAAGTCTGTCAGAGATATTTTGGCTTGGTCCTTGCATGGTCACAATTTTCAAACTTCACTTACTCTGTAGTAAATTCATTTTGTCACCTTATATTAGGGAAACCTCCTCAGTTGCAGTTAAATACTGCATGTATTTTTCATTATCAATGATGGTTGGTTGTTGGTTGGGTAGCTGGACTTTGTTTAGACTTTGAGTTGCTAAGACTACTGCACTAGAGCACTGTAATTATTTTTGAGCTAGACATTAGTAATACAAGTACTTTCACAGGATCATTGAGCTATGTTAATGGTGATGTTATCCCTATTTTTTTAATGTTTCTCCTTTGTTTTCCATATTGTACATCAATCTCCCTGATAGCAGAAACATAAATTTTAAATTAAGATATGCTGCATGTGCACCTTAATACTATCTATTACTGTTATCTCAAATTTTTCCTCTCCAAAGTATAATTAAATAATTGTTAACTGCTCCTTAGTTTAACCTAGCTGTTATCTTAAGATTTTCCTTTGAAGTTTAACTAAAGAATTCTTAACTGCTCTTTAGTTTCTCTGAAACCGTTATCTTGAGGACTTTCTTTTGAAGTTGAGTTAAGGAATTCTTAATTTCTCTTTACCTCCACTGAACTGTTATCTTGAATGTTTTCCTCTAAGTACTTGAATGCATAATTCAGAGACTGTTTGCTCTGCTTTTATGTTTAAATATAGTTAAAGAATTCTTAACTGCTCTTTAGCTTTACTAAACTCACTATCATCTCATATTCATCTTGCCACATAGATCCATTTGATATAGTTAGCTTGCCCTGTGAAAACCCTTGAAAATTTGATGTACAACTCAACCCTTTATGACTCCATATCCAAATGGATTAAGCTTCCCACGTTTTCTATATATCCAACCAAACAAACAGTCAAACAAACAATCAAAACAAACAACCCCAAACTTCATAACTAGCCTAAAATCAGAAAATATAATCATAAAGCTATATCAGTTAATCATAAATGCAGAGAGAGCCCTCTCTAAGCCCAGGAAGGCTAGGTCCTAGAATCCAAAGTGGTTTGATGTGGTTCCCTGCTACTTGGTCTTGTGAATCTTACAAATAACAGGGAGCCAACAGGAAATAGGGCTAGATTTAGTTGGGGAAATCAATCCATCATCCAGTGGGCATGATAGGTGGATATTGACAGGAACATATTACTTCAGAAAGTGGGTAGAAGTTGTACCAAAAAGGAAGGAAAATAAAAAAATTAATACAGGTAGAGAAAATTGTTCCCATCTAGATTTTCCAAAATTCTCCATTTTGGAAAATCTAGATGGAGAATTTTTGCAGCTTCCAGTGAATGGGAAGTATCTCAGACACTAATTCCAACACTAAATTTAATGTTTTTCATCACTGTATATATTAGTTTGATCAGTGTACATATATCAATGAATTATCCATTGCAATGTGTAAGTTACCTTTGATTCCATTCCCAAAGTGAAGGCACTAATCTACGGTTCTTAGTGTTCTTATGCAAAAAAAACTATCCCTAGGTGGAGCCAAATGTTGTCACTCATTTTAAGTTTTTGTATGTTGTATAAGTTTCGATTTCCTTTAAGAAAAAAAATAAAAAGGGAAAAAAACAAATATGTATATGCAAAAGGAGAAATATAGGCGTTTTTGTTAAATTTTGAGTATTTCAATATATATATATATATATATATATATATACATGCACTAAACAATTGTCGGAGAAATAATTGCAGTGGAGGTGGGACCATCCTACAACCAAAGCAGAGTTAATGAATGTGCAATTTATTGGATCCGGATCATTGCAGAGGAGGGGCCTACACGATGCCACAAACCCGTCACCACAAACAACATGCTCATTATCGTGAGGAGTGCCTCCCTAAAAATTTTGACTCTCGCCCATTGACTAGAGATGTGCGACCCAGATTCACCATGGGGGCACACCTCTGAAGGCCTTCTGTTGTAGCCGCTACAACACCACCCAAAATTTTGGGTATATTTAAAATTTTGGGTCCCTCTATGCTCGTTTAGTTGTCAAGGTCTTTCACCGACCCCACAAATCAACTCCATCTTAGCGACCTATCCCCAACCCCTCATAAGTTGTCTCGTCACCATGACTTGATGTTGTCGCTGCAATCACACCATGTGTGGGAGGGATCATCCGACATGCCACCGAACACTCGTATCACAGTCGCATCATGTGTAATGAGCTTGCCATACATACTTTTAAATGGGAAAACTTTTGTTTGTTAACGATTAAAGGCCCTGTCGCTGTAGGTCATTAAGCATGTGGTTTGAATACCTCTGTTGCATTTGCTAGTCTCATATGTTTTATCTGTGGGCACCATTATCAAAGAATAATTATGATTGTCGTAATGTTCTACACAGGTCGACCCCACGGGTAGCAGACTCCTCAGTCGTGTCGCGACATCGAGGGAAATGAAATTGAGCTCAACGACGAGGCCAAAGTTGCGGAACAGGGGAGGAGGAGGAGCAAGTGACCAGTACTGTTAAAAAGAGAATAATGTGATATGTGTCGATCAGAGAAAGAACCTTTTGTGTCACCAACGTAGAAGGTGTTCTTCATTAGTACACACCAGAATTATGGAGATCCTGCACAATGCCAGCTCCATGTCGATGTCTGTATACAAAGGAACATTTGTCGCCATATCGACAAGTCTAGCATTAATTATGGCTCGGTGAACAAAGAAAACTCAGGAGATCTCCCTGAGGAGTGACATTCTCATTCAAGGCGTTCTCGTGCCAAGTGGCAGTGCGAAAGCATATGTGTTGGTGTGGCAAGCCAACGACAGAGTTTTCAAACATGTGAGCGCACCCTTTGGAAGCAACATTTATGGATCTTAAGCTGCATAGTGTGGAATTAATTACGCTGCAAGGGGTACAACGTGGAGCAATAATATGGCATTACAGTCCTAGTCACCTTTACGCTTCCATATCTATAAAGTTTGTGTATGTGGGACCATATGAGATGGACAATGCTAGATTGGACCTAAAGGGGTCATGTTGAAATGCATATGCCAGTGGTAACCGGGTAGAAAAGGCAAATGTGAAAAGGGCTATCAATGTGGTCTGATAAGTATATTTTGACATTCGATCTTTCAAAAAGAGAAGCTTTCGAATTATAAGGGAAATTAAATGATCATATTAAGCGCAAGACCATGCATATATTATTACAAAGCGCAAGGTGATGTTATATGTATTAATATTAAGCGCAAGACCATGCAATATATTATTACAAAGCGCAAGGTGATGTTATATGTATTAATACAAAGCACTAGACCATGCATATATTAATACAAGGCGCAAGGTGATGTTGTACATTTTAACTACAAGGCGAAAGGTGACGGTGCATATATTAACACAAGGCGCTAGACCATGCATATATTAATACAAGACCATGTGTATATGAATACAAGGTGTAAGACCACGTTGCATGGGTGCTAAGTCGATGGTCAAAGCAAATACAATTGATGATACAAAGTCTTAGTGCAATTGCATATTATTCAAACCATATAAAATCACATAAGACTTCACGACTGTTAAGATTGCCGAGCAGACACGTTGCGTTACCAGTGGCACAAATAGTTTAATGATGCAGTCCCTTCCACGTGGGGCAGATCTGACGGTCAACTTGACGTTGAAACCCGGTGAAATATTGCATGGACGCGTTGAATGGGATGCAAATGTTCGATGGTAGGGTTTTCGACCCACGTAAATATTGTAGAACAAATATACATTTACAGAAGTCAACTTTATGGTTAAAACACACGGCAAACGGGCGCCAAGAAAACATGTAACAGATATACAGTTTATGGTCTGACATCCAATATCTACGTTGCGTGGAGTCAAGGGTTTGATGGCTTGTTCAATTCACGGCGTATGTTGAAGCAATATACACGTACAAACCATTAACGAAAACAACGACGGCGATGATATAATCATTATTGTGCGGAAATGATCAAACGGAATGTCGTTGTTGGAAGGCATCGGCTCGGTTTAAACCTATGGGTAACGCATGGAAAACATACATCTACAAACGTTACGGTCAAAGCATGGAGAAGATGTTTTAAACAAACCTACAGCGGCAGTTGGCAAGATATAATAACGCTGGTGCGATAATAGTAAGAGGCGTGCGGTACGCATGGCCGTAAACCGTGTTCTTCCAGACAACGTGGATCCACGGCGTTTCTCATGGCGTGAGCCCCTTAATTAATACAGCCATCAGCGCCATTGCAGCGATGTTAGCCTTCGTTGCTGCCAGTGACAATGATATTCCCCACATCTCGCATATAGCTGCCTACGGTTACTGGTAAACGAAATCCCATTGTCAGCAGAGATAATGCTGATGATGATTGCAAGCGTTGGAGAGAATCGCTACGAATTGAAGAAAAGTTACACGCTGGGATGCTCATTGCAAAAAAAATGTGATAACAGATCAGACGCGCTAAAGTAACGCGCAAGGTCCTGCATTCAGTAACCGTAGACCCTGCCGCAGATTCGACATGCATGCAGGCCTGTCCAGGAAGATTTACAACGCCCATGAATCTTATGACACTTGGAAGAGAGATAGTAGCAAGGCGCCAGTCTGCCGAATTATGGATGAGTTTTCACACAGGATACACAAAAAAATGCAAGGAAAGAAGCCGTGCTAAGGGTTGTCTCTCGACCTGTAGCTAAACGAAGACGAAAAGCATATTCTATCCAACAGAGTGCGATCATGAAACTCATGGACCATTACCAGGAAGAACATGATAGTGAGCTGATCAGTGATTGAAGCTCTCAAACTTATACAGGAGCAACGATTGACAATTCTCGATCTAAGGTGTTTTGCATCCATTGGCAGCCAACACACTTGGAGGGGGAGAGTGAAGACACAGATGACAAAAAGAGCCTGTGTTGAAATGCACGAGGGTGCCATAAGCATTACATACGGGCTGTGTCACTATTGCATGAAGTTTTGAGCAGCAATAAAGAGTTCGACCCCTGGCTCATTGCAACCAGTCACTGAGTCGCGAGTCTGAGGCATGAACGCAGAATACAACCTAATAGGTTCCACGACTAAGCTGTCCTTTGGTTGCGAAGTCGCAAGGTTGAACACCAGCAAATCCGCTAATCACTTAAACTGAAGGAAAACGATTGTATGAACATATTATAAGTGTATGGCAGTGAACAAATATCAATCTGGTTGGAGTGGCTCTGAAAATGCGTCGTAGGCTATTGCCATTTGCCTGACCTGCGAGGATAACATTCAGCAGGACATGGCACGGGCAGAAAATCTTCGATCTTATCAATAGTTTCTTCTACAAACACTCAGAGCTTAGTGAAGACCTATAGCGAACACTGAGAACGTAAATGAAGAGAACCTCATGCGTGCGGAAGATGATGATCATGACAGAGAAACCCTGCACGTGCCATTATCTCTGATAAAGTCTTGACCACACAGGGGTCTAAATTCATTGTTTCTCTTTCACAATTAATTAAAGTGCCCTTAGCATTATTATCAGTCAATCTATGACCTCTGTTGTTTTATTGCAGGAAGAACCTTCGAGTTTGCGCAAAGAGCAAATGCCTTCCCAGCAAATAGTAGGACCTGTTCAAACAAGCGCACCCCCATGAGTCTCCGAAGAAAGCACTTTATGTTCGAGAGCACCCGGCCACATCCACCGAAAGAAGACTACAACTCGCAGATATGCCAAGGTCGCACATCTTCGGTTTGCACCTTTTGCGACCCAACGACCTAGCGACCTAGTCGCAAGGTCGCAAGGTCGCATACTTTCAGTTTTCAGCCTTTGCGACCCTGCGACCCAGCGACCTAGTCGCAAGGTCGCAAGGTCGCATTTCTTTGGTTTTCCTCCGTTTCGCGACCCCGCGACCCAGCGACCTAGTCGCAAGGTCGCGAGGTCGCATTTCGTCGGTTTTCCACCTTTTGCGACCCAGCAACCCAGCGACCTAGTCGCAAGGTCGCGAGGTCGCATTTCGTCGGTTTTCCACCTTTTGCGACCCAGCGACCTAGCGACCTAGTCGCAAGGTCGCAAGGTCACATATCTCAGTTTTTCCACCTTATGCGACTCTGCGACCTAGCAACCTAGTCGCAAGGTCACAAGGTCGCACCTTGGCAATTCTCTTACAACCTGCGACCCCGCGACCCAGTCAATTCGCAGGTCGCAACAACGGCTCAGGTCGCAGGTCGCAAAAGAAATGGGTAGCAAGGCAACCCAACGGTCAAGAAGCTGAACAGTCAAGAAAGCCCAACGGGCAGTTTTGGCATTATAAATACTCCTACAGAAACTTGTAATGGGGGCTTTTTTCTTTTGGAAACTGAAGAACTACATGGCATTGTATTGAAGGATTGTACCCTTACGCATCTGAATATAGAGATACTTGTTAAAACACCCTATGGTTATGATGTGTTTTGCTGTGCAAACACTATGTGTATTCCTTGTACAGTTTCAGAACATCCTATGATTAATGAAGCTGCACTCTTTATGTCATCATTTATGCGTCATTGCTATCTGTGTTGTATCAATGATGTTTATTTTATCATCTGTTCTAATAATGAATGTTAATGAACTATTTTGTTAGCATTTCGTTTCATCTTTCAGAAGTAAAAGGATATCTCATCATAAAGGACTATTCCTTTTGTGGTCAGAATACCTTATAAGCATTACCCCCAAAAGATGTGTTGCTAATGACATCTCTTAAGGTGTACATGCTTTATTCATAATATTTCTACGCATAGTGTTTGATTCGGGTCTAATACATCAATCCTGTATTCTGTATCACGTGAATAAGTGTATGTCCGCTGGTTCAATCAGGTTCTTTTGAGACCTAAGGGAAGGCGTCTTAAGCGGTAGCCGGACCCACACCCCGGACGGGATCCCTACTCCAAACGGTTCAAGGTCTAATTGGGACTTTCTACCGGGGAGATCCCCTACTGTTGGCCGGACAAATTTTCCCGTCAACACCTTCCTATACAACGAATTCCCCCCGCGGTGACATCAGCAAGCGAGCCTACTTCGTCATACTTTTAGGTCACGTCATATCCCACCTATCATTTCACACGCCTTGTCATTCATTTATTTTCCCACGATGCATTAATTATGAATTTTCCCCCTATTTCTTCCCCTTCCTCTATAAAATCCCTTCCCCATTTTGTTTTTCCTACATCCTCCTTTCTAGATATTAAAGTTTCCATAAAATTCACAAGCATCCAGTAACCATCTTCATTAGCACTAGGTATTTATACTCTAATTGTACTTGATATTGATAAAATTTCGGAGATAAATGTATTGGTCAGGTCATCTACGAATATTCCTCTCATGGATACTGAACACGATATCGCTGATACCATCTTTACGATTAACCACGTAAAAATTTATTAGTAGGTCATATTAAACCAGTCTAAGTATCCAGTTTATTATGCCTTAGTCAAGTCATGATTTTTACCAAAAAAATTCCTCAAACCTATCTGTTCCCATAATTTATTCACTAGAAATTTCTGGAAATGTACCACCAAAAGTGTTTTGTGATGAACCAGTTGGGAGAAAAAAAAAATTGTGGTTTCTGTCCCTTTAATTTGGCAGCCCCTCTGCTATCCTCTTACAAGTTCATATGTTAGTTTTTCTGATGAGTCTCTTCCCATGTACTTTCAAGACTTGCATGGACCTAAATTTTCGCATATTCTATTTTATATTATGCCTAAAAAAGCACAATTTTCTCTTGATTCAATTCAATTCTCTTTACTTATCTTTGCTGAAGACATGAAACCTGTCCTTCAGATTCGAGCTACAATTCTAGGCAAAGAAGATACTATAATGGTGGATAAATCAGTTTTTGGAATGCTTGTCATCATGATGAAGCCTACAGTGGTATCTTGATATACCTTCTTATTCAGAGGATGATATTAACACTAAGTTTATGAAACTGCCGCTTACTGGTTTCTTTATGTTTCCTTCTCTTATCACTTTTTTCCTGTACATTCATGTTGAAAATTTCATGTAGTTGGGGTAGAATGACATGGTCTCAGATAAAAACAAACAATTATTTATTTTCTGAACAAATGTAGTAAAGAAGGATGTTGGGAATGAAGGACTTATTTTATTTTAATTCCTCTTTTGTCCCAGTTGTATATTAAATTCAGAATCATTCACCTGCACCATGTATGTCGCCTAAATCTCAATCACTCCTACAATCATGCAAAGATGTGAAGTTTGGAGATTTATTTGCCTTTGAAGATCATGCAAAAATAAGGTTATATGTAGTTGATGTTGAGTCTTTTAGACTACCTAACCTTTTTCCAATGAGGATGTTCACTTTGGAATTCATAAGGAAAAGCCTAAATGTAGATCAAATTCATTTTTTTCCTATGAAAAAGGGTGATTTGTTCAAGTTGCTGAGCACTGTGGGCCCATTTATTGTGAATACTAGGAAAGCAATTAAAGAGGCCCGTAAAATGTTGGAGGGCATGAATTTATTGTTAGGATAAAAATGGGCTTATGACCCATGTTATGTAATTTAAAACAGAAGGTTGAAGAATGGATATGCTACTTTTATCCATAAATC
Source organism: Pinus albicaulis (assembly GCA_034641835.2). Classification (NCBI taxonomy): domain Eukaryota; kingdom Viridiplantae; phylum Streptophyta; class Pinopsida; order Pinales; family Pinaceae; genus Pinus; species Pinus albicaulis. The sequence goes on from CM076583.1 coordinate 619,302,407, forward strand.
TAGACCAGAAGTGGAGAAACTGGCAAATGGAGGACAACCTTCTATATTGGGGAAAATGAAGGTTGAAAATCCACATCCTATTGAAAAATAATCTTAAGAGGGGAAGAGAAGAAATAATTGATTTGGATGGTGATAAAGAGAAAGAAGCTAAGAGGAAAAAATCAGCTAATGAACCAACTCATCAACAGTACTAGGATATTCTTTGCAGTTGGAGGAAACCTCATGTAATTCCTCATCCCCTATCCCAGAGCATGCATATCATGAATCTGTTCCAATGATTAAACATATATTTTCATAGATTCAAGAGAAGAATAGGAAGATAAGGGAAAGTATGGATTCTCATTCAGAGGCTCAAATGTATCCTGAGCAAACCAAATTATTATGAACAATGGATTTGGAGAAAGATCAACCAAGGATAGTTTTTTCTCATCCTTCAACTATAACTGTAGCATCTTCAGTTGGATTCAAGACTGTTAATTTAACATTTGACACAAAGAAAATTCCTCTTCCAGATAATATTTATCTTCATATGCAGATTGACCAGTTGATTGTCAATTATTTAAATAAATCTTCCTCAATTGTTGTTAAAGATGAGAATATGTTGGGAAAGGTGGTAAAAAATTTGAAATTGGAGAAACCAAATTTAATATTTTTAACTACACATGATGAAGAACTAAAGAAAATAATTATAAATTTTTTGGTTGATCCTAAGGATAGGACAACAGTTCAAAAGCTATTGCAGGGCGTTGAAGCTGAGATTAAGGTTTTGAAGAAAACACTTAAAATTCCCACTGGAGAACACCCAATGGCTACAAAGGTGGCTCATGTAGAAACTCAAAAAGAACAGCTAATGCAGGACCTTTTACAAAAGAATTAAGAATTTTCCAAGCTAAAGGAAATGAATGTTATGTTGCAGAAGAAAATTTATTCCCATGTCTATACCATTGCAATAGCATCTGGCTCTAGAGACCTTGCTACCAAGTTAACTCAAGTCATGACTGTGTTGAATATGGTAGAAATTGATTTTAAAAAGAGCCAAAGAGATTTGGAGATTTCATTGAAGTTGATTAAAGCCACGAAACAAGAATTACTGATGACCAAAGATAATGATGAAAAATACAGGAGAGATTATCAAACTTCTTGCCAAGAGATTAATGAGCTAAAGGAAAAAGTAAAATGGAAGATGTCCCTTATACATGGAAGATATATAATATGAAATGATATCACTGATACTGTAAAAAGTGTGTGGGATTTATTATTATTGGAGAGGAGAAACAAATTATTAGAGACTTGGAAGGGATTATCGTGGCTAACAAGAAAAAATCGCATAATAGAGCCATGTATCCTAAAAAGATAATTGATTTCATAGATTCTAAATCTACACAGGAGCTCAAAGAATTTGGATTTGAAGATAAAATAAATGTGTTTTGGAGCTAAATAGGATGATTGTGAAAAATTCACAGAGGAAAGCAACAAAGAAGAAGTTGGATGTAGTAAAGAGAGAAGTGAGAAAGTTTAATATTATGTTTGATAAAAGAACGTCTATGGTCGGTTTACCATCTTGTTGGGACCGAAAAGGAAATTTTCTCCCTTAGGAAACATATGAAACAATGTTGGTGGAATAAAAGTGTAAAATTAGGTCTACTCATGAGAAGACTGCAATTCTGAAAGGGGCCATCATTGTCAACTACTTGCATAAACACTTCCAACTGTTGTGGATGATGAAGACGTTGTTTGCTGAAAAACCTATATATTCTAGAATTACTAATTTTAGGATGGCTCACATGAAGCTTGCTAATTTCCCCAGTACAAATGTAGATTTATGAAGGAAGTGTAAAGATTGGATGTCTCCACAAACAAAGGAAGCAGAAGCAGAAACTATCTCCATTCTAGAGTCTCAGCCTGCCAAATGATAGAGTGTTTTATGTGGATGTTTTATTTTATTTTTATTTCCTGAAGGGACGTGTAATTTTCATTTCAAATGTAATAAAAAGATAAAATTAGTTTAGGAAGTTAACATTTTTGTAACTATCCATTTTGAAATTTTTTATATATTCCTTTTGAGAAGAATAATCAGGGTTTCAGATTTTGGACCTCAGAAGCACCACAAATTTTGTAATTGATCCTTGTGATGATGAATAAAGTTTTTCAGAAGAATTTCCAATTTTTTTTAGTTACAATTAGTCTTTCTTTTTACATATACTATTAATATTCTTCTTTTAGAATTGAGTAATGAAGCTATTGGTCTCTAATATTACAATTTTGTGAGTTAGAGTTATTTTTCTTCTAAAGTTAAAGATAACATATTTTGTGTAATACAAATTATTATATGAGACTTTCCACTATCATCTCTTTCTTTTATTTGTGTTCATTTGTATTCACCATTTGAAGTCATTGTGAGAATATTTGTTCTTTGATAAAGATTAAAGGGTTTTAAATATCACATTCTAGGGTTTCAAAATGAAGGGGCAACAAATGTTTTCATTTTAAATTTATAGAAAATGTCTTGGGCACTGATCTCAATACAGGTTGACATTCTCTCCCCAAATATCTTGGGCATTGATATCAATACAACCTTAGATTGTCTCCCAAGGTACAACACTAACTATGCTTAGTATGTGATTGTTTCTACCGAGGATTCCAATTTTAGCATCAAGGAGTTTAGAGAAAAGAAAAATTTGTTATATTATTAAAAAAAATTGATATAGTTGAAATAAATTTAATTTTAAGTATAATAAAACTTATGTTATAAAAAATGATATAAAGAAAATAAATTATGTAATTTATTTTTAATGTGATTTTTATTTATTTGTTAATTTGTATTTAAGTAAGGAATATAACAAATATAAATATAAATTTTTAGATATCTGTTAAAGGTAAGTATATGAGAGAATATATATATATATAATCATTTTATTAATGAAAATAATTATTTTCTTATTACATAGTTGAGAGGAAAAAAAAAATGGAAAAAAAAAATTGAACTAAAAAAAGTAAGAAGAATTTATAAACAATGAAAAAATATAAAAATTGTTTTAATTGTTTACCTTACTTGAAACTCTACAATGTAACACTCCTTCATAAAAAATAAATATTTAATTTTCTTTTACTGCAAAGACTTCGTAAATCATGGGCTATATGGAAAGCCAAGTCGAAAAATTTAATGTTTAGAGTTTATTTTTATTTTGTTTATGGCAAGTCTTGGAATTCATACGGAAAAGACACTAAATGAAATTTTTTCAATCACCAGGTAGTTAGGAGACAATTATTCTTCTCCTTAGATTTAAATAATCATATTTTTGACAAGGGATCCAAGAGGGTGAGAGGAGAAAAAACTTGAGGAAAACTTGAAGACATGGTACCTGGTTGGAGGACCTCCAAGAAAGGATAATCAAGTTGCAAGTTTGTGACCCTCAGATAGGACGTTATTGTGGGAGGAAAGATGTTGCCATTTGGGGGATTCTTGAGTTGGTTGGTGGAATTTGGAAACCCAAAGAAAAACTTGTTATTCTGTGAGTTCTTTGGTTGGAATTGTATAGTCTTGATGCCTTCGAACATACCTAGTTTGGTCATTGTCAACTAATTATTCTTGGAGTGACAAACTGGCTCGAGGGGAGAATTGGATGTTATTTCCATTCTCAATGGTTGGGAGGAGTGTTCATTCTCCTCTGTGAATTCTCTGGTTGTCTAAACCTAAACAAATAAGTATTTCTAATTTTCCAAAATTTATATTACTTTTGTAATTACTATGGAATGAGTGCATTTTGAAAGTTTATAATACTAGTCATATAGATGAATGACAATTGGAATGGTAAATATTCCTAAACTGTAGTGATAAAATACTTCATATGAATGTGTGATAATTGTTATTGTCTGAAATGTTGAAGGATATGGCGAGTTTCTGTGAATGAAACAATAGTCTGACAGAGTGGTTGAATAAATTTCAAAAGTAAATATCAACATTACACTAGTAAAAAATGATGAAATTAATGACTAGGTGACTAAAAATGTTAGTCACCGCAATTATTTCAAGTGAATTACTACTAAATTTGAGAAATTTTAAGTGACTGAACTAAAAATGACTAATTTATTCTTGGAATAAAATATACGACTAGATAATAAGTGACTAAACTAAAAGTGACTAACTTAAACGACTAATTTAGTCTAGGGATACAATATATGACTAGATAATAAGTGACTAAAGTAAAAGCGACTAACTTAAATGACTAATTTAGTCTAGGATTAAAATATATGACTAGATAATACGTGACAAAATTAATAGTGATTAATGTAAATGACTATTATAAGCCAAGAATAAAAATATGGACAAATAACAAGTACAACAAGTATATGAATTAGTCATCTATGTTAGTAATTTTTAATTGTGTCACTCCATATATAGAAAATTTCAATTTTGGTACCGAAGTGTTGCATTTCACTATAGGTGTCTATGAATCCATTTGCAATGTTAAAATTTAGAGACAAAGGGATCTTTGAATTTACAATGTTAAAATTATGAATACCCTTGTGTCTCTAAAGTTTAACAGTGTAGATGGATTCATCTACAATTAACATAATTGCATGCATCATCTATAGACTTTACACTAATGCCTTAATTACAATTTTAGTAAAGGTAATATTAATTTGGTACCCAAATTAATATTTATATTTATATTTAATATTTGGCCATAAAGTTTAATTTTTAAACTTCATTGATTTATGTTAAAAGTGTGACTTCTTTTAATTCTAAGGTTAAATATTCATATTTACATTTAATAAATAGATAAATATATCATTTCTTATGTTAAAAATGTGAGTTCATTTAAATCTAGTATTAAATTCATATTTACATTTGATAAATACTAAATAGATAAACCTAAAATATATATTTATATACCTATTTAGTAATTAGGTATGAAAATTTATTAATTTAAGTATGAAACTTAATTAATTTTTTAATGATGTATGAACCTTTATTTTTTTGTAAGTAAATGTTATATTCATGTAGGAAAAAATGAGTACATATAGCCAATTACAAAACATGCGGTCTCACCTCGACTGGGTTTGTTGACAAACATTTGCACCAGATGCAAAAAAATACAAAAGTGGGATTAGGGACATTGTCCATAAATGGTTGGGCCAGAGGCACCAAAACACATATAAAACATAAAGAACACCAAATAGCATACTATTTGTCCAACGTGATGGATGCAGGGTTGTCCGAGTTTGTTCCTAGATGCGATGGAGGATAGAAGTCACACTGACCTTGCCCTTCAAAGTGCGCAAACCAAGTCTCCAGCTTTTATACTTTCTTAGTGAGTTTATTTTGGCCTCGCCAAACCACTACCATTCTCTCTCGGACTTGGCACTGTAAATAGTGCATTCGTTCCAATTTTTTGGTCTTCTCTGTGTTGTACCTTAAGAGACAATCCCTTAGTTGTGATAAGGAATTATTGCTTAAGACATTTATATGATTATGTCACAAATATATGTGTCTCTGTTTTATTAACCCTCAAGTATTTATAATCAAACCGTTAAATATCAAATATGATGAATTCTTCACAATGCTACCATTTGTTGATGTTGAATGAAGTGACTAGAAGAAAATGAAAGAATAAGCCCAAACTGATATGATGTTTTATACAGAAAATATCATCTCAAACCCCAGAACAAATATATGAAAGAAATAGTTAAAACAAAGGAGCGCCAATTAAGGTTTTTAACTCTTACATACAAAAGTAAAAAGAGACCTACTGCTCATAACTTTGTTTTATTCATAGATAGAAAACACAGAATGTAAACTTGAATACATTTCAACATAAACAAAATGCTAGAAACTTGCTTACTCATTCATTAATATTTGAATCTCCAAGTACAAAAATAATTGTCTGAAGGTCCAAAAATTGGAACCTTTCCTTCCTTTAAAAATTACATTAAATACAGTAAAAATCAGTTTGGAACTACTGTAACCAATCCAAACTACCAAAACTGCTTAGGACTTCGAAGGTTGTTCATTACATGTCTTGAAAATATCTTATTACAATTACACTGTCTTCAGAAAATAAAACAAATAACCTAATATATAGGAATTACTGATGATGTGGCTTCTTTTCCCGGGTCAAATGATTTTTCTTTCTTTGATGTTGAACCTTCTGGCAGGTGTATTTTCCAAGCTCTACACTTTTTCCATATTTCTACCTTCATCCTGGATGAATGTGTCAGATTGTGATATTCCAATCTGAATGCAGTAATTCGATCATAAGATGGCCTTTCTGTGAAAAGAGTCTTTACCATCCACAAGAGTTGAAAATGTCTCTGCAAGAAGTTGACCATTGTTTCTCCTTTAAGTATCTGAGTCTTTTCATGCCTGTTATCAACTTTGATTTTTGTCAATACTAGTAAGTTCTCATAAGAATTCCATGGAAAAATATTTCCTTCAGCTCCCCAACATGATGGCAAGCCTACTCTTGTCATTTTATCAAATGAATTATCAAATTGACTTACTACTTCCTTGATTTCCATTAGCTTCTTTTCTACAGCCTTTCTGAGATCATTTTCGACAATAATTTTATTAATTTCTACTGCATACAACATTCTGTCTTGCATGTCATTCTCCTCTAATTCCTGATCTGATTTAGAATTAATAAAATCAATGAATCTTCTGGCCCAAACGGTTCTATTAATTCATTTTTTCTTATCCGACATGATTGTTTCTCCACATTCTAAAATAAGGCTTTTCTCTTTTTCAATTATCATTAGGAAGCACCAATTAGATTTCATTTCTGAAATGATATCAGTCCAAATGATATCTTTAGCTTGTATCAATGAGAGATTTCCTTTCAGTCTTTCTTTGAGATTTTTAATCTTAGCTTCAGCATTTTAGAAATCCATTTTGTATTTGTTAGCTTCATTTTCTATGACTTTCATCAACTTTTTTGCAGTCTCTAGATCTGTTTGAGCCTTCTTTCGATCTCTTTCAGCCATCTGCAACTCAGTATTTATTTGAACAATTTGTGCTTGAGGATATTCATCACCTGTAGGAAAAACAAAAGTACAATTATGATTATCAATATGATTTTGCAATGAAATTGCATTCTGCTTTATTTTGGAGAGTTCTTCATCCTTCTGCATGAGTTGCTGCAAGAGATTTTCCTTTTCCTTCTCTACCTTTGCAACTTATGTAGCCATCGAATGTTCTCCAGTAGGTAATTTTAACTTTTTCCTTAATGTGGATATTTCTACCTCAGCACTTTGCATGAATTTCTGCACATCAATCTTGTCACTGGGGTCTACTCCAATATTTATAATTATTTTCTTCAATTCCTCATTCTGAACTGTTAAGGCTCTTGAGTTAGCCTTCTCTAACTTCAACTGTTTAATTACTTTACCCAACATATTCTCTACCTTTATAGGCATTGCATTAGTCTTTGTGAGGTCATTTACAATCAAATGACCTGTTTTCATATGCAAATTCATTTTATCCATCAATGGAATTTTCTTCACATCCACAGTCACATTTACAGTGTTGAAACTGTTGGAAGAACCAATTGACATATCTGTAGGATGTGACAGAGAAATTATAAATTGATCTTTCTCAAGATCCATTACAATCAACAATCTTGTTTGATCAACAACAACTTGATGTTCATCTTGGGCCTCCATGCTGGCATTTAGCCTCTAATTTCTTTCCTCAATTTGTGAAAACAACTGTTTGATCAAGGGCACCTATTCATGAGAAGCTTCCTGAATCCTAGGTGAAGCAGGAGAATTTTTCTATTCTCCCAAATGTAAAGAAAAACTAGGTGAATTAGATGTAGGTTCTTCAATAAGTTTTGTTCTCTTCTTGGCTCCCTGCTCCTCATCATCTAGATCAATAACTACTTCTTTGGTTCTTTTAGTTGTTTTCTCTGCTATGATGGGAGTTTGAATGTTTGCACCTACTGAACTCATCACACCTTTACTTGCTGTCTTCTCCTGTTTTGGCCTACTTTCATGAATGAAAGCAGAGTACCCATTCTTAATTCTTCTATTTGAAATCACACTATAAGTGTCATAAGCCCAACTTTCTCGTAGTAGCATGTACATCTCATCTAACATTCTTGTTACTTCATCAAATGCCTGCCTCATATTGACTATGAAAGGGCCTACAATCATAGGTAATTTATACATATGTCCTTTCTTCATAGGCACGAAATGAACATGATCAACATTTAGGCTCTGTATAATGAACTCTAAAGAAAAAAGCCTCATTGGTACAAACGTTGGGAGTCTATAAGGCTCAACACTTGCTTTATATAGCCTTATTTCATAATATTCCTCAAAAACAAACCAATCTCCATATTTGCAATTATTTCCTAAATGCAGAAACTCCTGAGCTTTAGGTAAGAAACAGGGAGGAGGACTTCCATTCAATATTTTATATGCAATTGGCATGTAATAGCTAGCAAAATCAAACAACCCAGCCTCACTTTTCTCCCTTATAACTACATCTATCCAGAATATCACTGATTACCTTATTTTATTTACATCCATAATATTTAGACCTAAATGCATGAATTCTTCCACATTCTGATATAAGAACAAGTATACAATCAAGGAAGGAAATTTGAATGAACCCGTTAATGAAAGGCTCATCAGCTGTGAATTGACTGCTTCCTGCCAATATGATGGAATATCCAGCACCATTCTTGGCTTCATCATCATGGAAAACATCCCTAGGACTGATTTATCCACTGTATTATCATCATCTTTACCCATAATTTTTGCAATATTACTTAATACTGGACGAGTCTCAGCGTCAAAAACCCCCACAAAAAACTATTTGAAATATGGCTGAAAATGCTTCATGTCAGGTTTCAAATAAAACGTGAACTGATTAAATTCTTCACCTGCAATATTATCATAATATTGTACCAGTGAATCATCAGAAAATTGGATGGATGACTCTGACTCAGGATAGCAAAGGGCTTGACGGATTAACTGGGTGGACACCTCCAAAACATTCTCTCCTTGGAAATTCATGACAAAACACTTCCCTGGATACATGACAGACACTAACCAATAGATAAATTCAGGGAAAAGATGGGTCTTTGGAATGCATGCAAACATAATTCCAGACTTGACCATGGCAGAATACATAGGGGAAGCATTATCATTCAAGATAACTCATTGGTAGAAAGGGAGGTGAATTATAGAACACATGGTATCTTGAATATCCCTCTCAGTATCCATGAGAGGGATATGGCTAGCTGAACATAATTGGGATGACCATTTAGCCATGGCTGAAAAAATATGCAGGAATAATTAACAGGGTGGTCAAATTTGTGCAAGTAATGTAAAATTGAAACAAGGTGCAACACAACAAATTACAAATAATTTGAAAACAAGTGAAAATCTTCCTTAAATAGGTGGCATGACTTTTAAACCAAATGTTGACAAGACGTGCTAGCAAGTTGTTGATTCTACCCAACATGGAAGACAGTTGTGACCAAATCATCTTCTTACGTCACTACGGTGGCTCCTGGGGTACGGAAGAAAACTTCGGCTGGTGCCCCCGCATTTAATCTCTACCGTTCATCTTAGTTATCCCCGCAGTCAACCCAGTCAACTACAGAGGCACTTGTTTCGATATCCTGCACGTTGTTTGTGCCCGCAGGTTGTAGCTTTTGATAGAAACTTTAATTATCAGTGCTTTCCACCCATCAAATCAATCTATGTTTAAACATCAAATACGGAGCCTACTTCTATAAAGTTTAAATGTTTAAACCTTAACTCAGATATAGTGAACATACATATTTTTTCATGCTAAAGTATAAGATTTTGATACTTTAACATATTTTCCAACAATTTTTTTTTTTTTTTTTTATATTTTCAAATATTTGAAAAGTAAAAAAATATGCATATGATCCACAAAATCTGGCTCCACCTGGGGATAGTGTTTTTTGCCATGAAACACTAAGAACTTGCAAATCAGTGCCTTCACTTCAGGCATGGAGTCAAAAATTGCTTGATGAGAAATATACAGTGAGAGGAAACTGAATATGTACAACAATGAAATAAATGCCTTTAGTGCTGGAAATAATGTTTTAGATACTTCCCATTTACAGGAAATTCTACTACTTCTCCATCAAGATCTTCTAGCATGAAAGTATTATTTGATCTGGCTTTAGAGATTTTTTAAGGACCATACCATAAAGGATCAAATTTACAATGTTTCCCTTTCTCTTCACTCCCGGTATCCCATCTTAATACCAGATCTCCAGCCTGAAACATGATTTCTCTTGCCTTTATATAAAAAATAGACTTCATTTTCTCCTGATAAGTGACCAAATTGTCTCTAACTTTATTTCTTCTTTCACTCAATTCTATCACCTTCTTTAGTCTCCTGATCAAGGCATTAGGTTCCTCTTGAGAGTCTTGAAGAAAATAAATTACTGGTCTTGCTAGCTGAGTGGGAAACAAATCCTGAGAACCATATACCAATTCATAAGGAGACTTACCAGTGGATATTTTAATAGTCATCCACACTGCCCATAAAGCAAAAATCAGCTTTGAATCCCAATCCTTTTGGTTCTCATTGATTGTTTTCTTCAAGATTTTCACCAATGTTTTATTAGATGATTCTTCTAATCCATTTTATTGAGGATGATATGCTGTAGAGTGGTATAAAATTACATTATAAGTCTGAAATTTTTTTTTGAACCTGACTGAGTTGAAAACTTGAGCATTTTCTGTTACAATCGTTACTGGACATCCAAATCTACTGAAAATATTCTCTTCTAAAAACTTCATCACAACCAAATCATTTGCTTTTCTAGTAGGAATTGCCTCTACCCATTTTGTAAAATAATCAGTAGCAGTTAGAATCCATTTAAAATGCCCACTTGATGGTGGATCAATCTCTCCAATGAAATCCAATCCCCACTGTCTGAAGGGTTCTTCAATAAACACAGGAAGGAGAGGTAAAGGAGCTAACCTTTTATTTTCCGCAAACAATTGGCATTTCTGGAAACTTCTAACAGTTCTGTATACATCAGCAAATAAACAGGGCCAATAAAAACATGATTTAAGAATCTTATGAGCAGTTAATTTCCAGCTGTAATGACCTCCACACAAGAATTCATGGTATTCTTTAATCACCTCCATGGTTTCCTCTTCTGTCAAACATAACAACATCACACGAGCATGATCTTTCTAATACAACTTAGCTTCAATTATAACATAAGTTTGAGCCTTGAGTTTCAAAGCTCTATACTTAGCTCTGTTTATTGAAGGAGGACAGGAAAAGAAACACAGATAATGAATAATATCTTTATACCAATCTGAATAGAGAAATTTATATTTGATTGCCGAATTTGTCTTAATATTATCTGTTTCTTCAGTCACTTCATCTACAGGTGCAAGTAAACTAATTCCCAAAGTTTGAAAATTAGATTCTGTCAGCAATTTGGCCAATCCCTGTCCTTTGACTAACTTTGTTGGTTTGATATCCAGATCATATTCTTATATTTTGGCAATCCATTTTCCTCTTTTTCCTTCTACATCACTCTGTACTAGCACATCCTTTACAGCAGAATTAGGCACATATGCTACTATTTGGGAATGAAGTACATAAGTTTTGAAAGCCTTTAATGATTTGACTAAAGCATATCCCTGCTTCTCTAAGATATTATACTTCAGCTTTGCATCTCTGAGGACTTTGCTGAAAAAGGCTACAGGTTGTTCACTTCCTTCTTCATTTTTTTGTAATAAAACAACAATAATAGTAGAGGATGATGCAAATGAGAAGATTTGAAAAGGATTCAAGTAATCTGGGCTGATCATAATAGGAGCTTCTTGAAGAGCTTCTTTAATTCTGCCAAAGGATTCTCTCGTATCTTTATCCCATTTTACTTCAGCATTATTTTTTAACATATATGTTATTCTCTTGACAATCTCAGCATAATTCGGAACAAATCTTCTCAAAAAATTGATTTTTCCCAGAAACCTTTGGATATCCTTTTTACTTCTAGGCAGTGGAATTGTCTGTATAGCTTTAACCCTTGTTGGTTCAATATTCATTCCTTGATTTGAAACTATGTGACCCAATAACTTACCTTCTTCTAAAGAGAACAAATATTTCTTGGGATTTAATGATAATCCAAATTTTCTGCATTTCAAGAAGGCTTTCCACAGATGCTCTAAGTACTCATCATCAGAACCTGAAAAAATAGTAACATCGTCAAGATAAATGACTACAAATTTATCACCCACAAAAGCAATATCCATTGCTCTTTGGAAAGTTTCTCCTACATCCATGAGGCCAAATGGCATACTGGCATACATGAATGTTCCCCAAGGTGTGGTGAAAGTAGTTTTATTTTGATCTTCCTTCTCCACAACCATCAACCATGGATAACCTAAATGCTCCAGTTACTTTCTGCAAAACAAAATCCATATTTGGTAAAGGATAATTATCCTTTAGGGAAGCTCTGTTCAAATTTTTGAAATCCACACATAACCTTATCTCTCCATTTTTATTTCTGACTGGTACCAGATTGGAAACCCAATCTGAATATCTTAGTGGAACTATGATTTTTGCTTGCAAAAGTTTCTTTACCTCTTTTTCAATTGGAGCCAGCAATAGTGGGTTAATTTATCTGAGCTTCTGCTTGCGTGGCTTAACCCCATATTTCAGTGGTATTTTATGCTGAATAATATCTAGATCATAAGTTTTTAAATCTTCATATGACCATGCAAATACATCCATGAATTGTTTACAAATATCTACATACCTTTCTTTGTACTCCTTAGGAACTCCTTTAAATAATTTGACTATTTTAGGCTCATGTTGAGTTCCTAAATTACATTCCTCCATTTCTCCATCTTGGGATACTTTTTTCTGGTTCATTGCCACATCATTAGCATCAAAAAATCTCTCAAGAGGTACCAAACCTCTGGGCAAAATATTATCCTTCAACTGAATTATATTCTGATCACCAATTGAATGTTTCATATTTTTAGACATATCACTTTGACCACTTTCATCAAATTCTAAATCAATTTGACTGTCTTCAAAATTTCCAATCATTGTTAAAAATTGATTAATTTTCTCATCATCCTAAAAAACCTGCCAATTTTTTACATTATCAAGGATTGAAGGCCTGTATCTCAATTCAATTTCATATCTCAACCTTGGATTAATTGGTGGCTTAAATATACTGGCTGCAACTGCCAATGAATCTGCCATTCTGTTCTCTTCTCTTGGAATAAACTGTAAATTAAAATCTTCAAAATAATTTTCAACCAAATCCCACACCTCATTTCTATAAGACCTCAATCTGGGATTTTTAGTCTGGCACCAATTCTTAATTTGTCTTATTATTAATTCAGAATCACCAAAAATAGAGATAGACTGAATTCCCATCTGTTTAGCTGTTTTAAAACTTAGAATCAATGCTTCATATTCAACTACATTATTAGTGGAGTAAAATTCCAATTTGAAGGAAAAAGGTAAAAAGTTACCTTCAAGAGATATAAATATGAATCTAGCTCCAGTGCCCTCCTTAGAGAATGCACCATCAAAATAGCACTTCCAAATTTTATTTGAACACAACTCTTTATGTACATTGGCTGAAGAGAGATTCTCTTATGAATATTCAGCAAATTCTGCATCTTCATGCAACATGAAACAAGAGAGATCCTCTTTCTCTTAACCATAAATGGGGGAATTACCTACATCTTTCTTGGTAGTAATTTTCAAAAATATGGTTTCTCTGTATAACCTTCTTTCCTCCCCATTAAAAACATGAATAATGGCATATGTGTTTCTTGGTAGTAGTTTTAAAAAATCTGGTTTCTATGTATAACCTTCTTTCCTCCCCATTAAAAACAGGAATAATGGCATATGTGAAATCCAATTTCAAAACTCATCCAAGCTTTTCCCCCCAAGATCTAGACAACAAAGTACCAAATCTGGCTGGAATATCTTCTACTACCACATCTATCATAATACTCTTAGCTGGAATTTGAGCTAAGGAAACAACCATATCTTTGATGAGACCTACACACTTCACCCTTTTTGAATCAAAGGAATAAAGGTCTCTATATGGCTTGGTGATTTGTAAATTTAACTCTTTTATCACAGAGAGTGGCATTAGATTATGTGATGCACCAGAATCTGGCATACAATTATGTAAAATAAAATCATGCAATATAATTGATATATAAAATGGTGGAACAGAAGAATCTACCTCTTCAACATGAGGTCCAAAAGTAACCACTGGTTTCTCTTCTTGCAGATTCACTATATCACCCACCTCATCAGACTAAGATAAAGTAATAAACTCTGTAATTTCTTTCTTGTAACCAGGTGTTTTAACCAACTCAAGAAGTGGTACTTGAATCTTTACTTTTTCTAATTCTTTAGACAGACTGTAAGTTTGATTTTTTTTGTTAACTTTTCAGGTTCTTCTTGGTTTTTATTTGAATTTACATGTTGATCAGGAGAAATAACAATCTTCTCCAAAATATTAGGGTCATTAGATTTTACTTGGGAAGTCTCAACTTGTTGCTTTTATTTCTCTTTTTCTTGATTCATGGGCTGCTTCCCCTTATCTTATTTTTTAATTGGATTCTTCTATGGTGGAGTCTCCATTGGAGTAGGTATTGATTCTGATTCCTTTTCTTCATCATCCTAAGTTCTCAACCTATTTTTTGACCTCAAATCATATTTTTTATGCAACTCTGCTTGCATAAAATCAGTAAACTGTTTGCAATAATCATCCATTTCTTCCTCATCAAAAGATACATCATATTCTTTACATTCTTCTACAATCTCACTTTCTTCTTCTATTTCACCATCCTCCATATACACAACAGAAATTTGATCTTCATATTCTTTCTGATCATTATCAATAGAATGTGATGGTGATGCCTCTATATATAAAGGTGCTTGGACTTGGTCTTGATCTTTTATTTCTCTCTATAGAATCTGTAGGGGCTATTTTCTAAATTGGGGATTGATAACCTCTCTGTTTTGTTGTGCAGGTTTCTTGTTATCTAATTCCATCTTTACTAATTTGTTTGACAAATTTTTAATGACCTTATTCATGTCATCTATCCTTTGATCTTGTGATGAGTCTTCTTCTTTAGCTTTTCCTTTTTCTTGAACCTTTCCAACAGCAGTCATGTTTGCCTCAATCTCTAAGGCATCGGTTTGAATTTGTTCAAGAGTGGAGGCTCTTCTTTCTCTCAAGGTAAAACTGAAATATGATACAAATTCCCCAAAAAAAACAACCCTTGCTCCAATAGGAGGAGGTTTCATTTCCACAGGCAAAATATTGTACAACTTATTAAATCTTTTGATAAAATCACTCATGCTTTCATTTGATTTTTCTTTATAGCATTAAACTCTGTTAAAGAATAACCATGGTCTCTTTTTTCACCCCATCTCTGGATGGATTGTCTTTCTAATTCATCCTAATCATTGATTGAACCATTTGGTAATCCTTTCAATCATTTTCTTGCCTCTTCGCTTAGAGACTGCACAAAATGTCTCATTACAACATCAAGATGTTCTACATTAAAGTTTTCAACAAAAGTGCAAAACAAAGGCAAGTGTTGATCTGCAGTTATTTCATCTTCACCAATAAATCTAGGAAGCAAATTAAGGTACCCCTGAGGCATTGCATTCATTGGTTGGGGTATATTTAATGGTGCATATCTATTAATCAAGAAAGTAGGGGTTGCCATGTTTATGCCCTGTTTGACTGCTCCTTGAGCGGGGGTAAAATGAATACCAGTTGTAGGTGGGGATAAAAGGGGTGGAACAAATGATATGGGAAGGGGTTGATGAACAATAACAGAAGAACTGGAAACTAAATTAGGTTGAGATTATGTAAATGGAAATGATACAAACTCAAAAGATAGTTCTTCTAATGTTGGTTCTTTGAAATGAATGGGTGAGGGTAAGGATTCTTTTTTTGAGAAAATGAGTTTTCAGGAAATATCCTTGGATGGCAAGATATGAGAACTGCTTCCTGGTGCAAGCAGTGTGGCATCAGGTGTAGAAAATATTTTTGTTTTCTGGCCCTTCTTTGAAACTAACCTTTCTGGATCTAACAGAATAGGGACTTTTTGCTGAGAGGTATCCGACCTCGTGTGAGGCCTCTTAGGAGCCAGAATTACTTGAAATAAAGCACAGCTTAGTATTTCCTCCTCTCTAAAAAACCAGAGGAAATATGAACAAAACCAAGGGAAAAATTTGAATCTTCGCTCCCTAGCAACGAAACCAATTAATGTTGTACCTTAAGAGACAATCCCTTGGTTGTGATAAGAAATCAGTGCTTAAGACATTTATATGATTATGTCACAAATATGTGTGTCTCTGTTTTATTAACCCTCAATTATTTATAATCAAACCCTTAAATATCAAATATGTGAATGCTTCACAATGCTACCATTTGCTGATGTTGAATGAAGTGATTAGAATAAAATGAAAGAAGAAGCCGAAACTGATATGTTGTTTTATACAGAAAATATCATCTCAAACCCCAAAAGGAATATATGAAAGAAATAGTTAAAACAAAGGAGTGGAAATTAAGGTTTTTAACTCTTACATACAGAAGTAAAAAGAGACCTGCTGCTCATAACCTTGTATTATTCATAGATAGAAAACATAGAATGTAAACTTGAATACATTTCAAGATAAACAAAATGATAGAAAATTTCTTACTCATTCATTAATCTTTGAATATCTGAGTACAAAAATAATTATCTGAAGGTCCAAAACTCGGAACCTTTCCTTCCCTTGAAAATTACATTAAATACAGTAAAAAGTAGTTTGGAACTGTTGTAGCCAATCCTAACTACCAAAACTACTTAGGACTTCGAAGGCTGTTCATTACATGCCTTGAAACTATCTTATTACAATTACAGTGTCTTTAGAAAATAAAAAAAAATAACCTAATCTATAGGAATTGCTGATGATGTGGCTTCTTTTCCTGGGTCAACTGATTTTTCTTTCTTTGATGCTGAACCTTTTGGCAGGTCTATTGTCCAAGCTCTGCACTTTTTCCATATTTATACCTTCGTCCTAGATGAATGTGTCAGATTATGATATTCCAATCTGAATGTAGTAATTCAATCATAAGATGGCCTTTCTGTGAAAAGAGTCTTTACCATCCACAAGAGTTGAAAATGTCTCTGCAAGAAGTTGACCATTGTTTCTCCTTTAAGTACCTGAGTCTTTTCATGCCTGTTATCAACTTTGCTTTTTGTCAATGCTAGTAATTTCTCATAAGAATTCCATGGCAAAAAATTTCCTTCAGTGCCCCAACATGATGGCAAGGCTACTCTTGTCATTTTATCAAATGACTTATCAAATTGACTTACTGCTTCCTTGATTTCCATTAGCTTCTTTTATGCAGCCTTTCTGAGATCATTTCTGAAAATCGTTTTATTAATTTCTACTGCATACAACATTCTATCCTGCATGCCATTCTCCTCTAATTCCTGATCTGATTTAGAATTAATAAAATCAATGATTCTTCTGGCCCAAATGGCTCTATTAATATCTTTTTTCTTATCAGATATGACTGGTTCTTCACATTCTAAAATAAGGCTTTTCTCTTTTGCAATTATCATTAGGAAGCACCAATTAGATTTCATTTCTGAAATGATATCAGTCCAAATGATATCTTTAGCTTGTATCAATGAGAGATTTCCTTTCAGTCTTTCTTTGAGATTTTTAATCTCAGCTTCAGCATTTCGTAAATCCATTTTGTATTTGTCAGCTTCATTTTCTATGAATTTCATCAACTTTGTTGCATTCTCCAGATTTGATTGAGCCTTCTTTCGATCTCTTTCAACCATCTGCAACTCAGTATTTAATTGAAAAATTTGTGCTTGAGGATCTTCATCACCTGTAGGAAAAAAAAAAGTACAATTATGATTATCAATATGATTTTGCAATGAAATTGCAGTTTGCTTTATTTTGGAGAGTTCTTCATCCTTCTGCCTGAGTTCCTGCAATAGCTTTTCGTTTTCCTTCTCTACCTCTGCAACTTCTGCAGCCATCGAATGTTCTCCAGTAGGTCATTTTAATTTTTTCCTTAATGTGGATATTTCTACCTCAGCACTTTACATGAATTTCTGCATAACAGTCTTGTCACTGGGGTCTACTCCAATCTTTATAATGATATTCTTCAATTCCTCATTCTGAACTGTTAAGGCTCTTGAGTTACCCTTCTCTAACTTCAACCATTTAATTACTTTACCCAACATATTCTTTGCCTTTATAGCCTTTGCATTAGTCTTTGTGAGATCATTTACAATCAACTGAGTTGTTTGTATATGAAAATTCATTTGATCCATTAGTGGAATTTTTTCACATCCACAGTCACATTTACAGTGTTGAAACTGTTGGAAGAACCAATTGACATATATGTAAGATGTGACAGAGAAATTCTAAATTGATATTTCTCAAGATCCATTACAGTCAACACTCTTTTTTGATCAACAACAACTTGATGTTGAGCTTCGACCTCCATGCTGGCCTTCATCCTCTGATTTCTTTCCTCAATTTGTGAAAACAGTTGTTTGATCAAGGGCACCTATTCATGAGAAGCTTCTTGACTCCTAGGTGAAACAGGAGCATTTTTCTCTTCTCCCAAGTGTAAAGAAAAATCAGGTGAATTATATATAGGTTCTTCAATAAGTTTTGTTCTCTTCTTGGCTCCCTGCTCCTCATCATCGAGATCAATAACTACTTCTTTGGTTGTTTTAGTTCTTTTCTCTGCTATGATGGGAGTTTGAATGTTTTCACCTACTGAACTCATCACATCTTTACTTGCTATCTTCTCCTGTTCTGGCCTACTTTCATGAATGAAAGCAGAGTACCCATTCTCAATTCTTCTAGTTGAAATCACACTATAACGGTCATAAGCCC
The DNA here is from genome assembly GCA_034641835.2 of Pinus albicaulis. Lineage (NCBI taxonomy): Eukaryota > Viridiplantae > Streptophyta > Pinopsida > Pinales > Pinaceae > Pinus > Pinus albicaulis. Next base: position 619,321,335 of record CM076583.1, read on the forward strand.
AACTTTCTTCTAGTAGTATATGCATCTCATCTAATATTCTTGTTAATTCACCAAATGCCTGCCTCATATTAACTATAAAAGGGCCTAAAATCATAGGTAATTTATACATATGTCCTTTCTTCATAGGCACGAAATGAACCTGATCAACATTTAGGCTCTGTCTAATCAAATCTAAAGCAAAAAGCCTCATTAGTACAAACGTTGGGAGTCTATAAGGCTCAACACTTGCTCCATATAGCCTTATTTCAGAATATTCCTAAAAAATAAACCAATCTCCATATTTGAAGTTATTTCCTAAATGATGAAACTCCTGAGCTTTAGGTAAGAAACAGGGAGGAGGACTTCCATTCAATATTTTATATGCAATTGGCATGTAATAGCTAGCAAAATCAAACAACCCAGCCTCATTTTTCTCCCTTCTAACTAAATCTGTCTAGAATATCACTGATTGCCTTCTTTTATTTACATCCATAATATTTAGACCTAAATGGATGAATTCTTCCACATTCTGATATAAGAACAAGTATACAATCAATGAAGGAAATTTGAATGAACTTGTTAATGAAAGTCTCATCAAATGTGAATTGACTACTTCCTTCCAATACGATGGAATATCTAGCACCATTCCTGGCTTCATCATCATGGCAAACATCCCTATGACTGATTTATCCACTATATTATCATCATATTTACCCAGAATTTTTGCAATATTACTTAATACTGGACGAGTCTCAGCGTCAAAAAACCCCATAGCAAAATCTTTGCAATCTTGCTGAAACTGATTCATTTCAGGTTTCAAATAAAACATGAACTGATTAAATTCTTCACTTTCAAGATTATCATAATATAGTACTAGTGAATCGTCAGAAAATTGGATGGATGACTTGGACTCGAGATAGTAAAAGGCTTGGCAGATTAACTGGGTGGACACCTGTAGACCATTCTCTCCTTGGGAATTCATGACAAAAAACTTCCCTAGATACATGACAGACACCAACCAATAGATAAATTCAGGGAAAAGATCGGTCTTTGGAATGCATCCAAACAAAATTCCAGACTTGACCATGGCAAAATACACAGGGGAAGCATTATCATTCAAGATAAATTTCTGGTAGAAAGGGAGGTGAATTATAGAACATATGGTATCTTGAAGATCCCTCTTAGTATCCATGAGAGGGATATGGCTAGCTGAACCTGATAGGGATGACCATTTAGCCATGGCTGAAAAAATCTGCAAGAATAATTAACAGGGTGGTCAAATTTGTGTAGGTAACGTAAAACTGAAATAGGGTGCAATGTGACAAATTACAAATAATTTGAAAAAAAGTGAAAATATTCCTTAAATAGGTGGCGCAGATTTTAAAATAAATGCTAACAAGACGTGCCAGTGAGTCGTTGATTCTACCCAATGTGGAAGACAACTGTGACCAACTCAGCATCTTACGTCACTGCAGGGGCCCCCGGGGTACGGAAGAAAACTTCAGCTGGTGCCCCCGCATTTAATCTCCATCGTTCATCTCAGTTATCCCTGCAGTCAACCCAGTCAACTGCAGAGGCACTCGTTTCGATATCCTATGTGGTGTTTGTGCCCGCGGGTTGGGTCTTTTGATAGAAACTTTAATTATCAGTGCTTTCTGCCCATAAAATCAGTCAATGTTTAAACATCAAATACAGAGCCTACTTCTATAAAGTTTAAATGTTTAAACCTTACCTCAGATATAGTGAACATACATATTTTTTCATGCTAAAGTATAAGATTTTGATACTTTAACATATTTTCCAACAATTTCTTATTTTTATATTTTCAAATATTTGAAAAGTAAGAGGATATGCATATGATCCACAACACTCTACATGCTCCTCATGACAAATCTCTCAGTTGTTTCCACTCTTTCAATCAGGTTGTTGATAAGTGCACGACATTTATCTAGGAAGCAATGTTGGATAACTTTCCCCTCATTTACCTCAAATTAATCAAACCCATGATTCCCCTTGCCATCATGGCCTCCTCCTCCCCAACGAATATGATTTTGAACCCTAAAACCACCACCTCTGCTATCGCCCCGCTTACCTCCTCCACGACCCCCATGTGCACGCACACTAGGGAGTCATGCACGCCCTGCAGACTTTCCACCCTGGAGTAGAGCTGCCATGATTATTTCTGAGTTTTCCGCCCCCACAGGGCCATGGGCGATAGGAGAGGGAGAACACCCACACCACAACGGGGGATTCATAATTCACCAAGGTCGAGGAACCCCTCCTTGTTGTAATATTCCCAATTAGTCATGGGCTAATTGGAATATTAAATTTTGTTTTATTGCTTTGTTTAAAGAATAATAGGGCAAAGGAGGTCCATATTTATCCTTAACCATGAATAAATCAATGCCAAATTTGAAAGAGACAAATCTTGGTAGCCTAATTGAAGCACCCTTGGTGTGAAAGGGGTTGGATCACTTTGACTGGGTCAACCTTGACCAAATCTACAATGTTGTCATGGAGGAGTGGCCATCAATGAGGTATAATGCAGTTTTAGAAGGAGATGCTTTGTGTGAAAGAAGTGTTATCATTGGATGTGGTTTAGGGTTTTCAAGCTCTTGACTTATAAAAGGAGGAGGATGGCAGCATTTGAATGTTGTTGATGTATATGATATTTTCTGAATATATGGTCTGTTTAGACATATATATTTCTCTTGCTATTTAGCTGAGATTGAATGTTGTTTAGCATTGGGTGTTCCTGATCGGGAATCCCACCTCTTCCCCTTGAGTAGCTCTTGGGAGAGTTTGTATTACATTGTCCACTATCTGGCTTAGGGCCAAGCTTCTTCTTTCAACTACAGCGCAAATCCTATTGAGGGTTTGGTTGTTTTTTAAAGCTGCAGCAAGTGGAGACTAGATCTTTTAGATCTAGGCCATTTCAGTGCTCATTTTCAATGAAGGAGGTTTCCACTTCATTGGGAGGACAATATTGAAGGCTTTGGAGCTTATTTTTAGATCTTGGCATCAGGCCAACCATATCTTGATCCCTATAGTACATTTTACTTCTAGATTTGCATTATTTCTGTAGGTGGAGTTGCAGGGTGATTTGGCTCACCATTTGGAGAGCTAATTTTCTAGTGTTGGGGATCTGCCCTTCACTTTGAGGATCTATTGGAGGAGGCTATTTTATTGATCATATAAGATCAACCCCACTTTCCAGATTTGTATTTTTCAGTAGATTTGCAATCTTATATCTCAGATCTACATCTTGTACTTGGTGTTTTGCTAAAAACCCCAAGGGGGTTCTATAGAGGAGCTTGTATACTGCATGGATCTGATATAGATCTAAATTTTGGAGCACATATCAGCTCTACATAGGATGTATAATCTCTTGCTATTGCAGAGCCAATACAATAATGCTGTAAGGTTTTTCCAGCTTTTATACATGGTTGCAACACCTCTTATTGCATGATTTTTGTCCATTGGAGGCTTGTATTTCCTATTGTACATCTTATAGCCCATTTCTTATGTATATTTTGCTGCTGTAATAACATATGAAAGGTATCCCCATTGGCCTCTTACTTCATAAATGATGATCTGCATTGTTGTTCCATCATTTTGCACTATATTCCTGCTTTTCCCATTTTGGAATATTACAGTGGTTTCAGAGCATCATCTTGGCACAGCCTGTGAATTCTAAAAGCCAATATGTCATCTGAAGAAGGAGAGCCTCGTACTGAAAGAGAAAAGAGGTATCAAAAAATAATACATAGAATATTTGATTATAATGATGAGAAAGAAGACAAGGGTAAAACCCCTTTATCTGGAGGTGAAGATGAAGAGAAGGAGTTCCCGAAGATCCTTCTTAGAGCCATGCAAGACATTGCTAGAGAGATCAAAGAGATGAGAATGGAAAGATTCAAGGAATCCCTTAAAGGATTTCATCATGGAGAAGGCTCTAGCATGTCTCACCATTGGAATGATCAACTAGTGCATCAACCAAAAATTTCCCAACACTCTACTATGCCTACATTTTTCATTGTGGGAAATGAAGGGTTTCAAGAGCAAGAATCCCTTGAAGACTATTTTATGGATTATGAGTCTCAAACTCAGAGGTTCAAAGATCACTTGAGTTTTTAGGAATTTTTTCAAGTGAAGGACAATAGAAGACCAAGGCATCATCATAGAAGTGGTGGATTCATTCAAAATCATGATTGACACCACACTATGGGCAGATTATTTTTACCCAATTTTGATGGGTCGTCCAACTGTATTGCCAAATATTGGTTAGAAAAACTTGACATCTACTTTAAGTTGAACAAGGTTCCAGAAATGGAAGCCATTAATATTGCAACACTACACCTTGAGCATGAAACATATGATTGGTGGTTCCATGGCTTGTCTACATTGGGTCACGCCAATGTGACTGCTTATTCAAAGTTCACTAGAAGGTTGGTGGAAATATTTGATAGAAGAGATCCAGAAGCACCATTCATGAGCCTTGAAAAGTTGAAACAATCAAGTAATACAAAAACTTACATCTCTGAATTTTTCTACAGCAAGAAGGGTGTACATGTTCATTGATGGGTTAGATGAACCTCTTCATGGGTTGGTTAAATCTACCAAGCTCACTACCCTACATGATGCTATTGAAATGGCTAGAGATCTTCAAGATACCTTGCCAAAAGTAAAGGCAACATTTCAGCATAAGCCCTCTTTTCCATTAAAGGGAAAAGAAGAAAAGGCAGCTCCTTCCAAGGAGAGCTGACACAAAAACCTCTTGATGATGATGTACGGAGAGATCTAAGAAGAAGGAAGCTTTGATTCACTTGCCAAGAAGCATGGGAACCTGGACATAGATGTGCAGCTGGAAAACAAAATTACATAGAGGTCTTCTTAGATGATGAGGAGGAAGAATAAGATGAACCAAGAAAATGTCACAGTGCTGACACTACAGAAGAAGAATCAACACCATCAGGAGATGGGAATGGAGCATTTGCTTCTATTGGAGGGGCTCTTGCATCTTTGAGAGGAGTGCATAAGTACTTGACCTTAAGAGTTCAAGGTTCCATCTTGAATCAGAGTGTTTCTGTTTTGGTTGATAGTGGGGCTACCCACAATTTCATTGATGCCCAACTAGTGCAAAGGAGGGCAATACCCATTGATGATTTTGAGGGATTCTCTGTTTTGGTACTAGGATATAGAACAATGCAATGCATAATTATGTCCCATCCTTATTAGTCACCATGGGGACATATACATTGATTGATCACTTCTTTGTGGTTGACATACCTGACACCAATGTGATATTGGGTGTTCAATGGTTGATTACTTTTGGGAAGGTCACCACTGATTGGGAGGATTTGCAAATGGAATGGGTGGATAAAAAGAGTGGTAAGACTCAAATTATCAAAGGCATGCATACATATCCCTCACATACAAATTTCACATAGAAATCAGAGATGGATTTGCGCAGTGGAAGCAAGGACCTTACAATCCCATATAATATACTCATGAGATTGCTGCATGGAACACTATTATCTAGTGGCAGACCACCTGGGAGGCCACCTGATTCATATTTTGTGAGAGATATATCACAACATGATGCTCCAAGCATAGATCCAGGTGGGATGGGAGCATTAGAAGGAAATGATACAACGCTAGGAGTCTTGGGTAGGCTCAAGGAGGAGAGAGACATTCTCTATCATCATTATCCACTCTCATTTCAGATTCTATGCTGTGGGAGGAGAAGCATGGAAGGAATGACCTTCGAACATGTACCTTTGGCATGCGCGATGTCCAGGAGGAGAGCATCCATATGACAAACATTCTTTGTGATATATCATCAGCGCTATCAGTATGGGAGATTGATCCATATTGGAAATCCCAACTGTTGGTGGATTATTCCAAGGATCTTCACACATGCATGATACTTGATGACCAGCTACATGAAGAGGGCTATTCAGTCCAAGAAGGATTCATATATTATCATGGTAGGATCTTCTTTTCTAGATCCTCCAAGCTCAAGGATAAGTTGCTACAAAGGGCCTTTGAAGAGTTTTGTTTCAGCCACATATATTCCATGAGATTCTACAACATCACCATGAGAAGCTACACTTGGAAGGGCTTTGAAGGAGAACTATATCAGAATTTTCAAAGATTCATGTACCATGTGGAGATGGGGCAGAAGCATAACTCTATAAAGGAGTTAATTCAACCATCTCTTTCTATTTTTGAGAGAGGGGATAGATCTATGCACCACTCCATTTGTTTAAGGAGGAATTAATTTGGTGAAGAATATGCTCATGTAAATAATGTTTCATTTGATTATTGTTTGCATTCTTTCACCCTATATATGCAGGCCATAACTCCAAGAAGGAGTATTGTACCTTATAAACTTCATGGCCAACTTTGCGCCACAAAAATTTCTGAACATGGCCACTCCCTTGGAGGACAAAGGGAGATTTTGTTTCATGATGGGTGCATTCCTAAGGCACCAGATATATCTCACACTTTCAACCATAGTGAGATGACTTTGACAGCAAGTCAGTGGTGGGGAAACCACATACCACATCATGATATAATGCAGTCAGGAGATGCACTGCGCTGGTTCCACATGTGGGACTATGACCCACCTCCATATGCACAAATTCTTGTTTGTATGTATGTAATTTTGATCCCATACATTGATGATGTACTTGTACTTTTTATGGGAATGTATGGAGGGAGGATGGGAGGTGTGTATGTGCCCTATGGGATGGAGATTCTCCATGTTCACTATGCTATATGTTTCAGAGAGAACAATGGGAAAACCATGTTTGTTTCATTTGAACTATTGTCTCCTTATGGGATGGATTATTTGCATCTTATGAGAACTTTGGAGGATAAATTCATGGAGGGATGGATTGGTGAACACTTAGCTTATGAGGGAAGCTTATCACATGTTAGTGTCACCAATGGGGAAAGGAAAGAGTTGCAGCACTCACCTTGTCAGTTGCTTAAGGAAAAGAAACATTTGGGAAGGGAGGACTGTAATATTCCCAATTAGTCATGAGCTAATTGGAATATTCAATTTTGTTTTATTGCTTTGTTTAAAGAATAATAGGGCAAACGAGGTCCATATTTCTCCTTAATCATGAATAAATCAGTGCCAAATGTGAAAGAGACAAATCTTGGCAGCTTAATTGAAGCACCCTTGGTGTGAAAGGGGTTGGATCACTTTGACTGGGTCAACCTTGACCAAATCTACAGCGTTGTCATAGAGGAGTGGCCATCAATGAGGTACAACGCAATTTTATATGGAGATGATTTGTGTGAAATAAGTGTTATCATTAGATGTGGTTTAGGGTTTGCAAGCTCTTGACTTATAAAAGGAGGAGGATGGAAACATTGGAAGGTTGTTGATGTATATGATATTTTCTGAATATATGGTCTGTTTAGACATATATATTTCTCTTGTTGTTTAGCTGAGATTGAATGTTGTTTAGCATTGGGTGTTCTTGACCGGGAATCCCACCTCTTCCCATTGAGTATCTCTTGGGAGAGTTTGTATTACATTTTCCACTACTTGGCTTAGGCATAAGATTCTTCTTTCAACTAGAATGTAGATCCCGTTGAGGGTTTGGTTTCTTTTGAAAGCTACAGCAAGTGGAGACTAGATCTTTCAGATCTAGGCCATATCAGTGCTCCTTTTCAGTGGAGGAGGTTTCCACTTCATTGGGAGGACAATATTGAAGGCTTTGGAGCTTATTTTCAGATCTTGACATTAGTCCAACCATATCTTGGTCCCTATAATGCAGTTTAATTCCATATTTGCGTTATTTCTGTAGGTGGAGTTGCAGGGTGATTTGGCACACCATTTGGAGAGTTGATTTTCTATTATTGGGGATATTCCCTTCACTTTGAGGATTTATTGGAGGAGGTTATTTTATTTATCATATCAGATCAGCCACACTTTCTAGATCTATATTTTTTAGTAGATCTACAATCTTAGATCTTAGATCTACATCTTGTACTCGGTGTTTTGCTGAAAACCCCAAGAGGGCTCTATAGAGGAGCTTGTACAGTGCATGGATTTGATATAGATCAAACTTTTGTAGCACATATAAGCTCTAGATTTGATATATAATATACTGTTGCTGCAGAGCCAATAAAATAATGCTGTAAGGGTTTTCCAACTTTTATACATGGTTGCAGCACCTCTTATTACATGATTTTTGTCCATTGGAGGCTTGTATTTCCTGTTGTACATCTTATGGCCCATTTCTTATGCATATTTTGCTGCTGTAATAACATATGAAAGGTCTCCCTATTGGCCTCTTTCTTCATAAATGATGATCTGCATTGTTGTTCCATCATTTTGCACTATATTCCTGCTTTTCCCATTTTGGAATATTACACTTGTGCAGAGTCCAGAGACCAGATTCCCCACTATAGAAAACAAACACCACCAACGAAGGAGAAAATTGCGTCTCCCACCATCACAAGGAAGAAAAAAGACACCTCCTACTTCCAGATAAAGACTTCCACCACCAGCAAAACCAAATACCATCACCCACCAAATTAACACATGAAATTGAACAACAAACGATGACAAAGTAGTCGACACTTGAGCGTAACTTCCCCCAGGGTAGTGACCAGCGTCCAAATTCTCCACATAGAGACCACACAAAAATCCACCAAACATCGTCACACCCACACCGGAGGGCACGAATTTGGAAAAGAAACTAGTTTTTCGCCACCACCCTTGAGGTTTCATGGACTGCAAATTATATCTTCCTCTCTTATCATGAAAAAATAGGTTCACCGAACGCCAAGAAAGCTCACTTTCCTTCAATTTCCTATCCTCAACCCAGACGTAGTCAATGGCTAAGTAAATGAACAACATGGGTCGATTGAACAGACCGCACTAGCAAATTCCCACGACAAGCACACACAAACCACTCCCTCCGCAAACCTTCCTGTGACGTTTAAGCTTACTCTTCGGAGGCCACCATCAAGACCAACACCAAACTAGATTTAGGAGTCGAATGTTGGGCTCCCTCATCTTCCCTCGCCTTATCCTTTCACCACCTCTGAACTCCAATGAACATTTATTTTTCAGACGAATTGCCAAGGTGAAGCCAGTAACTCTCCCGCTGCATGCATTATGGTGAAGGGACCAAGAGTATCGTCCCTCACCCTCGCTCCAATTATATTTACTCATGCAAGACGTCTTCCACATGTTTCTCAGACCTCACCCCCATATGAGATTATTGTATGAATCTTTTTTAATTCAGTTATGAACCTTAATTAAATTTTTAATGGTGTATGAACTTTTATTAATTGTTTTATATTAACCTTGGTTAATTTTTAATGGTATTATGAACTTTTGTTAATTGTTTAGGTATGAAATTTATTTAATTTTTTAATTATATATAAACCTTTAATAATGGTTTTAAATATGTAATTCAAAATATTTAAGTATGGTTTATTGTGTAATAATGGATAAATATGTTTAGTTTTATCAATTTCTATGAGAATTGTACCAAGGAATATATTTATTTCATTTGAAACATAATTTACATGATTATATCAAAGTAAGATTTAAATAAAACAATATTATTGGCTTTATATTTTATTAATAATAATAGTAAATCTCTTTTTGCAAAAGATATCCCCTCAAGTCATGCATAGTAGGGACTTTGAAGCCCTTTCCTGTAGCTATAATAGATTCCAGCATAGCTTGGTAATAAGGTGAGATGGAAACGTTAAATGAGATATCTACATCTTACCACCATCTAGCAATGTATTGAAAAGAAGATTCTTTGCACAGTTACAAGACATGCCACATAACCGTGGATGATGGAGAGATTGACCTTCACAATTTTGTTTGACAGCTCAGATTTCCTGATGGGGGAGATGGTGAAGGGGGTTTATTAGCATATATGGTAGCACTAATGAACCATGTTTTTGGAAGAAAGAATGGGAAGAAGGCTCATTTTGGAGGATCGATGACTTTGGTACATTGATATAGGAAACCAAATATGTATGATAACCAATGTCTCTAGAATTCCATTTCTCTATCGATATTTATTCGTAGAATACTCATAATTCCCCTTAACCTTACATGGTGCTAGGTTTATGTCCCCAAGATCACAAAGTGGACATGTCACCATCTTAGATCTCGAAGGTGTGACTGTGGATTGGAGACAAGATTGTTACACCATTTTTTGGTCATCTAACCCATTGTTATTATATGGGCCCAAGTACACCATGTGAGACCAATTTTAGCCTATGTAAAATTGTATTCACTATGAAAAATAACTTAGTAAACCACCTTTATTAAGTTTGTTATGGTCTAAACAGGAAACCCCATGAGGAAATATTAAATAAATCTATATTTGTTTGATTTTCCTCAAGGAATAATTAGTTAAACAACAGTTTAATTAATATTCCTGGTTATATTTAACCCAAAACAAGGAAAGTAATTAGATAAATCATTATTTATCTTATTATTTTCTAAGAATAATTATTTAATCCTTTTTTAAATAATATTCTTTATTAAATATGACTAAATCACCCTTAAATAATTAAATAAATCATTATTTAGTTTATTATTACTTAACCACATCCTTAAAATGATAAATAAATCATTTATTTATTTATTATTTACAAATAAAGGGATTTGACCCAAGTCAAATTCCTTTTCCCTCCAACAAATATAATAAAATTTTCCATAAAAGTTGGATCTTGATTTGGTTAATAATATTTTAATTATGCACTAATATCTAGACTAACTCAATATTTTGTTATAAAAAGAAAGGGTTTTTCCATTCATTTATCACCTTTTGTTGCCTAAATATCACTTTGGATCTATACTTTTGATTTGAATATTGATCCACCATCATAGTCATATTTTGCAACCATTCTTGTGTCTGGGTTTTCTACACCATCAAGAGAGAGGAATTCTAGATCCGAAGTGCTGAGGACTTTCAATAACCCATCCCATTGAGGAGAACTAGGAACACCCTCCTGTGTTTTCCTCCCAGGTGCCATTAATACAAAATTCATTCAACATATTCTTGTCTTGTCTATTGGATGCGTGGAGTAAATCTTGTTTTTTCTACTGCATAATGTCTTCTAATGCATAGATCTAGATTTTTGCAACATTTATCTTGATCACCTAACTGCAGATCTGAGGATATTGGCAACCATATTTGTTGTTAGGGCTGTTTGTTATGCACAACTAAAGTGGTCTTTTTTCGTACGCTTGGAATTAAGATTCATACTAACAACTGGTGACTCCACACGGGTTTACGATTACGACCGCTGTCGTTTTTCTGATCCTTGCATATCTAGCTGCTTCAAACCCTAGGATTTCTCTTTAGTCTCTTGTTTTAATTTTTCTTGATGTTGTTTTTAACCTATAAAACCATAAAACAATAAAAATTCTAACTTCCGCATGTTTTCAGAGCTATTGCGCAGGTGACAGACATCAGCCGCAGCTGAGATGACAATTTTTTCTGAAATCTTCTGCCGAGAGTGCGGGAAATGAAGGTCGCACTTTTTTGCCCAAAAACTGTGACCTGGACCCTTAGGATGCACCCTTCAGCCCAAAATCCTCGACCTCTGCTGAAAATAGGTCAAAAACTACGACCTGGACTTTTTGCGGGAATGTTTCTGAAAGTTTTATGGGTTTGTCTGAGCCTCTGTTCAAGGTTGTCGGACCTCCATCTCTGCCCGTTTTGGACCTGTACTTGTTCTATTTTTCTCAAATAAGTGGGAACCTAGCCCCCTAGGGCTACAGTACGCTCCACTTCTTGTGGAAGAGTTTTTGTTGTTGCAAGTTGTCTGAAATTTCAGAGTCTTCATCCATTTTTCAGATCTGATACCTCACCTTCAGATCCGCTTCAGATTGGCTTGTTATCCATCAAAATCACCTCATTTAGCTTTTTTTGGGTTTTCCTCTAGGGTTCACTCTGTTTCCCTCCAGGAGATAGCCTTTCGCCACCTCATTTACAATAAATTTTCCTCTGATTTGTTGTTGTTTTCTGCACCACTTTCCAGCAGATTTGTCCTTTAGATCCCTGTCCCTCTTGACCTTAGATCTATTGGCTATTTTAGTGTGTTTGGATTAGTTTTTTACTCGCCTACAGACTAGTTGTTGAGAGGCCTGCCTCCTTGGGTTTAGATTATTGAATTATTAACTGTTTATTTTTCTGTTTTTGCAGGCTTATATACTGTCATTTGTAGGTTTATTTGCAGCTATACAACACACTTTTTATTTTTCTCTACAAATGTCTGGGTTTAAAAATTAAAATTTACACACTTCACACACACACCCTAAGTGAAAAAGGGCTTGGTTAACACCGCCAAGCAAAGACTCTAAAACATTCAAATCAATTCCTGCACCTCTCTGCCCTTGTTTCGACATTGTAATCAGTTGATCCTGCACCTCCTTGCCCTTGTTGGTCTCTTTTTCCTTTGTGATGTGTTTGCGTCGTCATCATTGTGCCACCAAGGCGTTCATCCTGGAGACTTCTTGGCCTTCATCCTCATTTTCCAGTAGGAATACTTACTCCTTCGCGTAGGATTCGAGTTAGTCCTCCACCGAGTCCGCACTCCGACTCTTCTTATGGTCCATTGGGTTCTCCTTCTCATTCCACCGTCAGTTCTTCCCCTGTCAACTTCACCATGTTTGGTGCAGGACCTAATGCTGGTGGCAACCCCGACCCTCATGCTGGGAATACCACTAGTGGGACCGCAACGGACACTACCCCAGCTGCGCCCTTGCTCCCCTTCATGGCAGGCCTCAGCCTCCCCGATTCTGACCAGTTGATAAATGACCCTATACACCATGACGCTAGTTGGCCCGCTATGCCGAAGAAGCTCCCTTCCGACATCTCAAAGTTTGAAGGCCTTGCTAAAGAAGATCCTTCAAATCATGTTTGATCTTTCCACATGTGGTGCTCGTCTAACTCCATTACCGATGACTCTGTCCGTCTTCATTTGTTCCAACGAATGCTTACAGATGAATCTTCTAAGTGGTACGTTGATCAGGCCCCTTCCTCTCATACGACCTTTGTGAATCTTGCCCAGGATTTTTTGTCTTACTTCCAACTTCCCCTTCGTTACGACACTGGTACTGAACTCTTGACTTCTTTATGTCAATAGTCTGCGACACGCCTTTCTGATCATGTCCAGGAATGGAAGAGAAGAAAGAGCCTATGTCGAGCTCCTACCTTCGAAGACTGTGTCTACATGGAATGGTTCATTAGATATCTTTTTCCACCTATCGGAAAATATGTCGCATCGCACTTTCCTCACACCGAAGAAGCCGCTCTCCAAATTGCATTAAAATATGACCTGATCTACGCGTAGTCGGGTTATGTTTATACCGTTCTACTTGATCTTCCCAGACTTGGTGGTGCCAACGCACCAGGGGCATCTCACGCCGCCGACGGTATCATTGGAGCTCTCTCTAATCCATATGATCAACCTCCCATGGGCTATGGTTTTCCTCGAGGGGGCCATCACCTCCTACACTTTCCCCCCTCCTGGTAGCACGTATCCAGGATACGACATGCCTCCTCTTTTTTCCCAATCTCCTATTTACCACACTGTTACAAAACCTCCTTATTGTCCTTATCCACAACCTAGTGCTCCAGCTCCACTAGCATTAGCACCTCCTCCTCCCTTGCCTTCTCAACCCCCACAACAATAGCCACTGCCCCCTCAGGGGCAGGTGTATGCACAGCAGGGCATGACTAATCCTCCTCCCTCCAAAAAGAAGAGGAAAGGCACTCAAAATCACTCTGCCCCTAGTAATCCTGGACCTAATCATGGTAACGCTCCTAACACTATGAACCAGAAACAGGGCACTCAACCCAAGTAGGACAGGCTTGTTCGCATGAACAAGCCCTGTTCTTGTTGTGGTGTTTATGGTCATTACACGCATGATTGTCCTCTTTTGCTACATATGCAGCAACTGTGGGAATCTCAAGAAACCTTGAGAGGACAACAATTCATCCCTTCCGTTCCTCCCAGTTTTGCACCTAGTCAACCGACTGTGGTTACTGATCCTTTCCCTCAGAAAGGATTTGTAGCTACCCAACCACCTGAAGGTCAGGCAGCCACTCAACCTCTACCATCGGGTACCTCCGATTACTAGATTTTCATGATGAACTCTGATCAACCTCCAACTGTAGACATCAATCTTCAGACTCGGTCCCGTCAGTACAACAAGCCTCCCGCTACATCTGTCCCCAAGCCGCCTCCTTCGATCTCTACAGACCCTCTTTCGACACCTAATGGCCCCTTGGAGATCCCTCAGCCTAAGGTAGAGGTTCATACCAAGATCCATAAGGGACCACTACGTCGAAATGCTGCTTCTAGCAAAGCTGCACATTCGTATAGCATAGTAGATGATCTGGCACAATCTCCTGCTGCCATTTCAACACTGGAACTCCTCTAGTCGTGCCATTAAAAAGGAAAATATCTACTATATGCCGTGGGCACTGTAGATCCTTCTGAAGATCGATTGATTATCTTTGATGTTGACCGGTCAGAGCATCCTCCTCTCCCAGCTTCTGTTGCTTTCCAAATCTCAATCAAGATCTGGAACGCCAACGTTTCCCGGTGCATTATTGATGCGGGGGCATCCACCTGTGTGATGTCTGCTTTGGTTTGAAAGCAACTCGGATCACCTGAGTTGGCTCCCTCCATGATCACTCTCTGAGCATGGGATGGCCACGCCTCCCAGCCCATTGGCTTATTCCACAATTGTCCTATTACTCTTGCGGGAAAGATTGTTTGCGTTGACGTAGAAGTCATAGATGCCCCCTTAGATTACAACATTCTATTGGGTCGTAGCTACACTTATATGATGTCAGTTGTCCCTTCCACAGTTCACCACAAGATGTATTTCCCTCATAATGGAAATATAGTCACCATTGACCAGTTGACATATTACAAACCGAAGTCTCAGACCTCCCCTGAGTCCACTATCTCTTCGGTGGCCAACAAGCAAATCGTCGATCCTTGGACCATTTTTTCACCTGGAGTCTACAAATATTCCTAATTTCTTGGTACATTCCCTAGTCTTCCTCCTCCTGTCTCTGATCCCAGCTCATCGAATGTTTGCATGATGCAATCGCCTCAGGCTACTCTCAAGCGGCTTGCCTCAGCTAGTCAGCAGCCTCCTCGCCCTCTGCAGCCTTCTCCAAGCCCTTCGATTCAGCCTTTTGGACCTCCTCCTCTTGGCCCTTCAGCTGGTACTCACAATCCTCCTTACCCTCATAGAATGGTTCCTCTAGGCCTCAACCATTTAGGAGCCGTCTTGCTTGGCCATTACCCCTCCGGTCAGATATCATTCCTAGCTCCCCCACCAGGAGTCTATACGGCACCTGTCATGGCCACCCTCTCTCTTCCTAACTTGACCTTTGGGATTCCCATTTGGTACCTTGATCCTCCAGCCGCTATCCTGCCAGGTCAACCTAAACCTTATCTTGCTTTGACCCCAGTTCAACCGGTCCCCATGACTTCTCTCGCTGCAACTGTGCCTCAACCACCTCAATAGGAACCACCTCCTCTTGCGACTTCTTCGGGTAAGAAGGGAAAAGCTCACAAAAGGGCCTCAAAGGATAAGGTCGCCTCGAATGACCCTGCACCTCCTCCGCCTCCAAAGCCCTATGATTTCTGTGATGTCGTCGATCATGCCACCAATACCTGTCTTGAGTTGCCCCACATCAATCCCATGGTTAAAATCACGTTCCCTGAGTCTATGGTCCCTAAAAACTCTGCTTCTTCCTTGACTGCAGCCAAGAACACCAAGAATATTCACACCAACCAACCTTGTGCTTTATGTGATCTCCATGGCCATTACTCTCATCATTGTTCCCGCCTTACGCATTACCATGCCTCTTTAGAGGTATTTTGGGAGTACGAGATTGAAAAAAGCCAATCTACTTCTCCCGTAATTGCACAGTATGCTGCAGGCCAGACTGAGGATTTACCCACTCCTATTGAAATTCCCCCTCCCGATGTCAAGATGATGAAGCATGCAGCCACCATCCTCTACCTATCATCATCCATGAGACCCTCGGCAGAAGCTCCCTCTGAATCTTCTCCTATTGTTTCACTTGACCTCCCTTCAGTGATCACCCTGGGCTCAACATCAGTAGATCCTTTATCTGCTTGTTCTTACGTCATCCCCAGTGATGATGTGCATGTGAACATTTATTCTCATGATGATGAGTTAGGTAGCTTCGCCGCGTCATGTGGTCTCCCTTCCTCTAGTCATTCCTCCTTTTTTGTGATGACGACATCATGGAAGCCATGTCCACCCCTGACTTCATCTTTCCCGCCCATAAACGGGATGCCATCATTTGTAGCTATGGTGACTTACGCAGCCTAAGCACAATGTACACCTCTGGTAGCTCCCACACTCCACCTCACCATCGGCATGTGAGTAGTAGATATCCTAACCAGATCACTCCCTCCCGCAGAGTGCATTCAATTTCTACTTTGCACTCAAGTTGCCAACATTGTTCATCATTCTCCCATTTATTGTCTTGTGGCACCTTTCAGATAGACCCCCCGTCCACACCTTATATCGGTTTCACTGATGGTGCAAGTCGCTACTCTCGAAATCTAGCCTTGGTAGGTTAAACCATTTTTAACCCCCTTGCATTCGCTTGTTCTCTCGAATGGTGTATGCATTAGTACTGCTACCAATAATCAGGTTGAATATGATGCAATGCAGGGTTTATTAGCCGATGCCATTTAATATCGCATCCTCCACCTTCATGTTTGTTTAGATTCCCTACTTCTTGTTATGTAATTAAATGGTGTCTATCGTGTGCATAATCCTATCCTTTTTAGAAGATATTTACAAGTGAAGATTGATGTGTGAATTTGAAATCATTACTTTCAGTCATGTACCTAGAGCACAAAATCACTATGTAGATAGCATTGCAAACCATATTCTATATTGGCATTGAGCACACACATTTAACACAAGACAATAACATTAAAATATCACAATGATGCATATCCATAATATGTGTCATATA
Source organism: Pinus albicaulis (assembly GCA_034641835.2). Lineage (NCBI taxonomy): Eukaryota > Viridiplantae > Streptophyta > Pinopsida > Pinales > Pinaceae > Pinus > Pinus albicaulis. Next base: position 619,338,365 of record CM076583.1, read on the forward strand.
AAATGTTTTCGAGTCCATCTACTCAGATACATATGACATGCCCATAGCATGTTACAAAAACTCAAAACTGGGGGCACCACCTGCCCCTACACACTAATCACTATTTGGAGGATCCCGAGCCAATGGCTCTACTCCCGCAGCTCGTATATCACACATACGCTGTCTAGACATCGCCATGCACTGCATGACCCCTCGCCATTTAGAGGGTAGACCAATACATGGCTCTATGTACTAGTCATCTAAGTCCTGCCAACCGCGCTCTGAAACACTGGTCAGAAGCCTCTCACATCTATGAAGGATGTCCTCTAGGAGGGTTGCTGCATCCTCATTTTGCTGCGCCCTCACTCCACAAGGTCCTGCGGTCCCCGATACTACAGGTCGTCCCATATATTCGGCCGGTTTTACCGGTGCTGTATTTACATACCAAAAGTGAAATAATCAGTATCACATACAATATTCTAGACTTTTACATGCACATAAAAGATTATAAAATTTTCACTTACCATTAGGTCCCCATATTCGACCAGGTGGCAGTGGCAGATCCGGGTCCCCACAAAAACTCATCCCACTATAGGGATAGTCGTCTATATACAGTGGCATTTGATCCCAATGAGCAAAGAACTCAGGTCGGAACACCCGTCCAACCACCCTACCTCCTCCTTTGTACAGTAGTCACCCCCACCGGTGCATCCTAGGCTCTCTCGGGCCCCCATCTTGGAGGTGTATGCGAGGTTAAAGGGTCGGAATCCTCTCAAAGAAGAACAAGCACAAAACTGTACCATATGCACAGTCATGGTTCACTTGCCACTTGCATAGCATCATCTGGACCCACCCATAGTAGGTCCCACTCAAAACACTCTCCACAAGCATCATCTGCCTCTAGTGATGTGATGCAGTGCCTGGTTGCCCAAGATCCGTAGCACCGCTGCGGCCACAGCACAGGTCTCTAACCTCTCCAAATCCTCGATGGGTATCTGAGTTCCCTTGACTTGGAGACTTGGTCGAAAATGGTGCTCTACAAACTCTATGATATTTATCCCCTGCGGTAATATTGGCTAAGTATTCCCTACCATCCCAAGTGGTGGGAGACCAGTCAGGAAATATATATCCTGGACCGTCAACTCGATCTGGTGCCCCTGCACTATAAAGACCTCATGGTCCGGGTCCTAATAGCTAACAATCCAGGCCAATAAGGGCTCTCCAACTCTCATCAAAGGGTTCTCCACAAACTTCAAAACCCCAAACCTGGCCAGTGCATTGCGAAAACCTTGATCCTCCCAGATCTCTGACCATAATGCGCCCAGGTCTCTCTCTCTCCAGTTGATCCGTAATTCTGCCATATTTGCACAAAACCATCATATTTTTCAGTATACAGATAAGAAATACTGTATATCATCATAAAAACCTAGTACTCAACGAAAAAATAGCACATAAAAACCCCTCCCTAACAGGTCGCACTTCTCAAGCCCAAACCTGGGACAGGTGGAAATGTTTTGCTCAAAACCTGCTATCTAGGCTGCACTTTTTGCCCCAAAAAGTGCGACCCAGCCATGAAGAGGAGCAGGGGTCTGTTCCTGAGCCTTGGGGACCTAATCTAAACTTTCAATCCACTAAAAATAAATATTAGGGTTAGGCCTCTTACCTACAACTGACGGATCTCGATTCCAACGGTCGGTTTGTCCGCTATGATCGCCGCAAGATTTAGGGCCTTCTCTCCTCTCTACATTCACCACAGCTCCACATGAAAATGAGTGAATTTGGAGAGAAAATGCCTTATTAAAAGAGAAACCCCTGTTTTTTATTTCACCTACTTTGACCCAATCGTAGCTCCATTTACCAAACCATCCATACTTTTGGAAATCTCTCACTGAGCCCTTAAATGGATATCTGTTAGTTTTTAGTGATTTGATACTTTACCAGGACACATTTTTTCCAAGAAGCGTCACTTCACCCCTCCTCAAAATCAAATTTCTTCACTTGCAGCACTCGTACTAGGGGCACCACTTTGCATCCATACTTGTACATGCTTGTGTTGACTTTCATCGTGAGTTATCATCTTGTACTCATGTTTTTATGGTCCCCATTGGACCTTTTCTGTGTGGCCGCACCATCAAGTCACCTTTGTTTAGAGCATCCGAGTTGAGTCATCATTGTATTTATGGAGTCTATCTCGAGTCCCTTTTCATCCCGTTATATTCATCCATCCTTCATTGCTTGGTCCTTCTCTCGTGTCGCACATTATCGCCTTCAGTCTCACTATCCCCTATCCCTCATGATGTTGTGCCAGTTTCTGCCAGGTAATCCATGCCCTTTATTCTCTAACAAGGGAAGTCGTCCGTTCGCTACTCAGTACCCCCCATTTCATCATCATCATTGGTGTTATTCTGTCAGTTGCTCTACTATTTTCTCTCGTGATTTAGTTGAGGATCCCTTATTACCTCACCTATGGCGGACCTCCTTCTGTCGACATCAACTCATTCATTCCAGAAGATAGGTCTAGAAGACAGTTACCTTGGCTCCAGATTCCACTCTTGTTCAGTGCCCCGGATCTGGCAAAGGGACTCCTTATTTCCCTTTGACTTGATCATTTCTCAGCTCCAACTCCTTTCAGCATGATCGAGATCTGTATACTTGATGGTTCAATGATGCAGCAACTGATATAGGCGATTCCTGGGTGCATGTGAGATGTCCTAGCCCTCATGAGGGGGTGGCCCTATAGGTAGCCCCCCACATACCTGGATGACTTCTTCACTTCAGCCTTCAATGCAGCTCCATATATTTGATGATGTCGGCCTCAGCTGCTTGCAGCGCCTTCGTGATTGAATATATCAGTCAGATTTTCAGAGCCCTTTCCTGTTTACAGGGGCATCTGGGTTGCATTTGTATCTCATGTACTTAGATATTATTGTACAAGTCCTTGCTGTTATCCCAGGCACAATATGTATGTGGGATTCTGTTGTAGCCACCACAACACCCTCCAAAATTTCACCCTTTTAAATTTTGAGCCCTTGATGCATTGAAATTTGGAGTCAAGACTAAAGTTTGATCCTTCAAAAGCCTTAGGTCACTAAGTCGCAGAATAGGTCATTTTCCCTAATGAGAGACCTAGTGACCTTGTGACCCATCAGTTCATGAAGTCGCGTGTCACATTCAAAATTAAACAATCGCGACCCTATGACCCCTAAGTCCCAAGGTCGTAGGGTCACGGGGTCACACATATCATTGACACAACTTCATTGCGACCATGCGACCTCATTTATTGCCCGCACGGGTGACCTCTTTATATATAGAGGGGTCGCATAGGTCGCATTTCACCTATGCGATGGAGAACAAAAACGCTTATGACAAGCCAACTAGAGTGCAATTTTCTCGGGTAAGTTGCCTGATCCTCCTGTTGTTTTCTTATTTTCTATTTGTTGCCCTCTACCCCCTCATTTAAGCCTATTAAAATCATAGACTACCCACTATTGAGACCCACTTGGTAGAACTTACACTCCCCTCTTAGTTTCCTAACTCTGTCAGTCTCATCCAGAAGCCTGTAGATGAAGCTAACCAGCCTCCCCTTTGTCAGTATCTTCCTCAATGTCTTCTTACCTTTATTATGTTACTTTTCCCCCCTTTTTCCTCTATCACTCTAAGTGAAAAAAGGATAAAGGACTGCGTCACCGTGGATAATCGTCGACCCAGCCCTAGTGCGAACTGCAACCCCATGACCTTACGATCACCGCAACCTTGCAACCTCGGTCCTCGGTTGCTAAGTTTCCAAGTCGCGTATAGCTTAAAAATCGAAATGTTGCGACCTTGCGACTCAGCGATCCTGTTAGCCACCTATAAAATTTGTTATATCAAATGGTGGCTAAATCTTTTTTAGCCTTCAAGAGATAGTTTCCTTTGAAAACTTATCATATTTTGAAGTCTTATGATGATAATTACCCTTTGAATTAATCTTCACTGCTGTTTCATTATAAGTCTTCAAGTACCTGTTGTTTACCAAGAGAAAGACTGCTTAAAGAAGCTCCATTTTCCCTCAGTACACTTCTCCTTTTCATTCTCCATATTCATCCATAAATACCTTCATTTGACTTCTAAACCATTCCAAAACCCTTTTTAAACCTTATGTTCACCTTCCATTTGGTTAAAAAACCCTTATCTCACCTATCGGGACCCTCTTTTGGCCTTAAAATCTCTGTTTTTGGCCTAAAATAGCCCTTTGTACTTCTGAAATCACTAAGCCTCGAGGGCTTATTTCCTTTAGCCCCTTCCTCGATGCGTCCTAAAGCCCTGCAATCGAGCACTAAAAGAATTAAAAACCTTTCCCGAACTCAACTTTCCTTCTATTTTATTCATTGCCGACGTTACGGTCTAAACAAATCTAGACCGTTGATCTCTGCAGATCAATGGCCATCGGGCCCCATCCTTCTGCCCGATCACCTTCCCTTCCTTTCTTCCCCTTTCAAAATATCCAATTCCTCTTTCAATCCTAACTGTTAATCAAAGAAATCTAACAATCGGGACTTAAGCCGATAGCCTATTACACCTGTCCACTACGCGAAAAAAGTACTGACGCAACCGTCAGTCCCACTATACATCCTCCGCACATCTTTGGATTGATCGCATTTTACCCGCACCGTCCGATCTATCGCTGATCATCCAATGGACCATAATCCATATCGCGCAATTTTTGGCCCTGTCCCACAGTGCGCTACTTCCGCGCGATAAAAGTGGTTTTATAAATCCACGTGTCGAATGCTAACACATATCGAGTTCCAAAAGCTAATACTGCTTACCCCCCCCCAAATGCAACGCAAAAACTGCTGCCAGTTTTCGTGAAACCACTCTTCTCCAATTTCGCCCCAAATTCGAATATTTACCTGCTTAGCTGTTTCTGCCAGGGTTTATTCCTCCACCGCTGCATTTCCCCATCCTCGCGCATTCTTACTGCCTCCATTGAACCTCTAAAATGCAGTTTTACCACAATTCGCAGGATTTTTTTAATTAGTTTTTGTGTTTTGCAGGGTTTAATGGTGTTCTATCTGTGTATTTTCACAGTCACAAACAGGTGATTGATAAGGCTCAGAGTGACGATTATGACCTTAAAATCAATGAAGAAAAGGAACCATTGGGTTACGAATTCATGTTTTAACAAGGATATCACGACCCTCGATCTCAGATGAAGCCCTCCAACAGCAGAAAGCCACCTGTATAAACACAAAACAACAAAGTGTATCAAAATGAAGACCCGAAGATAAAGACCAAGGCTTAATTAAGCCTAAACACAGATCAAAAGATAAATCACTATGTTTATAAAAACAAAGAAAAATATCAGTAAAAGAGGCCTCCACTGCCATATCAGAGGCCATTCATCCTCTTCAGCTACCAAAGTGCCACCTACAGCCTCAATAAATCAAAAGAAGGCATAGTTAATGCCTTCATCAGTGATATTTTTGTTAAAGATAGCCAGAGCTATTGCCAACCTATCTGAAAGAGTTTAAAGTCAACAAAATCTGCCAAGTAGCTAAAAACTCAATGGAAACCAATTAATACCAAGGAAAGATCAAAAATCTTCTCTATTGAACCCCTCAAAGATAGAGAAGCATTAATTTGTATTAATTGAACCTAGAAACCCTTCCTTTTATTCCACCTCCTCTTTCTTCTATAAATACTTCTGAAGAAGATGGTTGGTTGTTGGTTGTTGATGTAATACTTGCTCCTCGAAACTTTCTGTATGTAAATAGTTCTCAGAGGCTATTGAAGCTCTGTTTGTAATCAAAGAAGTTAGGCTGAGAAGAGAAGTTGTTGTTGTACTGAAACATTGGACTTGAAGTATGTAACTGGATTGAAATCAATATATAAGCTGATTTATGGGATCCTCGTCTATACCATTGGTGATGTACCTCTCATTGTACTTGTTTTCCTTCTTATGTTTTCCATAAAATTGTCCATTTTTCTCTGATAAAGAACAACAAATATAGAGCTAGGATTTACTCTTAGAAGTACCCTACTCTCACTGATAAGCTTTATCTTTATGTTTTCCTCCAATTGTGTATTTAAGAATGATTTAATATAGTCCAAACAGTCAAGGAATGTTGGTGAGCCCATGTCTTACTGTCTAAACTCTAAACATTGTTCTGGAATGATTTTTTCATTACATGCTAAGTAGAGTTAAAATAGGAAAGTCTATGGTTTTCCCTCTCTTCTAGTTCTTTCTCCAAAGGTTGTTTGAAAGTTTCCCTAAGAGTATGGTAAAAGCAGGCTTTGATTTTAATACATCTGACTTGATCTTAAGCTGCACTTTGTTTTTATTATCTATTTTCATACCTTATGAAAGTAATCTAGTGAGATTACTGGATTGTTGTCTGATAAGTTAGCTTTAATACAAGCTTGTCCAAAGAAGTCTATGGTTAGCCCTGTCCTTTGGCTGGTTTCAAACAGTTACTTGAAAAGGATTTTCTTGTAGGGTAAGTTGATAAATCGTTGTTGAAATTATTGGCTTTTCCCCCTTTCTTAACACTTTTAAATGTTCCACTCCATCATTTAATCTAAAGAGATCCTTTTTTATAGATGACTTTCCCCATGGACCACTCTTGAAAACTGTTTTGCAATTAAAACCTTTTATCACTCCATAGCCCAATGGATTAAGTGTTGTTTCATACCTATCCTATCAGTCGAACCTTGTTTTGATTATTCACACCTTCACCCCTCTGAAACTCTTTCATTTTCAGGAATTTTCACCCAATTAAAGATCACACCCAACCAAACAAACAAAAAACCTTGCTCTTAACAACTAGCCTAATATCATATTAAAACTTTAAAAGATAAATAAATCTTTGCACTTATAGAGAGATCCCTCTCTAGATTCAGGAGGGCTAGATCCTAGAATCCAAAAGTGGTTCTGATGTAGGCTCTGCAGTGTTTAGTCTTTCCAATCTACTAAATTACAGAGACACCAACATTTCTGGCGACCATAATGGGGACTTTTTGAAGTAATAGATAAATTCACAACTCAGATAATCCCATTTTTAACAAATGAACCAAGTGTCTATCTAGAGTGGTTTTTTATTGTTGATGGTGAACAAAATTCAAGCCCTGAAATCAAGTAAAAACCATTCACCTGGTGACTCCACTGAAGATCAGTAGGCCTGCTAATTTTCCTTGGTTTTCCAAAGAATCCACTGGGAAACCCTTTATCATTACATCATTTAAAAAATCAGTGAAGAAGACTTTGTGGATTAAAGTTTTCTTGCTAAAGATCAGTTAGCCTAATAAATATTGTCATATTTAATTAAAATTTTCTTGTTATTGGGTCTGAAAACATATCATAGTGGCTTCTAGAAGAGTTCATACTGGAGCCTATCCTAACCCAAACCCTCCTGAGATAGTTGATAATCCTGAAAGTATACTTAGGAAATATCCTAAGGCTCAAGCTTCATCTATTGTTAGGCTACTCCAAAGAGCTAATTCTATTCCTGAAAACCTTACAGCTCTATAAGATTCACAAGGTGACTTAAGGAACCCATTCAGAACTAGGTCACTTGATGATATAGATCTGATAGATTTTGAGTCTCCACCTTCATCCCAAGATAGAGGTGAACATCTTGGTAGCAGAGAAACTATCCCACCTGATTTACATTTCCTTCATAATTTTGGTCCCTCTCACCCTAGATCTTCTCAACAGTCTCTTTCTGGTCCAAGTACTTCTATTACTCATCCATCCACTATTCAAATCAATCCATTCCATCAAACCCCTCCCATCGTACATCCTCCACCTGTAAATCCCCCATTCTTTCCACAACCTCCTATCATGGCAACATGGTATGCCCCTCTAGTCCTTCCTTTACCTTTAGTAAATATACCACAGGAATATCAGTCCAAGATACCATTGTATGATGCCAGTGGTGCTACTACTACTTCAGAACATGTGGACAAAATGAATGACTACTTTGATAGAAATGAGATAGATGATGAAATTGTCAAACTCAAATTGTTTGCTCAAATCTTAGGGGGAGAAGCAATAAAATGGTTCAAAGGCTTAACTTCTAATAGTATTAATGACCTCCAAGCCCTCCATCAGTTATTCCTAAACAAATGGGAAGTCAGGAAAAATCCTCTCTAAATACTTTCAGACTACAACAACCTCAAAAGAAACATTGGGGAAAGTGTTCAAAATTACTGCACTGGGTTCAATAGTGTGTATAATGCCCTTCCCCCAGACTTGAAACCTCCACAAAACTCAGCCTTGGCCAAATTTCCTGAAGGATTTGATCCTGAAATGGCCTATCAACTAAGAGAAAGAGACCCCTTGACTTTAGAAGACATGCAGAAGGGAGCTATAGCTATGGAAGTAAATCTGATTGAGAAAAGAGTGAGGATGAGGAACGAGAAGAAAGCATCATTTAGGAAGGAATCTGCACCCTCCACATCTAGCTCAAAAATGTAAAGGATGATGGAAGAAATGATGAAGAAGATGAGCATACTTGAGAGAGAAAAATCTAGAGAAAACCAATCAGCTCCCCAAAACAGAAATCAATCTCAAAATCAAAATCAGAATTTCAGGAGAAACCAACCTCAAAATAGACCAAGAGACTCTGATCAGGAGATTATACCTCCTTTTCATCAAAACTATGTAAGTGAGGTTGAAGAAACAATTGAAAAAACAGAGGAAGATGACATAAAGATGCTGGGAGTAGGTAGTGACCACTTTGATGTTCTTATTAATAGAAAAAGAGGTCTATACACACCCTATGATGATGGAAGAACAAAGGATGAAAATTACTATCAAGAGCTGGAAAATGTCATCATAGAGACCCCAAAATAATATGACCTTAGGAGTAAAAAGAATCAGCAAGCTCCCAAGAACAAAACCTCTGACAATTCTACAAAAAAAATCCCTTTGAGGAAACCCAGAAACATTAAACAAAAGGAAAAAACAGTGGCTGTAAATTTTGATCAAAACAAAGAGAAAGGCACTCAAATTAATGAAAAAAAGAGTGTAGATCTTAGCAGCAGTAGTACTTCAGCTAGTACTCCTATTAAAACAATTTTGACCAATGTAAATAGAGGAAATCAGCAAACTGATTTTGCTGATAAAGTGGTGATTAACAAGGCTGAAACAAACATTGTAAAAAATCAGATGCCTTTTAGTTTGGAACAAGAAATTGCCAAGATTAAAATCTCTGTTCCCCTCACTGAATTAGTCACCCAAGATGTCTATAGATCACAAATTTTGAAAGCCTTCAACATAGGAGAAAATAATGACACTTTCAACCTCAATGATGACCAACCAGAGCTCTTATTTGGTCCTAATATTGAGGGAAGATACCAAGAAGGGCCAGTTCCTCCATTTTATGTTAGTTTGAAAATTCATGACAAAATTTTACACAATTCTATGCATGATTCAGGGGCCTCTCACAACTTAATGCCCAAAGCAGTGATGGAGAGTCTAGGCCTTGAAATCACTAGACCATACAAAGATCTATATTCCTTTGACTCAAGTAGAGTGAAATTTTTAGGTTTGATCAAAGACCTCTGTGTAAACATAGCACAAATTCCAGCCAAGTGTTTAGTGATGGATATTGTAGTGGCTGATGTACCCCCCAAGTATGGTATGATTTTATCAAGATCATGGGGAGATAAGTTACAAGGAACAATGCAAATGGATATGACATATGCTACCATCCCTATTTTTAATCAAACTAGAAGACTTTATAGGGAATCTCACATGCAATACATGGTCAATAGCCAAGAGAGACTGGAAAACTCTCCTCTTTATTCTATGCATACAGACCTTGACTCATTTATTCTCTTCAATCATGAAACATTTAATGAGAAAGAAACCTTAACTGACTTAGTGGCCACCCCTCACTGTAACATAGTGGCAGACACAGAAAAGGAGGAAGACAAGACAAAGGTATCAAGACAGTTTTCCAAATTAGAAAATTATAGCAAACTAATCACAGGTCTAGGGCTACAAAACAATCATCCATTGGTTGTCAAATTTGAGAGTCAAGAGAAGAATCCTCAACATAATGAAGAAAATGAGGAACTAAACCAAATTCAACATAGTACTGGCTTACAAGGACAATCTAAAAGCACACAAGATAAAGAGGAAGGTAGTCAAACTAGTAAATCTGAAACTAGTCCTCTTTGGAGTATGAGTTTTGATGGTTCTCACAGTAAGAATAGTGTAGGTGCAGGAGTGTGGCTTCACAACACACAGAACAATCATGCTGAAGGACACTCATACAAATTGAATTTTCAATGCACTAATAATATAGCTGAATATGAGGCACTCCTTCTAGGCTTGCATTTATTGAAAAGATTAGGAGCTATAAGAATAATTGTTCATGGAGATTCTGAACTAATAATTAGGAAAATTAATGGGGAATACACTGCAAAACATCCCAAATTGAGAGCCTATAGGAATGATACCCTGGATTTACTCAAAACGTTTGAGGAGTATGAACTTAATTTTGTCCCCAGAAACCAAAATATGCTTGCTAATGCATGAGCCATTTCTGCTAGTACTTGCAAAAGACCTTGTGAAAGCAAACAACACACAATTCAAGAGAAATGCAGACCAGTTGTCCTAGAAAATGAAAAATATTGGCAGGTATTTGAGGGAGCTAAAAAAATAGAAGACTTCTTACAGTCCAGAAATGAGTTTGAGCTACCAAGTTCAGATTTAGATTATGAACAAGACTGTCTTATTGAAGAAAACCCACTTGATGAAGAAGTAAAGTCTACAGATATTGCTGAGATAAATCTGTTATCTGATAAACTTGAACATACAATAGAAATTAGTGCAGATTTAGAAAAAGAAGACTTAGAAATGCTGCAATCTAACACTCAAAGCTTTCCAAAAGGGTTGGTCCCATTAGAAGAGTTGTTTGATTTCAATGATGTTGCCAAAAAACCAAAACTGGAACCTGTTGAAACTGAAGTAGAAGAATGTAACATAGGCAGTGAACTGAAGCCAAAAATGATTAAACCGTCTTAAACATTGCTAGCTCACATCAAACTGAAATATATTGAGCTGTTTAGAGAATTTTATGATGTTTTTGCATGGAGCTATGAGGATCTAAAATAATATGACACAGAGATAATTCAGCATAAGATACCCATCAAGGAAAACCAGAAGCCCTATAGACAAAAATTGCGTAGAATAAACCCTGTTCAATTACCCCTGGTTGAGAAAGAAATTAAGAAAATGTATGATGATGGAATCATAATCCTTGTTAGATATTCAGATTGGGTGTCTAATCTTGTGTCAGTTAGGAAGAAAACAGGAGAAATAAGGCTTTGTATTGATTTTAGAAACTTAAACAAAGCCTCACTAAAAGACAAATACCCTTTACCCAAGATGGATCACATTTTACAAAGGGTAGTTGGTTCTAGAATAATTTTTTTGCTAGATGGATTATCAGGTTACAATCATATATTAGTACATCCTGATGATCAACTTAAAACAACCTTTACCACACCTTGGGGTACTTTCATGTACATGAAAATTCCCTTTGGTTTAATGAATACTGGTGCTACATTTCAGAGAGCCATGGATATTGCATTCTCAGAATAATTAGGCATCTTCATCATTATTTACCTTGATGACATCACTGTTTTTTCCAAAATAGATGAAGAACACTTAGAACACTTGAGAAAAGTCCTTGAGAAATGCAGAAAATATGGGTTATCTTTAAATCCAAATAAAACAATGTTTGGTCTCCAAGAAGGAAAACTACTTGGACACATCATATTAGAAGAGGGATAAAGATAGACCCAAAGAGGATTGATGGTATATTGCAAATCTACCATCCTAGAAACATGAAGGAACTTCAATCTTTCATCGGGAAGATCAATTTCTTGAGAAGGTTCATACCCAATCTGGCTGAAGTCCTTAGAAACATAACAAATATACTCAAAAAGGAAGAAGGGGTTAAATGGACCTTAGAAGCAAAGAAATCATTTGAACTGGTAAAACAAGCATTAACCAAAACACCAGTTCTCATTAGTCCTGATTTTACAAAGGATTTCTTCATCTTTTCATTTACATCAGAACACATAGTGGCTGTTGTCCTATTACAGAAAAATTTGAAGGGACAAGAGCAACCGATTTCATTCTTTAGTAAGGCATTAAGAGATGCACCTCTGAAGTACAATATCATGGAAAAACAAGCCTTCGCCTTAGTCAATGCCTTAAAAGACTTTAGAGTTTACATTTTACATACCCACATAATTGCATTTGTGCCAAATTCAGTTGTAAAGGACATTTTAACCCAGGATCCAGATGGAAAAAGAGGAAAGTGGATTGATGTGATACTTGAATATGATTTAGAAATAAAGCCCACTAAGCTCATAAAATGCCAAGGACTAGCAAGATTAATGGATGAGTCTAATTTTGAAGCTTTTGATATAAACATGTTATATGCATTAGATGAACAGGAGGAGTTGTCAACTCCCATTATTGAAGATCATTTTCTTTTTTCATCCTGGTATGTTGATATTTTATCTGTTTTTCCCAATTTAGATACACCTACTGGTTTGTCTAAAATGAAGGCAAGATTTTTAAAGTTGAACGTTGTTAATTATTGCATTTTGGATAAATTTCTATATTAGAAAAATGCTAGTGGATTATTGCTTAAATGTTTGCCTGAGAATGATGCAGATAAGATCAAACATGAATTACATGAAGGATAATGTGGAGGCCACCTCTATTGGAAGACAACTGCCAATAAAATCCTTAGAGATGGTTACTACTGGCCCACCCTCTTTCAAGATGTCCATAAAATAATTATTGCCTGTCACAAATTAAAAAGTTTTGAAGGCAAAAGAAAATTTCTTCCCTTACCCCTGCATCCTATCATTGTTGAAGCTCCTTTTCGGTAGTGGGGTCTAGACTTCATTGGGGAAATCCATCTAGCATCATCTACCCAACATAGGTGGATCCTCACTACAACAGACTATTTTACCAAATGGATAGAAGCCATCCCTTCTAGGCAAGCCACAAACTCTGTCATCATAAAATTCCTTGAAAATCATATCCTATCTAGATTTGGCTGTCCTAGGAAGATTATCATTGACAATGCTGCTGCATTTGGATCCAAAAATATGGTTTCATTCTGTCATAAGTAGAAGATTTCACTGGGCCATTCTACTGCTTATTACCCACAAGGTAATGGGTTGGCAGAATCCTCAAATAAGAGTTTGGTGAATATAATCAAGAAGTTTCTGGAAGACAATGAGAAATCATGGCACACAAAGCTAGTAAATGCATTATGGGCTGACAGATTAACACTTAAGAAATCAATTGGAATGTCCCCCTACCAGCTAGTTTAAGGAGCAAATGCAATTTTTCCAACCAGTCTAGGAGTGCCAGTCATGAAGCTGATCCAAGAAGTACAGTCTGAGGATGATGATATGACAAGGAGAATACATCAGACTATACATATTCAACAAACCATGGAAGAAGTCTACAACAGAGCACTACACAAGCAAGAAAATATCAAGAAGATGTTTGATAAAAGAACCAAAGCAAGTGATTTTAGCATTGGAGACAAAGTTTTGAAGTGGGATTCCAGGAGAGAAGATAAGGGAAAACATGGAAAATTTGAGAACTTATGGCTAGGTCCTTATCTCATTCATTCTACTGCTGGTAACAATGCTTATTTCTTATAGGAAATGAATGGAACTAAACTTTTTGGGGGTCCTGTCAATGGCAGGATGCTCAAGCATTATTTTTCTTAACTATACCAGTTTGAAGCTTTTTCATTTTCCCTCATTATAAATATCATATCTATCATTGATTTCAAAAGTTAGAAAGAGAAAAATACAAAAACAATAAAAATAGAAAAGAGGGCAGAATGAAAACAAGAAAGGTACAACCCCATACCAAAAAGAAAAAATAAAATATGAAAGTGTGCAAGCTCAAATTCCACTACTAAAAACACACTTCTTTGTTAGTCATAAAACCTAATCATGAATAATTAGTTTTTCAATTTAATGTTGATAGGTTAGTGAATCCGATTTTCCAAACAGCTCAATCTTGGCTTATCAGTAAGGTAGATTAGGATAGAAAAACAAAGGTTCAAACAAGCTCAAAATCTGAACCCATGAGATTGATGAAGAACTGGTTCCAAAAACTAAAAACTTGAACCGTAAAAGAAAGAGGAAGCAGCTCAAACAAGACTAAAACCAGAGCTGAAGAAATAATGAAGGATGTGTTTAAATTTTCAGATCTTAAGCCTTCACAAATTTTGTTTTACTTTTCATAAAGACTATGTGTAGCTTGTTTTTATGCCATAGATCTACAGCAAGTCAGATTGCTTAATCCTAACTTGGCTGCTTTTAAATTTATGTTTTTAGAAAATAGAGAATAATGGTCTGTCAGACAGTCTAATCCTGACAAATAGTAGTTAGGTAGAGAAACTTATGAGTCCAACTGCTTAATATGAACTCATGGAGAAATAAGAGTAGACTTAGACTAGTTTTATGTTTTCAATAAAAGAATAAAATGATTGATGAAAAGGTTTTGCAAGTCCAAGTGCACCATTTGAAGAAAAAATGTTAGGAAGTGGGTTGTGTAGGTAAATGTTTGGGAAATACTTTTGTGTTGATATATCAAGTTATAAGTCATTTTTGTTAGCAACTGATAAAAATATTATCAAAGTGCAAGGCACTGATAAGTTTCCAGAGATAACTTGTCTGAGGTTCTGGACACATAAAGAACCAACTGTCCTCCCCAAGTGGAGCCACTGTTAGCCACCTATAAAATTTGTTATATCAAATGGTGGCTACATATTTTTTAGCCTTCAAGAGATAGTTTCCTTTGAAAACTTATCATCTTTTGAAGTCTTATGATGATAATTTTTCCTTTGAATTAATCTTCACTGCTGTTTCACTATAAGTCTTCAAGTACCTGTTGTTTACCAAGAGAAAGACTACTTAAAGAAGCTCCATTTTCCCTCATTACACTTCTCCTTTTCATTCTCCATATTCATCCATAAAGAAATTCATTTGACTTATAAACCATTCAAAAACCATTTTTAAACCTTATGTTCCCCTTTCATTTGGTTTAAAAACCCTTATCTCACCTATCGGGACCCTCTTTTGGCCTTAAAATCTCTGTTTTTGGCCTGAAAACAACCCTTTGCACTTCTGAAATCATTAAGCCCCAAGGGATTATTTCCTTTAGCCCCTTCCTCCATGCATCCTAAAGCCTCGAAATCGGGCACTAAAAGACTTAAAAAACTTTCCCGAACTCAACTTTCCTTCTATTTTCTTCATTCCTGACGTATTGTCTAAACAAATATAGACCGTTGATCTCTGCAGATCAACGACCATCGGGCCCCATCCTTATGCCCGATCACCTTCCCTTCCTTTCTTCCCCTTTCAACATATCCACTTCCTCTTTCAATCCTAACCGTCCATCAAAGAAATCTGAAAATCGGGACTTAACCCGATAGCCTATTACACACATCCACTATGCGACAAAAGTATTGACGCAACCGTCGGTCCCACCATACATCCTCCGCACATCTTTGGATTGATCGCGTTTTACCCGCACCGTCTGATATATCGTTGATCATCCAATGGACCAGAATCCATATCGCGCAATTTTTGGCCCCATCCCACAGTGCGCTACTTCCGCGCGATAAAAGTGGTTTTAGAAATCCACGTGTCGAACGCTAACCCATATCGCATTCCAAAAGCTAATCCAAATGCAACGCGAAAACCGCTGCCAGTTTTTGCGAAACCACTCTTCTCCAATTTTGTGCCAAATTTGAATATTTACCTGGTTATCTATTTCTTCCAGGGTTTCTTCCTCCATCGCTACATTTCCCCATCCTCACGCATTCTTATCGCCTCCATTGAACCTCTGAAACACAGTTTTACCACAATTCGCAGGATTTTTTTTAATTAGTTTTTGTGTTTTCTAGGGTTTAATGGTGTTCTATCTGTGTATTTCCATAGTCACAAACATGCGACTGATAAGGCTCATAGTGACGATTCTGACCTTAAAATCAATGAAGAAAAGGAACCAGTGGGTTACGAATTCATGTTTTATCAAGGATATCACGACCCTCGATCTCAGATGAAGGCTTAATTAAGCCTAAACATAGATCAAAAGATAAATAAATGTGTTTATAAAAATAGAGAAAAATATTAGTAAAAGAGGCCTCCACTGCCACATCAGAGGCCATTCATCCTCTTCAACTACTAAAGTGCCACCAGCAGGCTCAATAAATCAAAAGAAGGCATAGTTAATGCCTTAGTCAGTGATATTTTTGTTAAAGAAATCCAGAGTTATTGCCAGCCTGTCTGAAAGAGTTTAAAGTCAACAAAATCTGCCAAGTAGCTAAAAACTCAATGGAAACCAATTAATACCAAGGAAAGATAAAAAATCTTCTCTATTGAACCCCTCAAAGATAGAGAAGCATTAACTTGTATTAATTGAACCTAGAAACCCTTCCTTTTATTCCACCTCCTCTTTCTTCTATAAATACTTCTAAAGAAGATGGTTGGTTGTTGGTTGTTGATGTAATACTTGCTGCTCAAAACTTTCTGTATGTAAATAGTTCTCAGAGGCTATTGAAGCTCTGTTTGTAATCAAAGAAGTTAGGCTGAGAAGAGAAGTTGTTGCTAAACTGAAACATTGGACTTGAAGTATGTAACTAGATTGACATCAATATACAAGCTGATTTATGGGATCTTGGTCTATACCATTGGTGATGTACCTCTCATTGTACTTGTTTTCCTTCTTATGTTTTCCATAAAATTGTCCATTTTTCTCTGATAAAGAACAACAAATATAGAGCTAGGATTTACTCTTAGAAGTACCCTACTCTCACTGATAAGATTTATCTTTATGTTTTCCTCCAATTGTGTATTTAAGAATGATTTAATACACTCCAAACAGTCAAGGAATGTTGGTGAGCCCATGTCTTACTATCTAAACTCTAAACATTGTTCTTGAATGATTTTTTCATTACATGCTAAGTAGAATTAAACTAGGAAAGTATATGGTTTTCCCTCTCTTCTAGTTCTTTCTCCAAAGGTTGTTTGAAAGTTTCCCTAAGAGTATGCTAAAAGTAGGCTTTGATTTTAACACATCTGACCTGATCTTAAGTTGCACTTTGTTTTTATTATCTGTTTTCATCCCTTCTGAAAGTAGTCTAGTGAGATTACTGGATTGTTGTCTGACAAGTTAGCTTTAATACAAGCTTGTCCAAAGAAGTCTATGGCTAGCCTTGTCCTTTGGCTGGTTTCAAACAGTTACTTGAAAAGGATTTTCTTGTAGGGTAAGTTGATAAATCCTTGTTGAAATTATTGGATTTTTCCCCTTTCTCAACACTTTTAAATGTTCCACTCCATCATTTAATCTAAAGATATCCTTTTTTATAGACGACTTTCCCCATGGACCACTCTTGAAAAATATTGTGCAATTAAAACCTTTTATGACTCCATAGCCCAATGGATTAAGTGCTGTTTCATACCTATCCTATCAGCTGAACCTTGTTTTGATTATTCACACATTCACCCCTCTAAAACTCTTTCATTTTCAGTACTTTCCACTCAATTAAATATCACACCCAACCAAACAAACAAAAACCGTTGTTCTTAATAACTAGCCTAATATCATACTAAAACTTTAAAATATAAATCAATATTTGCACTTATAGAGAGATCCCTCTATGTATTTAGGAGGTCTAGATCCTAGAATCCCAAAGTGGTTCTGATGTAGGTTCTGCAGTGTTTAGTCTTGCTACTCTACTAAATTATAGAG
The DNA here is from genome assembly GCA_034641835.2 of Pinus albicaulis. NCBI lineage: Eukaryota > Viridiplantae > Streptophyta > Pinopsida > Pinales > Pinaceae > Pinus > Pinus albicaulis. Next base: position 619,356,144 of record CM076583.1, read on the forward strand.
ACACCAACAGACCCGACGAGCCGGTCGCAAGTCGCTATGTCACAGGGTCAAGTCTTCATGAAAATTTAGACTAGTGCGACTCAGCGACCTCGCGACCTAGTCGCAAGTCGCCAAGTCGCAAGGTCACTTTTCTCTAAGGTTTTAAACTAGTGCGACTCAGCGACTCAGCGACCCAGGGAAGAGGTCGCTAGGTCGCAGGTTCACCCCTTTTCTTGACCTTATTTGGGCAGAGGTAAAAATAGTTTAAGCATTTATTAACATGGCATCTATCTTATCATGGGATTGTTTTATGAACATGACAGGGAACCTCGAAGGAGAGCTAGAGTGTGTTTCCATCTCTTCAGCCTCAAGTGATATGGGACCTCCGTCAGTTCGCAGAAAAAACAAGAGTCCAGAGATAGAAATCTTGGGAGATGAAATACCTATGTCTCCTCACCCTATATATGGAGATACCACATGTATATTCAGCAAAGGGGAGAGAATGAATTGGTATCAAGTGTACCAAGAATTCGCAAAACCTGAATTTCCATAAGACCTCCCAGACCGGCAAGTATATGTGCAAGTTAAGAGATCAAAGCTTCACTATGCAAGGGCCCACCCACCTATATTCCCATGTGCTGAGATTATCGAGTGGATCTTACAAAGGGTCGACCCCAGGTTCTGGGTGATTCAGGATCATGAGGGGAAAGCATTTGCTAATTTAAAGGGCTAGGATGCAGAATTCTATTACGCACTTCCGACCCAAGAGCAAACATTCACAGAGGAATGGGCCACTACTCATGCAGTTCCCATATTTGAAACCTTGAGTGGATGGTGGGAAGAAACAGAAAATTTCAAGGTCAAGAAGGACCAGGAGTATTAGGTAGCAGGCCTCAGGAAGGTCTATAAGCTCGTAGCAGTGATGTTGTGTAGGATGCATGGTCGTCTCGATGCCACCAATTTTAGTGGCTCTTGGGTATCTCTTATGTACTTTGTTACCATACATGGAACCTTCTTCAATTGGTCCAGATTATTGATAGCAGCCCTCAAAACAAACATATCTGCAGCACTAGCACCAGAGGAGGGGTACTCATCGAAATTTCACATGGCCTCCTATCTATTGGATGCAGTTTGTGCCAGGTGCCATTTTGAGGGATGGGCTCACAACTGGGATCAAGAGCGCACCTGCCCAATTCACAAGGAGTTGTAGGTATTCTGGGACTCCAAAGATAAGCAGGATATAGAGTCGATCTCACACAATTTCATCCCTGCACTCTACAGAAAACTGTTTGGTAAGGATACCCCGTGCATGTCCTGGTGGGGCATGGAAAAAATAACCAAGGTGGCACATTGGTTTCCTTTTGTAGAAGGTGTTTGAGTCCCGTGTTTTGATAGTTTGAAAAATCAAAAGACAAGGCAACATCAGAACCAATATTTAGAGTTACAGGATCTAGTCCTCCTATTCTCATAGAGGGATCTCTCAAATGTTTGTTTGCAAAGGTTTATCTTGTGTGCTTTGAGTATTGGTTTTAGACTAGTTATTAAGCACAGATGTTTGTTTATTTGTTTGTTTGGTTGAATGATACAACAGAACATGAAAGGTCTAGGAAAGATACACAGAATGGAGAAACATCTGGTTCATTGGGCAATGGAGTCAAGAATAGGTCACAACATACTTATCAATGGATATGGGATATCAGAGGGAAAATCTAACTTGGCCACAGGATCCTTTGGTTTTGGAATGAGATGGACATCAATGATTTGGAAAGAGAAGTTTAATTCTCAGACAAAGGGAATTTGAAAGCACAATTTGAAAAATAACGAGCTATTTGATAGACAGGGATAACCATCAATTCTACAAATCACACCTTTAAGAAAACAATGATTTCAAAACAACTTTTAAAATTAAATCTAAGATTTGGGGAACACCCTATTTACTCAAAGATTTTATTTCAAATGACTTATAAAACATAAAATATTCACTGATAATTGCAGTCATAGAAGAGGGAACACCTAACAAATCTATGATTACAACTATAAAGACCTTTGAGACAACTGTTTAAGTAAGGACGAAGGGCAGGATCAGAACAGACCTCCTTGACTCACTATAAACATAAAAATTCAAAGGGAGACTTCAATAACAATTTTAAAGTGGCAGCAGACAAGCAGGGAGAACCATAAATCATGCTGAAACCAACTATTCGAACTATTAAGGAAATAAACAAGCATGAAGACTAAAGAGAGAGGTTAAAGACTCTAAAATACTTCAGCAGAAGAAAATATGAAACAGTGAAGGATGAACAGGTCTAAGGTGCTTCTAGGAGTCATTTCTTAGCCTAAAACTTTCAACCTACTGTAGTAAGAAATTATGGAACATAATGAAAACAGGGGAAAAACATAAAACATTTCAGAATACTTCACCAACAGCCAAGCTCATGGATCTGATGATAGAGCCTTCACAGTAACAAGCATACAACAACATCATCAGGGCTTCAAGACTTCAAATTCTTCTTCAACTTCAACAAGATATATATTATTTCAGAGAGTTCCAATATTACAACTAGTGATCAGCCAACAACCAACCAACCCCTTTCTCATCTTCTCTAGTAATATTTATAGAAGAATGAGAAGGTGAAATGGGATAAAATATCTCCTAAGTTCAATTAATACAGTGCACTGTCTCTCGGCCTTTGAGGGGCTCAATAGAGAAGATTTTTGAGATTTCCCCTGTATTCATTGGTTTACATTAACTATTAGGCTTGCTGGAAAGAATTTGTTGAAATCAAGGCTTCTTGTTATCTTGGCAATGACTTCTGCTAACAGTTTACAATAATTTCCTTTAGTTGGAATAACTGTTCAACTGTATTGATGCAAAATATCTCCTGGTCTGGTAATAACTTCAACCTTATTTTGATTTCTTTGAGGCTACAAGTGGCTTTGAGGTAGCTGGGGGATTCAATTAGCCCCTGATGTGGCAACCTATGCTTTCTGTTTGATAAAACACTCATGTTTTTCTTTAAACTTTGTTTCAGTCAGAAGGATGAGGCTTTTGATAATCCATCTTAGCCATAATCCCTGCAAATCTGTCTTCAAACTTCTGTCCTGGTACATTTTTGCCTTCGACACTGATATTCTCTAACTGTGCTTGATTCATGTGTTTTTTTTCTGGTGTGCAAGGTTGCGCAGGGATGATATGGCATCAATGCCTCATGGATCTTTGATGAAAAGTGAATTTGAAACCCTGCGAAGGATCCTCTTTGATGGATCAGAGGCGAGAAGATCGTCACCCTCTGCTTCTGAATTTTCTTCAGAAATGGCAAGAAAACCATTTAGCCCTGCAAAATACAAACAAATACTATAAAATCCTGCATGCATGGGCTAGCTGCTTTAGAAGGCATGTGGAAGAAGCATGGCCGTTGGATGGCATCATACAATGGTCGAGATTGATCAAGAGAGGTCAAAGAGAAGGTGGAAGAATAGTTTAAATCAGAGCTGTCGATCGTGTAGAGATCGACGGTCGGGAGCAGAGGCAAAAAATAACGCGACATGGTCACTTTATTTGGAAAAACAGAGAAAATATGTTAAAGATGGTGTATGGGGTTCGGGATGATCGTGGGCTGTCCGATGAGATCATCCCCAGGTGATCAACGGCGAAGGACAGGTGTTAAAAACCTTAGAAAAATGTAAACTCCAATTAAACCATGTTAAATAAAATTCCCGAGCCCGGTTTTGCTGACTGGATGAGAAACCATGGAGACCCGCCCCAATAGAAAACTGCCGCATGGATGCTGATGTGGTGCTGGGGCCACCGGCACTGTTGTGCACGAAGGGAAACGGGCGATGGAATGTGGGCCACTGATCTACAGATTAGATCGATGGCGGAGATCCTTTAAATGCCGTGTCAGGTCCACGTTAATTGTCGAGCTTCTTTGGTGAGCGATCGCCGTCCGATGGGAAGCCTCAGATCGGACGGTGGACGTCAATATTGCGTCGGGTCCATGTCCGATCTTCAACGCGTGATGGACGGCGGTTTTATGAACAGTGCCCAAGATACGTGTCCGCCATCGTATGGAATCGCTGTGAAATGGAGAAAACCACACCGCGCTCAAAATTAGTGCGATGAAAACCGCTTGGTTTTTGCAATCGGCGAGTGGTTGGCGGGGACCACCGGGGAGATGGACTGTGTGTCGTCGATCTGTGGATCAGATTAACGGTGGATATTGACTGAAATTTTGCGCCATTGGAAACTTTAAAAAATGATAAAAAACCCATAGTTTTCAATATAACATAAAGTTTCAATATTTTTCGGGGGCGGGATATAAATACAAAATGGTTAGGCGCCCGTCTGCGGGGCCACGGGTTACATGGAAAGCCATATGAATAGGGGTTATGGATGAAGGGATAATCGGCATGGGGCGATATGATAAGCGCTTAGAGGATCAACGCTTGGTTCTGGAACCAAGACGTATGGAAGGGCGGGTTAAAGACTTAGCCCAAGGGGGCTTAAGTCATAAAAAATGTATTTTTATGGATTTTTAATGGTTTTCAAGGGGTTTTGGGGTTTTCGGTAAGGCTAAGAAAGAGTCTTAAACCTTATCAAGGGGGTTTTAATGAAGGGAAAGGGGAAAAAAATGAAAATGAGGTTTTTCACGGGAAAAGAAAGCAAAGATGAGGTCAGTTTTGGAAGAAGGGAGAAAGAGGAAAATGGTGCTTGCAGCAGTTTTTCTTCAGGTAATGATAGCAGAATTTCTGAGTTGAAAAGGGGAAAAGCAATGATGATTATCCAAAGGATAAGATATTATCAATAGACTTTAAGCATCAACAATTTTAGCAATGAAATTTTTTCTTGAAGTCTATCCAACATCATTTAGACACCACCTGATATGACATAATTTATGGGTGGCTAACAGTGGCTCCACTTGGGGATGGTGCCTTTTTGAAGGCATCAAAAATTTCAGACTTGCATTCTTTGGGAGGCTGATCAGTTGCCTCATCCATTGGATTGCCTTCCTTTCTGTGGATGATCTTCTTTTTCTTTGAAACATATTAGCATTCATGGATTAACAATGAAATTTCATCAATACAACCTGTCTACGTACCCAATCCTATTGATCTAACATTTTTTCTTCTTTAGAGTGCACTTGGATTGACAGACTCTTTTACAACATTTTATTCTTTTTGAAAGCAAGAAATCTAAACTATTTCTACTCCTTATTTCTCCATGGACTCAGATTAAATGGTTGAGCCCATATGATTTTCTACCTAATCTATTATCTGTTGGGTTTAAACTATCCAACAGATTTTATTCTCTAAATTCTACAACAGAAAATTTAAAAAACATTCAAGTCAGGATTTGAACAATCTAACTTGATGCTGGTCTATGGCATAAAAACAAGCTGCACATAGACATTTATTTTGCAGAAAATTTAAAACAAAAATGGAAGGTTTGAGATCTGATATTTCAAAGCATTTCCTCCCTCTTCTTACAACTCTGTTTTAACTTTTGTTTGAGTTGTCTTTCCTTTGCTAACTGGTTCAGATTTTGAGCTGATTAGAACCAGATTTTTTACATCATTTGACTCGATATTTGAAATAGATTTGAGTCATTGTATTTTGGAAACTTAGGTTCATGTTTTGAGCATGTTTGAACCTTTAATTTCTATCCTAAACTATCTACTGATAATCCAAGATTAAACAGTTTGGAAAATCGAATTCACTATCATATCAGCAGAAAATTTAAAGCTAATTAGTCAAGATTAGGCTATATGACTAATTAGAAGTGTGTTTTTTCAGGAATGGCATTTAAGCTTGCACACTTTCATATTTGTTTCTCTTTTTGGTATGGGGCTGTACCTTTCTTGATTTCATTCTGCCCTCTTTTATTTTTTCTATTGTTTTTGTAATTTGATTTTTCCAACTTTAAAAAGCAATGTCTAGACTATGATATTTACAAATGAAAAATAAAATGCTTTAAACTCAAGACTCTTGGCAGAAGTAATGCTTGAGAATCCTGCCATTGACAGGACCTCCATATAAGTCTTCTCCATTCAATTCTTTAAAAAATGCATTGTGACCCGTCTCAGCATGAATAATATAGGGCCCTTTCCACAAGTTCTCAAACTTGCCATGTTTTCCCTTCTCTTCTCTTCTTGAATCCCATTTAAGAACAAAATTTCCAATTTGAAAATTGTTTGCCTTAGTCCTCTTATCAAATAGCTTCTTCATATTTTCTTGGACTAAGTGTGTCCTTTCATAAAATTCTTCTCTAGTCTGTTGCAAATGGATGGTTTGATTGATTCTCCTTTGCATATAATTTTCTTCAATCTGCACTTCTTGAAGGAGTTTCATAACTAGCACTCCCAACGAGGTGGGAAGAACTGCGTCCATGCCATAAACTAGCTGATCGGGGGACATATTTATTGATTTCTTTGTAGTTAACCTATCAGCCCATAAGGCAAGAACCAGTTTACTGTGCCATGATTTCTGATTTTGTTCCAATAGTTTTTTAATGATATTGATGAGGCTCTTGTTGGAATATTCAGCTAATTCATTTCCTTGGGGATAGTAAGCAGTGGAATGGCACAAGGTTATGTGGTATTTGTAACAGAAGTCAACCATCTTTTTAGACTTAAAAGCAGCAACATTGTCTGTTATGATTTTTATGGGACAACCAAATATAGATAGGATATTTGTTTCAAGGAACTTGATAATGACGGAGTCATTAGCATTTATGGAGGGTACAACTTCTATCCACTTGGTAAAGAATTCAATGGCTGTGAGGATCCACTTATGTTGAGCTGAGAAGGATGGGTGAATTTCCCCAATGAAGTCTAAACCCCATTGTTGAAAAGGTGCCTCAAATTTGATAGGGTGTAAGGGTAAGGGAAGGAGTTTTCTTTTGCCATCAAATATTTGACACTTATGGCAAGACATGACCAAATTCCGAGTGTCTGGGAAAAGGGTAGGCCAATAGTAACCTGATCTGAGAATTTTGTTTGCTGTGGCCTTCTAGTAGAGGTGTCCTCCACATTCTCCATCATGCAACTCATGCATGATTTTCCCTGCATCATCTTCAAGCAAAAAATTAAGTAAAATTACAACAGCATTTTTCCAATATAGCACCCCATCTAGGATGCAAAAACTCAAATCCTTTTGTTTCAAGAATCCAACTTTATTTTTAGACAAAGAAGGGGGGGAATTTAAATATAAAAGCACATAAATAATGTCAGCATACCAAGGATAATTCAAAAATGTTCCTTCAATAAAAGGAGCAGTAGATTCTTCTATTTCTTCCAACACATCTACCATATTTATGTCTAGTGCTTGGAAGTTAGACTCAGCCATAAGTTTTGCTAATCCCTGCCCTTTAACTAGTTTGGTGGGCCTGATTTCTAAGTCATATTCAAGAATAATTGCAATCCATTTTCCCCTTTTACCATCAAGGTCTTGACTTAGAATGTCCTTGACAAGAGTATGTGGAACAAAAGCAATTATGTGAGAGTGTAAAATATAGACCCTAAAGTCTTTTAATGCTTTCACTAATGCTAAGGCTTGCTTCTCCATGATGTTATATTTGAGAGGAGAATCTCTTAAGGCCCTACTAAAAAAGGATATTGGTTGTTCTTTCCCTGAATCATTCTTTTGAATTAAAACTGTAGCTATTGTATGTTCAGATGCAAAAGAAAAGATATAAAAGTCTTTAGTGAAATCTAGACTAATCAGGACTGGTGTTTGAGTAAGAGCTTGTTTGACCAGTTTGAATGATTGTTTAGCTGGTAAAGTCCATTTTACACCGACATCTTTCTTAAGCATGTTTGTAATTTTTTTCAATAGCTCAGCAAGATTAGGGATAAACCTCCTTAGAAAATTAATATTTCCAATGAAAGATTGTAATTCTTTGAGGCTTCTTGGATGGCTGATTTGCAATATTCCATCTATCCTTGTAGGGTCTATTTTGATTCCCTCTTATGAAATTATATGGCCAAGAAGTTTACCTTCTTGGAGACAAAAGAGTGTCTTCTTGGGACTCAATGATAAGCCAAATTTCCTACACTTCTCGAAAACTTTTCTCAGGTGAATCAAATGTTCTTCATCAGTTTTTGAGAAAACGGTTATGTCATCAAGGTAAATGATTATAAAATAGCCAATGTCTTCAGAAAAGGCTATGTCCATGGCCCTTTGGAAGGTGGCCCTTGCATTCATTAATCCGAAAGGCATTTTGACATACATAAAGGTGCCCCAAGGTGTGGTAAAAGCAGTTTTGATTTGGTCACTTGGGAGCACTAACACCTGGTTGTAACCCGAGAACCCATCTAAGAGGGAAATCCTTCTTGATCCAACTACCCTTTGAAGTATATGGTCCATCTTGGGTAAGGGGTAGTTTTCCTTTAAAGAGGCTCTATTTAAATTTCTGAAGTCGATACAGAGCCTGATTTCCCATGTTTTCTTTCTAACAGAGACTAAGTTTGATACCCACTCTGAATATCTAATTGGTACAATGATCCTAGCAGCATGCATCTTTTCAATTTTTGCCTTAACTAAAGGGAGTAAAAGAGGGTTTATTCTCCTTAGTTTTTGTTTAAAAGGCTTTTGATTTTCCTTCAAAGGGATTTTATGCTGGATGATGCTGGTATTGTATGATTTTAGGTCTTTGTATCCCCAAGCAAAAACATCTTTAAACTCTTTGAAAAGCTCTATGTACTGCAGTTTTATGTGAGCTGGGAGAGTGCTAGAAAGTTTGATCATCTTAGGTTCTGCTAGACTGCCTATGTTATGCTCTTCTGTATTTTTTTTCCACAGGCTCTATTCTCGGTTCTTTGGCTACATCGTTAAAATCAAAAAGGTGTTCTAAAGGTGTGAGACCTCTTGGAATTTGGTCATTTTCACATTGTAAAACTTCCAAGTCCTCTTGGTCTGCGTTATCAGTTACCTCTGCTTCAAAAGGATTCTTACAATGATTTATATCAGCAGAATATGTCATTTCAACTTCTGGGATTTGTTCAATATACAAACAGTTTTCTTTATGGCTGGTCTCTGATATTGGTATGCTGAAATCGTTTTCTGATTTCAAGAAATCATCTATGTGTTTGTCAAAAACAAACACTTGCCAGTGATCCTCGTTATCAGGCACAGTAGGCCTGTGTTTTACTTTCACACTGAGTTGTTCATTTATCTTAGGTATCTGGAAATTACTGGCATTGAAAGCAAGTTCATTTGCTAGATTATTTAGTGCTCTTGGAATGAAAATAAGTTCATACTTTTCAAAGGTCTTTAATAGATAAAGGGAAGCATTTCGATATTCCCTAAGTCTTGGATTCCTAGCTGAGTATTCTCCTTTGATTTGTTTTATGATAAGTTCAGAATCCCGTAGGATGGATATCCTTTGGGCTTCTAATTGTTTAAGAAATTGTAAGCCTAGGAGAAGGGCTTCATACTCAGTGATATTGTTAGTGCATGGGAAATTCAATTTGTATGAAAAAATTTGATTTGTATTTTGAATCCATACACTTGCTCCTGCACTTGTTTTATTACAAGATCCATCAAAGTTTATTGTCCAAAGTACATCTGCCTCATTTTCATTTTCTTGTTGATGCTGATTGTTAATGTTTTGAATTTGATCGAAGGGAAGATTTGATTGTTCTGGTGAACTGATTTGGAGCATGTTTTCCTTATCTGGTTGGGTGATTTCATATTCGTTACATAAGATAAAGGAATCTAAACTTGATTGAATAGAATAGATTGGAGTGTTTTTTTGTTTGTCTAGGTTGCTCACCATGTACTTCATGTGAGATTCCCTGTATAGTCTTCTGTTTTGGTTGAAAACAAGGATGGTGGCATAAGATATGTCCATTTGAAGGCTTCTTTGAAGTTTTTCTCCCCAAGATCTTGATAAGAGCATGCCATACTTAGGGGGAATGTCAGCTACAAATATATCCATTACTAGACTCTTAGCAGGGATCTGAGGTAGATTAACACATAAATCTTTGATTAAACCCAAACATTTGACTCTGCTTGAGTCAAAAGAATACAAATCTTTGTATGGTTTAGTAATCTCTAAGCCTAAGCTTTCCATTACCACCTTGGGCATTAGATTGTGTGAAGCTCTTGAATCTGACATGGCATTGTGTAAAATTTTCTCGTGTATGTTCAAGCTAACATAGAAGGGAGGCACAACTCATTCTTGGTATTTTCCTTTAACTTCAGGACCAAACAACAACTTAGGTTTATCATCTGTCAAGTTCAAGGTGTCAGTATCACTTCCTAATTTCAAAGCTTTCAAAACTTGGTTTTTGTACACTTCTTGGGTTACTAGTTTAGCTAGGGGAATGGCAATTTTTATCTTGGAAATCTCTCCCTCAAGGCTGAAAGGAATAATTGACTTGTTGATATTTACATCTGTCTTTTCAATTGAATTCTTTTTAGCAACTTTGATTTGCTGAAACTTGTTTGGATTAGTAATTGGGATAGTTTTACTAGGACAATTAGCTGAAGTGCTAGGGGTGCTCTGTTCAACATTTGGCTGGACACTTTTGTCTTTGTTTAAGTCTGGTTTCTTAGCCAGAATGTTGGTTTTCTCTGCTATCTTTTTAGGCCAGTTTTCCGCGTTTTTCTTGACAGCAGTGCTAGTGTTCTTATCCTTTGAATTATCTATGCTTCCCTTGCTCCTAAGATCATACTGTTTGTGTACCTCCATGATTGCATTTTCAAAACCCAATCTATAGTTATCACAGTCTTCATAGGTGTTTGTATTTTGATCATAAGAGAAGAAACCTTGTTCTTCCTTAGTGAGGAAAACATCATCTCCACTGTCTGATCCAATCAAGTTTACATGAGATTCTTCCAACCTTTCCAACTCCCTATCTTCCTCATATTGATCTACATATTTCTGTTGGAAGGGAGGTCTAATTTGTTGGTCGCTTTCCTTTTTCTTATCTTGATTGTTTTCTCTCCTATAATTCTGATTCATATTTCTGTTTTGATTGTTTTGAGGTTCTCTTGGTGGCACTATATCATTTAAGTTGATATTTTCAAGCATCATCTCCATCACCTTTAGTAGGTTGTCAATTTTTGTGTCAGAAGTTGAGGTTGAGGGTAGTAGATCATATTTATAGGTTACCCTCTTTTCTGATCTCAACCTATTTCTTTTCTCAATTATGTTTGCTTCTATGCTCACAGCTCCTTTCTGCATATCTTCTAAGGTTAAGTAATCTCTTCCCCTTAACTCATAAGTCATTTCAGCATCAAGGCCTTCGGGATACCTTACCAAAGCCATGCCTTGAGGAGGTTTCATGTGAGGTGGGAGAGCATTATAAAAACTATTGAACCTAGTGGATTAGTCATGAACGCTCTCTCCTTGATTTCTCTTGAGACTGCTATATTCTGCTAGTATTTGGAGGGGGTTCCTTTTGAGCTCCCATTTGTTGATGAATGTTTGATGCAAGGCAGGGAGATCATTTATGCTGTTAGGAGGTAAGTTTTTAAACCATTTCTTTAAATCTCCTCCAAAACTTTGGGCGAAGATCCTCATCTTCACAGTTTCTTCTTCTATCTCCATGTAATCAAATGCATCTTCCATCCTATCTACATGTTGTTGAGCTATTGTAGATTCTTTTCGAGTGAAGTGAGGGATTTTGGATTGGTAATAATTTGGTAAGGGAAGTAGAGGTTGTGGTAACACTAATGGGGCATACCATGTTGCCATGGCTGGAAATAAGGGTGGATTTAAAAGAGGTGGGTTTACAAAAAATGGCTGTGATGGAGTGTTTTGAATAGTGCTAGTATGAATTGGAGTGGAAGAAACACTTGGGCCAGCAAACTGATTTTGGGCAGATTTGTTATGGAAAGGGCTAAAGTGATAAAGAAGCTGGGAATCAGGAGGAGTGGAAGGTGAGGCTTCTCTACTAAAGCTCTGTTGCAGATCTGAAAAGTTAAGGTCAGTCTTGTTGAAATCACCTAGAGATCTAGTTCTAAAGATGTTCTGTGTATGATGTAAATCAAAGTGTGAATTCTCTAAGACAAAAAGGTTTTTGGGAACGGAATTTGTTCTTAAGAGGCTCCTATTAGCAGCTGATTCTCTAGAGTTAGAAGTCTGCCACATAATTCTCTCAGGATTGTCAATGATTAAAGGAGGATTTGGGTCTGGATGGGATCTAGTGTTGATCCTATGTGAAGCCAGACTATTTTTCAAAAATGAGAGAGGTGGGGGTTTTTAGGGACTGTTTTTGGAAGCATCACCTCTCATGATGTTTTTTCTAGTATGGGACTAGTTTTTTAAACCTTTTCAAGGTTGGTTAACACAGTCCTGAAGAGATCTGGGAACCTAGATGAGTAAAAGGCCTACCGGGGCTAGTGGAGTCGCCAGGTGGAAACTTTTTAGTTTTTATGAAGGTAAGATATTGGATGGTTCCACCACCATGCTTATTGTGAAGCCAAACTGAAATATTTTGGGTTTTTCTGAGTTATTTCAGTCTCATAGGTTAAGAGAGTTTCCTAAATGTGATTTGACACTTAGCTAAGGTGTTTAATCATACAGATTTCACTCTTATGGCTTGGTAACTGATTCCTTTCAAGGTTTGATAAGGTTTAATGAGAATCCTAAGGGTTACTTAGTTTGTCACTGATTCAATTAAGTCCTATCATGATTAACATTTGTTAGGTAGTGCTTGAAGAGGGTTAATTATGTTATACTGGGCCTAAAAAATTTGAAGAAGGGTTTTCAAACCACTATATTCTCAGTAGGGTCCCACTGTGATCACCATTATGTTGGAGTCCCGTGTTTTGATAGTTTGGAAAATCAAAAGACAAGGCAAAATCAGAACCAATCTTTAGAGTTACAGGATCTAGTCCTCCTGTTCTCATAGAGGGATCTCTCAAATGTGTGTTTGCAAAGGTTTATCTTGTGTGCTTTGAGTATTGGTTTTAGACTAGTTATTAAGCGCAGGTGTTTGTTTATTTGTTTGTTTGGTTGAATGATACAACAAAACATGAAAGGTCTAGGAAAGATACACATAATGGAGAAACATATGGTTCATTGGGCAATGGAGTCAAGAAGAGGTCATGACATACTTATCAATGGATATGGGATATCAGAGGGAAAATCTAACTTGGCCACAGGATCCTTTGGTTTTGGAATGAGATGGACATCAATGATTTGGAAAGAGAAGTTTAATTCTCAAACAAAGGGAATTTGAAAGCACAATTTGAACAATAAAGAGATTTTTGATAGACAGGGCTAACCATGAATTCTACAAATCACACCTTTAAGCAAACAATGATTTCAAAACAACTTTTAAAATGAAATCTAAGATTCGGGGAACACCCTATTTCCTCAAATATTTTATTTCAAATGACTTAGAAAACATAAAAGATTCACTAATAACTGCAGTCATAGAAGAGGGAACACCTAACACATCTATGATTATAACTATAAAGACCTTTGAGACAACTGTTTAAGTAAGGACGAAGGGCAGGATCAAAATAGACCTCCTTGACTCACTATAAACAGAAAAATTCAAAGGGAGACTTCAATAACAGTTTTAAAGTGGCAGCAGACAAGCAGGGAGAACCATAAATCATTCTGAAACCAAATATTCGAACTATTATGGAAATAAACAAGCATGAAGACTAAAGAGAGAGGTTAAGGACTCTAAAATAATTCAGCAGAAGAAAACATGAAACAGTGAGGGATGAACAGGTCTAAGGTGCTTCTAGGAGTCATTTCTTAGCCTAAAACTTTCAACCTACTGTAGTAATAAATTATGGAACATAATGAAAATAGGGGAAAAAAATAAAATAGTTCAGAATACTTCACCAATAGCCAAGGTCATGGATCTGATGATAGAGCCTTCATAGTAACAAGCATACAACAACATCATCAGGGCTTCAAGACTTCAAATTCTTCTTCAACTTCAACAGGCTATATATTATTTCAGAGAGTTCCAATATTAAAACTAGTGATCAACCAACAACCAACCAACCCCTTTCTCATCTTCTCCAGCAATATTTATAGAAGAATGAGGAGGTGAAATGGGATAAAATATCTCCTAAGTTGAATTAATATAGTGCACTATCTCTCAGCCTTTGAGGGGCTCAATAGAGAAGATTTTTGAGATTTCCCCTGTATTTATTGGTTTACATTAACTATTAGGCTTGCTGGAAAGAATTTTTTGACTTCAAGGCTTCTTGTTATCTTGGCAATGACTTCTGCTGATAGTTTACAATAAGTTCCTTTAGTTGTAATAACTTTTCAGCTGTATTGATGCAAAATATCTCTTGGTCTGGTAATAACTTCGGCCTCCTTTTGATTGCTTTGAGGTTGCAGGTGGCTCTGAGGTAGCTGGGGGATTCAATTAGCCCCTGATGTGGCAGCCTATGCTTTATGTTTGATAAAAAACTCATGTTTTTCTTTAAACTTTGTTTCAGTCGGAAGGATTAGCCTTTTGATAATCCATCTTAGCCATAATCCCCGCAAATCTGTCTTCAAACTTCTGTCCTGGTACATTTTTTCCTTCGACACTGATATTCTATGACTGTCCTTGATTCATGTGTTTTTTTCTGGTGTGTAGGGTTGCACAGGGATGATATGGCATCAATGCCTCATGGATCTTTGATGAAACGTGAATTTGAAACCCTGCGAAGGATCCTCTTTGATGGATCAGAGGTGAGAATATCATCACCCTCTGCTTCTGAATTTTCTTCAAAAATGGCGAGAAAACCATTTAACCCTGCAAAATACAAACAAATATTATAAAATCCTGCGTGCATGGGCTAACTTCTTCAGAAGGCATGTGGAGGAAGCATGGTCATTGGATGGCATCATCCAATGGTCGAGATTGATCGAGAGAGGTCAAAGAAAAGGTGAAAGAATAGTTTAAATCAGAGCCATCGATCGCATAGAGATCGATGGTCGGGAGCAGAGGCAAAAAATAACGTGACATGGTCACTTTATTCGGAAAAATGGAGAAAATAGGTTAAAGATGGTGTATGGGGTTCGGGATGATCATGGGCCGTCAGATGAGATCATCCCCAGGTGATCAACGATGGAGGAAAAGCATTAAAAAACTTAGAAAAATGTGACCGGATATAAAAACTCCTATTAAACCATGTTAAATAAAATTCCCGAGCCCGGTTTTGCTGACTAGACGAGAAACCACGGAGACCCGCCCCAATAGAAAGCTGTCGCGTGGATGCTGATGTGGCGCTGGGGCCACCGGCACTGCTGTGGATGAGGGGAAACAAGCGATGGAATGTGGGCCATCGATCTGCAGATCAGATCGACGACGGAGATCCTTTAAATGCCACATCGGGTCCACGTTAACTGTCGAGCTTCTTTGGTGAGTGATCATTGTTCGATGGGCAGCCTTAGATCGAACGGTGGACGTCAATGTCGAGCCGGGTCCACGTCCGATCTTTAACGCGCGATGGACGGCGGTTTTATGAACAGTTCCCAAGACACATGTTGGCCAGCGTATGGAATGGCTGTGAATTGGAAAAAACCGCCCCACGCTCAAAAGTGGTCCGATGAAAACCACTTGGTTTTTTCAATCGGTGAGCGGATGGCAGGGACCACCGGGGAGATGGACTGCGCACCATTGATCTATGGATCAGATCGACGGTGGAGATTGACTGAAATTTTGTGCCATTGGAAACTTTAAAAAATGATAAAAAAACCTATAGTTTTCAATATAACATAAAGTTTCAATATTTTTCGGGTGCGGGATATAAATACAAAATGGTTAGGTGCCTGTCTGCGGGGCCATGGGTTACATGGAAAGCCATATGATTGGGGTTATGGATGAATTGCTGATCAGCATGGGGTGATATGATAAGCGCTTAGAGGATCAGCGCTTGGTTCTGGCACCAAGACGTATTGAAGGGCGGGTTAAAGACTTAGCCCAAGGGGGCTTAATTCATAAACAATGTATTTTTATGGATTTTTAATGGTTTTCAAGGGGTTTTGGGGTTTTCGATAAGGCTAAGAAAGAGTCTTAAACCTTATCAAGGGGGTTTTAATGAAGGGAAAGGGGAAAAACATGAAAATGAGGCTTTTTCATGGGAAAAGAAAGAAAATATGAGGTCAGTTTTGGAAGAAGGGAGAAAGAGGAAAATGGTGCTTGCAACAGTTTTTCTTCAAGTAATGATAGCAGAATTTCTGAGTTGAAAAGAGGAAAACCAGTGATGATTATCCAAAGGATAGGATATTATCAAAAGAATTTAAGCATCAGCAATTTTAGCAATGAAATTGTTTCTTGAAGGCTATCCAAAATCATTTAGCCACCACCTGATATGACAGAATTTATGGGTGGCTAACAGAAGGCACCTTCATCCGAGTCTTCGGTTCACTCAAGGCTCCCCATGCACTGCCTCGATTCGTCACTGACATACTGCTACTTCAGGAAACATGTTTTCAGATGACATCTATCTCTTCAATGGTTCATAATAAAGGTAAGAAGAAGCCATGGCCCACACTTCCGCTTACTATCAGCGCTTATACAGTCAAGGATTTCAAATAGGTAGAGGTGGAAGTTGATCAGATCAAAGGATTCTCTCTGCTTCCTTTGGATCACCGTGTTAGCACCCCTATGAAATTCTTGACAAGCAAGTTGGGGGCTAGATTATTCTGGAGCCTTCAAGGGATGCCTCTCCCCCTGAAAATCCATCCTCCTTGAAGTCTCTTTGTGTTGTGCCTTATATAAGTCCCCTCTGCTGGTTATTTTCCCTAAGACCTGCAGTTGTCCCTTGTACCCCTACAAATGTCCCTTTTTTCCCTTTTTTTTCTCCTTCTAATAGAGTGCCTTCGTTCTCCCCTATTAGCCCTCCAAAACCCTCCAAAATCCCCTCTAAAATCCCTGCACCCTGTGTTGTCCCCAAAATCCCCCCTCCATCTCCCTACCGTTACCCCTTCTAGCCTTTAATTTCATTGAAAATGGCTTTAAAACCCACTTTCTGACTATATGATAAGCCTAGCCCCTTCTCCGCTAGTCCCGTGCCCT
This sequence comes from Pinus albicaulis, assembly GCA_034641835.2. NCBI lineage: Eukaryota > Viridiplantae > Streptophyta > Pinopsida > Pinales > Pinaceae > Pinus > Pinus albicaulis. Next base: position 619,373,114 of record CM076583.1, read on the forward strand.
TTTCTCCCCATGCAACCCGATGCTATGACCAAAACCCAGCATCGAAAGGCACTTATCTTAGGCCCATATCGGGTGCACCCTTGATCGTAGATCTGGGAAAATCGGACGGCTGTCGTTTAACCCGCTACGTTTTGTGGTTTCCCCATTCAAACCTTCGATGCCACCATCGCCGTTCATTCACATGTTGATCCAACGGTCCGCGTTCTATCCGCCCAGTGGACCCCGCCAAGCACTGTTCAAAACCATATGGTTTATTCCGCACCGCCTTTGGACAGAGGGTGGTTTTCCCTGGCCACCCAATGATTCCACTTATCGTTTTCCACCTGTCTCTGGTACGATTCCGAAACCACCCATCCCCCGCACGTTAACTATCGACCACGGATGACCAGCGAAATCACTGTCAGCCGTTGGATCTCGAGACGCTCATCCGACGGTCACACATCAACCAAGCTGCTCACCTGTTAATCTGTCTCCGCCATGCCCGCGGGCCCACCGTCTGTCGCCCTCGCCGTCGATCTCCACCATAATCGGTGGTCCAGATCTGTTTACCCTCCGTTGACCACCCCCGGGCGCACCCGCCACGTCACCCCTGCCACGTGTGTCCCACCGTACCTCGTTCATGTTATTGCATATATTCGTCCATATTCGTGTTTTTTAAGGTTTTTCAGCGAAATTCACTCCGCAGACCGCCACCTCCGCTAGACCAATTTGTCACCATTTTTCGTGATTTCTCCCCTAGTTCATCGTCTACATGACCATTCTCCTTCTCCACATCATCCACCACCCCGTCCATGGTTTTCTCCGCAGGTTTCGTGTTCTTGCAGGGTTATTAAAGGTAGAAAAACACCATGATGCACACGTACTTCTTCAATGGCGTGCTGCGCAGACAGAGAGCTGATATGGAAGCTGGTACTCCAGTGAAACGTCAAGAAGGGTGGCGGAGGTATGAATTTCATCAAAGGACAGGTTTAGAAAATCTGCAGCTCTGCCCGACACCATTAAAACCCAGATCTTGCAGAATCGGAACATTTATGGAGCGGATGGAAGACCAGCTTATGATTATAATTTTTAGTACTCGGGATCAAGGATTTGGACCCATAATGCGGCAGTTTCAGAGGCAAGGTACCAAATTCAAAACCCCGAAGGTCAATCAGAAGTTTAATGCACGAAAGGTCGTACTACCAGGGGTTGTCTACAGCAGCAAAATCTTTTATTTCATCAGAAGACTAAGTGCCCGCACGGTTTTTATTATACATCGTGTTCCTGAAGTTTCTTACTCGATAGCAGCCCTACCTGATCAGAAGCATTGGTGACTCAAGTAGGGCAGACCTCACTGTTTCTTATTTTATCTTGTTATTTCACCAACAGTACCACACAGTTCTGCAGTTAGAACACCTGAACCATACCGGAGTTAAATGCAGAGATTTAAAACAGGATGGGTTCGGCCCTCTATTCTTTTATGTGTTTAATATGACATTTAGTCTTCACCTACCATCTCAGTCGACCTTCTATTCATCCTCTGATATAAAGCACAGAAGGAAATATTGTAAAGGTTGTTGATTGGATATCAGTAGATTGCAAGCATTTTCCTCTTGAGACAAGTTCTCTGTGTAATATTGTAACATAGGCCGAGATTGGATGTATTCAGACTGAATGTTCAAGTTGTGGGCAATGATATACATGATTGGTGTTGTTTTTAATATGACAAGCACATTTCTTTGGATCCTGATCTAAAGCAGCTGGTGATGTTTTCCTTTCTCTATATTTGTGATTGACTTGCTTTCATTTTATTACGTTTCTTCAGGCTCACATCAGAAGTTTGGCATAAGATTTACCCTTGATAGGTACCTTATGTTGCTGCTCTCCCAGCCTTTTATGTTTTCTTCTTATATGTGTATCTGAATATTGATTTCAATTGATTTAACCAGTGTAGTGGATGCCATTGCCTGCTCTCTGATGTATGAATTAATGAGATCTATGTTTAGATGTTATTTTTAGGATTTAGTTAGATTAGTTGAGAACACTGGGAGGTTTAGAACCCTGTATCTGCCTCACTAGGATCTTTCCATTTCATTAAGCCTTTCTAAGATCCCTTGTCTTGCCTCTAGTTTCGTCCAAGTAGGTCTGGAGTTAAATGACCTCTGACCTGATCTATAGACAAAATTGGCTGGTTCCCCTTCACTCACTTTCAGTCCTTAATGTTCCATTCCATCAACCATCTTTTAAGATCCAAATGCTCTAGATGACTAGCCCAACTGAAATCTTGCACATTGAACACAATTAAACCCTTTCTTGACTCCATTGCTCAATGGCCTCGATGTTCTCTGAGTTATCTATCTTTGCCTAGTTTCCTCTTTGCTCATCCTTGTCTTATATTGGACCTTTCTTTCCTGATTCCCAACAACCAAACATAAACAATCAAACAAACAAACCCTGTGCCTATAACTAGCCTAAAATGATAACTTAGAGCCTCAAAGATACAAACCTTTGACTATCATAGAGAGATCCCTCTCTAGACCTAGGAGGGCTAGATCCTAAGGTCTGAAAGTGGTTCTATGTTGTCTCATCTTTTGGTCTTGTCAACCTGGACAAAACATGGGAACCCCAACATAATGGCAACTCTGCTGGGGACAAATTGAGTACATTACACTTTGAACATCTCTAAGCATTCAAACCCTCCATCTTTGGTTAGGTTGGCTGTTAGTCACACCTTTTCTTGGACAGCCTTAGTATCATTTGTTGTGTTCACTTGTACTCCTAGACAGAGCCTGGATAGGGCCAGGTAGCCTCCGGATCTCATCCTCTTTTGGAGGTGACATATCTGGTAAATGGCCTCCCAGTCAATCTCTGGTTAGAGTTTGTTGTGTTCTGAGGTTATCCTTGAAAGGTGATAGTGACTGGGAACTGTGGTGGATAGTGTAACCCCTTTGACATACCCTAAACCTTCCACCTGGCGACTCCGTAGTTCCTGAAAGATCAAGACTCCACTGGTGATCAGTAGGCCTGCTGATTAACTTGGTTTCACATTAGACTCCACTGGGAGACCAACCTTTGAAACAACATTAACCACAACAGAAGTAACAAGTAGGGTTAAGCTGCTGGGCTAGGAAACAACATTCTGGCTTTTAGGACCATTCACACAAGAGCTTATCCCAACCCTAACCCACCTGAAATAGTTGACAATCCGGAGAGTATCCTCAGGGAAGCTCCTAAACCTAAGAGATCAACTATTTCTAGCCACATTCATAGAGCTCATTCTACACCAGAAGACCTAATAGCTCTATCACATTTTCTCCCTGACCTAGACCCACCTAACAGATTACATAGAACTAGGTCATTCAGTCATCTAGACCAGCCAGACCTCGAGCTTCACAATTCACCATCTCATAGTGGTCAAAATGCTAGGGACATAGGAACCCCTCCATCTACACCACCTGATATCCACTTCATTCAAAACTTGGGGCTCTCCACCCTAGATCTACTAAACAGATTTCTGCTGGTCCTAATACCCCTGTCATCCATATACCAGCTACTCAAACTAACCCTGTACCTCATCATAATATCATCATGGTAGCCTGGTATGCACCTCTGGTTTTACCTCAACCCATGTTACCCTTACCCAATGATTATCAATCAAAAATCCCACACTTCACTGTTAAAGAGTCCATAACAGCTCAGCAACATGTAGATAAAATGGAGGATTCTTTTGATTACATGGAAATTGATGATGAAACAATCAAAATGAGAGTCTTTTCCCAAAGCCTAGGGGGTGATGTAAAGAAATGGTTTAAAGGCTTACCTCCTGGCAGTATCCAAGATCTCCCTGCATTATATCAGACCTTCATAAACAAATGGGAAACAAGGGAAAACCCTCGCCAAATTCTAGCAGAATACATGAGCCTAAAAAGGAATGTAGGAGAGAGTGTCCATGATTACACAACAAGATTTAACAGCATTTACAATGCCCTCCCTCCACATATGAAACCTCCACAAGGTATGGCCCTAGCAAAGTACCCTGATGGGTTTGATTCTGACATGGCCTATGAGCTTAGGGATAAAGAATAAACCACATTGGAAGACATGCAGAAAGCGGTTGTAAACATAGAGGCAAATTTGATTGAGAAGAGAGCAATATTGAGGTCTGAGAAGAGGGTAACCTATAGGGATGACACTATAGCCTCCACAACAGACCCAAACTATGACAGAATATCCAAACATGTGGATAAGCTGCAACAAATGATGGAAAATATGGTTGTCACAGTTAGCAATCAGAACAGAAACCAGAACCAAAATCAGAACCAAAACTTTAGAAGAAACAACAATGCCCTCAACAGATAGAGAGAGTCAGATCAACAAGTAATTCCCCCATTCCAAGAGAACATTTTAGATGAAGATGAGGGAATATTAGAAGAGTATGAAGGGAATACAATAAACATGTTTGAAACAAAAGACTCAGTCCTTAACTGTGATTCAGGGGAAGACCAACCCTCACCTTCACACTGGGATGAGGAATGGCTAGAAACTGAAGATTACATATTAGGAGTTGAAAATGCCATGATGCAGGTCAGAGAAAAATATGAACTTAGGAGCAAAAGGAACCAAGACACTTCTAAACCCAAAGCTCCTGAGGTTACCATCAAGAAAAGACCTGATAAATCTTCTAAAGTGACTGCTGAAAATAACAAAACAACAGCTGAAAGTTCTGGGAAAAGCAAAGAAAAGGACAACCAAAACATTGAAAAACAAATCCAACCAACCAGCAGTACTAGCACTGTAGTTAGTGCTCATGGTAAAACAATTCCTAGCCCTGTACATAGAGATAAATCACAAACTGATACAGCTACTAAGGCAGTAGAAAATAAAACAGAGTTAAGCACTCCAAATACCCAGTCCACTTTCAATCTAGGGAGTGAGATTGCAAAAATCAAAATCTCTGTACCATTATCTGAGCTGGCCACTCAAGATGTATATAAGGGCCAAATTTTGAAAGCGTTAAACCTAGGGGAAAATAATGACACTGTGAATTTGAATGATGATGAACCTGCCCTCCTGTTTGGTCCAAAGATTGAGGGAAAGTTTCAGGAAGGGGTAGTTCCACCTTTTTATGTCAGTCTCAACATCCATGACAAAATACTTCACAATGCCATGCATGATTCTGGGGCATCACACAATCTAATGCCTAAGGTAGTGATGGAAAAGCTAGGCCTAGAGATAACACGGCCTTACAAAGATCTATATTCGTTTGACTCTAGCAGAGTAAAATGTCTTGGCCTAATTAAAGATTTATGTGTGAGCTTGACCTAGATTCCTACTAAGTGTACGGTCATGGATGTTGTGGTGGCAGATGTGCCACCCAAGTATGGCATATTACTATCAAGATCATGGGGGGCCAAGCTACAAGGAACAATGCAGATGGATGGCTCATATGCCACTATCCCTATCTTTGGCCAACTTAGAAGACTGTATAGAGAAGATCAAATGAAATTCCTAGTCAGTAGCCCCGAGAAACCTGAAAATTCACCATTTTACTCTGTACACACGGACCTAGATTCTTTCATTCTTTATAACGACCAATCCTTAGGAGAGCCAGAATCTGGATCCAGAAATGCAAACAAGGACGCAGGGCCCATGGGCTTTAGCATAATGGCCACCCTAGAAGAATATGATGAAGAAAACCATGGGCAGGATAATGAAAACGAACCTCAGAATGAGTCAGGAACACAATGCAGTCAGCCTATTAGTCACACCCTTCAAACTGATACACCAAGTGAATAACACGATATCCCGCAACCTAGTACAGACCCTCCAGTGCAACATAATGGCGAACCCGTGTGGGAGATGAATTTCGATGGGTCTTGTACTAGGAAAACTGTTGGAGCTGGGGTGTGGCTACGTAACACAGAAAATTACCACGCTGAGAGCCATGCTGTGAATCTACATTTCAAATGCACAAATAATATTGCTGAATACGAGGCTCTTATCCTTGGTTTAAATCTGCTGAAAAAATAAGGAGCCCACAGGATAACAGTACGAGGAGACTCAGAGTTGGTCATAAAACAAGTAAATGGTGAGTATTCAGCAAAACACCCCAGGCTCAGGGCATACAGGAATGATGCCATGGATTTACTGAAAAAATTTATGGAGTATGAGCTGGTGTTTGTCCCTAGGGGTCAAAATGTTATCGCTAATGGATTGGCTTGTCTAGATATTTCATATCCTAAGACTCCCCCTGACCAACAAATCATCATTCGGACCAAGTTCAGACCGGCAGTGCCAGACAACGAAAAATATTGGCAAGTCTTTGAAGGAGACAAACATATTGAAGATTTCCTAGTGGGCAGAAACGAGTTTGAATTTCTGATTCAGACTCAAAATCTGAAGACAACTGCCTTAGTGAGGAATCTTCTGATGAAGTATCCCCGTCTTGTAGCATAGAAATAAATTTTTTTTCTGAGGAAACTGGAAGTTCAACCAAAAAATGTGAGAGCGTAGATGGTGAAGAAGTAGAAGTGCTGCAGGCCGAAGATAAGAATATACCCAGAGGCCTGGCACCCTTAGAGGACCTTTTTGACTTTGATGATGTAGCAAAAAATCCCACAATAGAACATGCAGATTCAGATGTGGAAGAATGCAACATAGGCACTGAAGACAAACCCAAAATGATTAAACTAGCTAAGTCTTTACCTGCAGACATGAAGAAGAAATACATTGAGCTGTTTAAAGAATTCATTGATGTGTTTGCATGGAGCTATGAAGACTTAAAGGCTTATGAAACCGACATCATTCAACACAAGATACCCTTGAAAGAAAATCAGAAGCCTTTTAGACAGAAACTCCGTAGGATCAATCCAAAACAATTGCCTACAGTTGAGAAAGAGATTAAGAAGATGTATGATGCAGGCATAATAGTTCCTGTGAGGTTTTTTGATTGGGTGTCAAATCTAGTGGCTGTAAGGAAGAAAACAGGGGAGATCAAATTATGCATAGACTTCAGAAACCTCAACAGAGCCTCCCTGAAAGACAACTACCCCTTTCCTAGAATGGAACATATCTTACAGAGGGTAGTGGGCTCTAAGAGGATCTCCCTGCTTGATGGCTTTTCAAGATATAACCAAGTGTTGGTACTCCCAGAAGATCAACTCAAAACAACATTTACCACTCCATGGGGCACCTTCATGTATGTGAAAATGCCCTTTGGATTGATGAATGCTGGCGCCACCTTCCAGAGAGCGATGGATATAGATTTCTCAGAGGAGATAGGGCACTTCATAGTTATCTATTTGGATGACACTACTGTCTTTTCCAAAAAGAAGAACACTTGAAACATCTGAGGAAAGTTTTTGAAAAATGTAGAAGGTACGGCCTGTCCTTAAATCCTAAGAAAACTATTTTTGGGCTGCAAGAAGGTAAACTTCTAGGCCACATCATTTCGGAGAAAGGAATTAGGATAGATCCCCAAAGAGTTGAGGGAATACTTCAAATCACACATCCGAGAAAAATCAAGGAGTTGCAGTCCTTCATTGGCAAGATCAATTTCCTCAGGAGATTCATTCCCAATCTAGCTGAGCACCTTAGAAAAATGACCGATATGTTAAATAAGGACACAGGAATTAAATGGACTATCGAAGCCAAGAAATCTTTTGAGTCAGTAAAAATCGCACTCACACAGACCCCGGTACTTATCAGCCCAAACTTCTCAAAAGATTTTCTGATATTTTCCTTTGCCTCTGAACACACAATAGCTGCAGTCTTGCTGCAAAGGAATTCAGAAGGCAATGAATAGCCAATTGCCTTTTTTAGTAAAGCCTTAAGGGATGCACCCCTAAAATACAACATCATGGAGAAGCAGGCCTATGCCCTGGTGAAGGCCTTAAAAGACTTTAGGGTGTACATTCTGCATTCTCACACCATTTCTTATGTGCCAAATATAGTGGTCAAAGATATCTTGTCCCAAGACCCTGATGGGAAGAGGGGCAAATGGATTGCTACCATCCTAGAATATGACCTTGAGATAAAGCCCACCAAACTGATCAAAGGTCAAGGCCTGACCCAGTTAATGGCCGAATCAAACTTGCAAGCCCTTGACATTAATATGATAAATGCCTTAGATGAGCAGGAAGGATTGCCCCATCCAATTGTTGAGGAGAAGTTTCAAAACTCTCCTTGGTATACTGATATCCTTTACGTGCTCACCAACCTCAATGCCCCTCCAGAACTGTCCAAAACCAAGGCCAGATTCATAAAACTCAAAGCTAGAAATTACTGCATTTTGAATGAGAATCTATACTGGAAAAATCAAAATGGCCTATTGTTGAAATGCTTGTCTAAACCTGAAGCTGAAAGAATTAAACAGGAATTCCATGCTGGGGAGTGTGGAGGCCACCTGAGTTTGAAAGCCACTGCAAATAAAATACTCAGGGCTAGTTATTGTTTGCCTACACTGTTTAATGATGTCCATAAAATGATAACCACTTGCCACAAATGTCAGATATTTGAAGGTAAAAGAAAACTCCTCCCCCTTCCTCTACAACACATCACTGTGGAAGTTCCCTTCATGCAATGGGGTCTAGACTTTATCGGAGAGATTCACCCCTCTTATTTTGGGCAACACAAGCAGATCCTGACTGCCACAAATTACTTCATTAATTGGATAGAAGCCATACCCACTAGGAATGCCACTGATTCTGTCATCATTAGGTTCCTAGAAGACTTCATCCTATCTCAGTTTGGTTGTCCAAGGAAAATAATCACTGACAATGCTGCTACTTTCGGGTCCAAGAGAATGGTTGATTTCTGTCACAGGTAAGGAATAGCACTGGGTCATTCAACTGCCTATTACCCCCAGGGTAATGGCTTGGCTGAATCATCAAATAAAAGCCTGGTTACAATCATTAAGAAGCTGCTGGAAGAGAACAAAAAGTCATGGCACAAAAAGTTGATACATGCTTTGTGGGCTGACAGGCTCACCACAAAGAAATCTATTGGCATGTCGCCATTCCAGCTGGTTTATGGAACTGAAGCAGTTTTTCCTACTAGCCTTGGAGTTCCAGTAATCAAACTGGTCCAGGAGATCCAATCAGAGGAAGACAGCATGACAAGAAGAATAAATCAGACAATCCATCTTCAGCAAACCAGGGAAGAGGTGTATAACAGAGCTGTCAGAGTTCAACAAAACATCAAAAGGATATTTGAAAAAAGAACCAAAGCTGTTGATTTCAAGGTTGGTGACAAGGTTCTGAAATGGGATTCAAGGAGAGATGACAAAGGTAAACATGGCAATTTTGACAGCTTGTGGCAAGGTCCATTTGTCATCCAGGCCACTGTGGGTCCTAATGCATTTTTCTTACAAGAACTTGATGGTACAGAGCTGTTTGGGGGTCCTGTCAATGGCAGGATGCTCAAACACTATTTCTGCTAATTTTTCATTTCCAGTTCCATTTCCATTGTATATACCATTGCAGTTTTACTTTCAAGAAAATAGAGAAAATGTTTCCAAAAATAAAGAAAGGAGAGGTTCAAACATGCTGAAAACATGAACCTCTGGGGTGCAAATATTGGCTCTAATATGATCAAAACCTGAGCCAAAGAAAGAGAGACAGCTGGTCCTAACACGCTCAAAATATGGACCAGCAAAGGAAAAAGAAGAATCAGCTCTAACATGCCTAAAACCAGAGCTGGAAACGAAGAAGAAAATGTGACTCTAATATGCTCAAAATATGAGTCACAAATAGAGAAGGATATTTCAAGTTGTAGATTTCTTGCCTTCACAGTTTTGTTTGCAGTTTTCTACAAGTCTTCAGTCCAGCATGCCAGACAGTCTAATCCTGGCTTGACTGTTTTTCAATTTCTGTTTTAGAATGTAGGAGAAGAAACCCGTTGGACAGTTTAATCCCAACAGGTAGTAGATTAGGTAGAGAAACATATGAGGCCAACTGTTTAACCTGGTCTCATGAAGTAATAAGGGTAGATTTAGAATAGGTTGTTTTTGTTTTCAAAATAAATCATGTAAAGGGTCTGCTAGCTCAAGTGCACCCTAATAGGAGAAAAAGTTCTAGGATTGTAGTTTGGGTAGGTAGTTCGATTGGGAGAAATGTTTCTGATGATGTAACATATTCATATTGTGGCAGCTGATCAAAGAAAGGGATGTGCCAAGCAGCAGGCATCTGGCCTACTCCAAAGATTATTTATGGTTTCTTGACTCCTTCAAGAAGAAGCCATCCACATGTGGAGCCACTGTTAGCCCCCCTATGAAATTCTTGACAAGCAAGCTGGGGGTTAGATTATTTTGGAGCCTTCAAGGGATGCCTCTCCCCCTGAAAAGCCATCCTCCTTGAAGTCTCTTTGTGTTGTGCCTTATATAAGTCCCCTCTACTGGTTCTTTTCCCTAAGACCTGCAGTTGTCCCTTGTACCCCTGCAAATGTCCCTTTTTTCCCATTTTTTCTCCTTCTAACAGAGTGCCTTCGTTCTCGCCTATTAGCCCTCTAAAACCCTCCAAAATCCCCTCTAAAATCCCTGCACCATGTGTTGTCCCCAAAATCCCCCCTCCATCTCCCTACCGTTACCCCTTCTAGCCTTTAATTTCATTGAAAATGGCTTTAAAACCCACTTTTCGACTATATGATAAGCCTAGCCCCTTCTCCGCTAGCCTCGCGCCCTTTTCTCCCCATGCAACCCGACGCTATGACCGAAACCTAGCATCGAAAGGCGCTTATCTTAGGCCCATATCGGGCGCACCCTTGATCGTAGATCTGGGCAAATCGGACGACTGTCGTTTAACCTGCTACCCTTTGTGTTTTCCCCATTCAAACCTTCGATGCCGCCATCGACGTTCATTCACATGTTGATCCGACGGTCCGCGTTCTATCCGCCCAGTGGACGCCGCCGAGCACTGTTCAAAACCATATGGTTTATTCCGCACCGCCTTTGGACGAAGGGTGGTTTTCCCCGAGCACCCAGCGATTCCACTCATCGTCTGCCACCTGTCTCTGGTACGATTCCGAAACCGCCCATCCCCCGCGCATTAACTATCGACCACGGATGACCAGCGAAATCACTGTCAGCCGTTGGATCTCGAGACGCTCATCCGACGGTCACCCATCAACCAAGCTGCTCACCCGTTAATCTGTCTCCGCCATGCCCGCGGGCCCACCGTCTGTCGCCCTCGCCGTCGATCTCCACCATAATCGGCAGTCCAGATCTGTTTACCCTCCATTGACCACCCCCGGGCGCACCCGCCACGTCACCCCTACCACGTGTGTCCCACCGTACCCCGTTCATGTTATTGCATATATTTGTCCATATTCGTGTTTTTTAAGGTTTTTCAGCGAAATTCACTCCGCAGACCGCCACCTCCGCCAGACCAATTTGTCACCATTTTTCGCGATTTCTCCCCTGGTTCATCGTCTGCACGACCATTCTCCTTATCCACATCATCCGCCACCCCCTCCATGGTTTTCTCCGCAGGTTTCGTGTTCTTGCAGGGTTATCAAAGGCAGAAAACCACAATGATGCACACGTACTTCTTCAATGGCGTGCTGCGCAGAAAGAGAGCTGATATGGAAGCTGGTACTCCAGTGAAACGTCAAGAAGGGTGGCAGAGGTATGAATTTCACCAAAGGACAGGTTTAGATCCGCAGCCCTGCCCGACGCCATTAAAACCCAGATCTTGCAGAATCAGAACATTTATGGAGCGGATGGAAGACCAGCTTATGATTATAATTTTCAGTACTCAGGATTGAGGATTTGGATCCATAATGCGGCAGTTTCAGAGGCAAGGTACCAGATTCAAAACCCCGAAGGTCAATCAGAAGTTTAATGCACGAAAGGTCGTACTACCAGGGGTTGTCTACAGCAGCAGAATGTTTTCTTTCATCAGAAGACTAAGTGTCCGCACGGTTTTTATTATACATCGTGTTCCTGAAGTTTCTTACTCAACAATAGTCCTACTTGATCAGAAGCATTGGTGACTCAAGTAGGACAGACCTCACTGTTTCTTATTTTATCTTGTTATTTCACCAACAGTACCACACAGTACTGCAGTCAGAACACCTGAACCATACCGGAGTTAAATGCAGAGATTTAAAATAGGATGGGTTCGGCCCTCTATTCTTTTCTGTGTTTAATATGACATTTAGTGTTCACCTACCATCTTAGTCGACCTTCTGTTCATCCTCTGCTATAAAGTACAGAAGGAAATATTGTAAAGGTTGTTGATTGGATATAAGTAGATTGCAAGCGTTTTCCTCTTGAGACAAGTTCTCTGTGTAATATTGTAAGATAGGCTGAGATTGGATGTATTCAGACTGAATGTTCAAGCTGTGGGCAATGATGTACATGATTGGTGTTGTTTTTAATATGACAAGCACATTTCTTTGGATCCTGATCTAAAGCAGCTGGTGATGTTTTCCTTTCTCTGTATTTGTGATTGACTTGCTTTCATTTCATTATGTTTCTTCAGGCTCGCATCAGAAGTTTGGCATAAGATTTACCCTTGATAGGTACCTTATGTTGCTACTCTCCCAGCCTTGTATGTTTTCTGCTTATATGTGTATCTGAATATTGATTTCAATTGATTTAACCAGTGTAGTGGATGCCATTTCCTGCTCTCTGATGTATGAATTAATGAGATCTATGTTTAGATGTTCTTGTTAGGATTTAGTTAGATGAGTTGAGAACACTGGGAGGTTTAGAAACCTGTCTCTGCCTCACTAGGATCTTTCCATCTCATTAAGCATTTCTAAGATCCCTTGTCTTGCCTCCGGTTTCATCCAAGCAGGTTTGGAGTTAAATGACCTTTGACCTAATCTATAGACAGAATTGGCTGGTTCCCCTTCACTCAATTTCAGTCCTTAATGTTCCATTCCATCAACCATCTTTTAAGATCCAAATGCTCTAGATGACTAGCCCAACTGAAAACTTGCACATTGAACACAAGTAAACCCTTTCTTGACTCCATTGCCCAATGGCCTCGATGTTCTCTGAGTTATCTATCTTTGCCTAGTTTCCTCTTTGCTCATCCTTGTCTTATATTGGACCTTTCTTTCCTGATTCCCAACAACCAAACATAAACAATCAAACAAACAAACCCTGTGCCTATAACTAGCCTAAAATCATAACTTAGAGCCTCAAAGATACAAACCTTTGACTATCATAGAGAGATCCCTCTCTGGACCTAGGAGGGCTAGATCCTAAGGTTTGAAAGTGGTTCTATGTTGTCTCATCTTTTGGTCTTGTCAACCTAGCCAAAACATGGGAACCCCAACACACCGGATGTACGATCCTGAGAGGATAGTCCCTTCCCATTGCAAACGGGCCAAATTTAAATGGAGCTACCAACATACTAAATGCCCAGCTGAATATGGGTTAATAAAATGGTACAATAAGGACAAGGAGATCGCTCCAGAGGAATTAACCTATCATGAGGATCATGATGATCAAACTTTAGAAGAAAGAATCCACGAACTAGGAGGAGCCTCGTCTTCCTAGGCCAAGAAGCCCCGAACCAACAGAGGCCATAAATATTCTGCCCAACTAAAAGAAAAAGAAGAAAAAGCTTGATGAGAAGCTGAGGAGAGAGAAAAATAGGAGGAGGATAAACACAAGAAACACCTAAAGGTAGAGCAAATAAAGAAGCAGGCGGAAGACGCCTGCAAAATAAAGGAAGAAGAGGAAGAAAAAGCAGAAGTTGAGCATTAGCTTAAGATAGAACTAGATAAGGTGGAAGATGAACGCAAAAGAAAAGAAGAAGAGGAAACAAAAGAACAGGCTGAGCGTCAACTTAAAATAGAACTAGATAAAGTGGAAGCTCAACGCAAACAAAAGGAAGTTCAAGATAGGGCAGAGGTAGAGCGGAAGCTAGAAGAATAAGCAGAGAAAAAGAGAAGGGAGGAAGAGAATCAAAGGTCGAAAGAAAATTATTCCAAAGACACCGAAGGCAGTAAGACACCTCCTCAAGTGATAGGGATATAGACGGAGCTGCCAGCCATCGAAGTTCCTGCAACCAATACGTGTTTTGCGCTCTTCGAACTAGGTACCTCCGAAGAGCAGGACGAAGAAGTGTTTAATCTGACAAGACTCACTTATGACCAATTCACATACAAAATTAGGCAGGAAAAGAGGAGATGCTTAGCACGGAATCCTGCCGCACCCTTCACGGCCACAACAGAAAAGGATATAGTCCTGGACACCAAGACCAATCCAGTAATGATAGCATTAGCTAGCACTACTTTTGTCATAGCCACGGAATAAAATGTGAGCAAGATAAGTAGGGAAATTCTATTCCTACAAAATAGATTACAAGCCTCCGAACAAAGGATAGCTAGATCAGAGCAAGAGAAAAGTGCACTAGACGAAGAAGTTCAACAGCTTCAGGATAAGGTTGCCCTTATTAATGAAGTACCACTCACCATTCAAAGAGAGCTGGTGACACTGGAAGCCACAATGAGGTAGGTATACGAGGAATTGTTTACAATAAAGCAAATGGTTTCACCTTTGCTGAGAGCTCAAGAAGAAACCAAGAAGAGGAAAGAGAAACTGAAAGAAGCCTCCACAACCTTGGATAGAATGCTAGAATGGGCAAACAAGTATCCGTAGGATCCAGATACTTTACCCAGAAAATATTGGATTCACACTCAAAACGACAAATTTCAAATACGCATGAAGGTGCAATCCAAGGAGAAGTTATTCAAAGACCTAGATAAGGTAATGACTTCCTATGAACATTTGATTAGCAGCACTGACTCAATGGCTAAACTACACCACATTCCTTCTCTAGGTACACTAGGTGAAGAAAAAACATGGGAACATGTGAACCAAGACATTCAGGTGTTTCTGAAACCTATCAGACAAGTCTCCACTACTCTTGATCTGCTGGAATCATAGGATAACTTGGCTAAATTCATCGTGATACCAGTCTGGATTTATACCAAGCTGGCTTCCTTATCTAACCATGTCACGATCAAAAGAGAAATTGTGATCCCAAATGCCTTAGAATACCTGCACAGGTTAAGGGAAGATACTCCTCTGATCTCCCCATTTGCTCCAGATTATCGAGCATGGAAAAATTTCCTTAAGGAGAAATAGGTAGATGTTCCCGACCTCGCAATCACTCACATGCTCCCATGACCAGGTCGCAAGTCACAACCTACAGGAGGGGTCGCAGGTCACATCCAAGCAGAGGGTCACAAATCGTTGTCTCCCTTCGGGTCGCAAATCATGCTAACAGTTGGGAATGAAAAAAGTCAAGGCACCCAAGGGTAAATTTTGTCCTATAAATACTCCATTTGGGGACTTGTAAATGGAGCTTCTTTTTTTTGGACTCCAAAGGAGATAGGCGAGTTGTAAAGCATTGAACAGAATTTTTGAATGAAGACAAGCATTTTTCTTAAATCCACTTTTGGATATGATGATAATCTATGTGTTAATACTATGAATATTTTCTCTTATATGTCTGATATCTTATGATTGACTGATCTACATTTTCTGCTTATACTATTCATGCATTTTAGCTCACTGAATGTGTTAATGATACTAGGTTGTTTACCTAGGAGATGTTTGTAACTTCATTATTGACATATATATTATTCACGAAAATGCTTAAGTAAGTAAAGGATGTTCTTTCCAGGTAGAACTATTTCTTCTATGGTTCGAAAAACTTTTACCAAACACGACCCTAATGACATGCTGCTAACATCATCTCCTTCAGCTGCGTGTTTTTATTCATCTTGATATTTGTATTATTTTATGTTCATTGACAATCATCGATATTCTGCCTTGTATCATCCGATAATTGTATTTCCATACCTCTACAGGGCTCATTTGTGTCCAAGAGAAGGAGTATTTAGTGGTAGACAAAACCACACCCCGGACGGGATCCCTATCAAAAATAGTTCAGAGTCTAATCGAGACTTTTTACTGGGGATATCCCTTACTGTTAGCTGGAAATTTTTTCTTGTCAACAGATTTGGCACTAGAAGGAGGGCCTGATGGTAGGCTCCCAGCACACAAGTAATATCCCGTTACAAACTCCCCAAGGGGAGATCATGCATGAAAATATTGATCCTCCCCGTTTGGAAAAATCCCATGAGGAGGAAGCCCCTTTATTTGAGCTTACTTTAGCCCAGCTAAGGGCCTTGTGCCCTATCGCCCGCAACCTTGTCAGGGGTTTACAGTGAGCCCCGGTCACTAGTTCCTTGGCAAATTCTAGAACTCCCGCAACTAACCATACATGCCAGGGAACCCTTGTCAACTCCCTTCCTCAGCTTGTGGGTCTTATGATCAAAGATTATGTAGATGCAGTTGAGCGAAATTCTAAAGCACCCCCAGACAGCCCTAGGGAGGCAAAAGAAGATGACCTCGAAATCACTAAACCTAAACCCAACACCGGCCCCAGCCCGACCGGACTTTGCATGATAACACTCAAGCCAACAACCCACTTGGGGGAGGAGTCAGGAGGGTCCTGGGTAACAGAGGAAGGGGAGACAGAGGCCATGGACGAGGCTGAAATGTCGACCACCACTAGCCCCACTGAAACTAGAATAGGTTTCCTTTTATTTACAACTAGAGAAACATCAAAAATATAGGAAACTGTGGAGAAAACCAAGACATGTAGTCCCACCATGAGGGCGAGGCCTCCGGGTCTGGCATAGGTAGAAAATCCGAAAGTGAGAGGGGACATGTATACATACCATGCCACCAATGGGCCAGACGTGTAAAAAATTTGGCTTGGATGGCTGAATCCCCCTTAGGTATCCAAGGTCCCCTCCATGACATGCCCTGACACCCTGAAAAGCATCTCCCTAAGTTCGAACCCGAGAAGGGTACTTTGGCCGAATACCACATTAGCAACTTCTACCTGTCTTTACAGATGATGAGAGTGCAATATGGTGACGTAGCATGTCAGTATTTTCCTCATACTCTAGAAAATAAAGCTGCAACATGGTACCGGTCGCTCCCTGTTGCTTCCATCCCTTCATGGGAACACATCCGTCATACCTTCCTACAAACATTCTTGGTAGATAAAACCCCCTTGATGCTCCTCATAGAACTTAGTATACTGAAATGCCAGAAGAAGGAAAATGTCAAGGACTTCAATCAATTTTTCACCACTATATTAAATACATTCCCTCCAAAAATGGCCTTAGATGATTCCATTATCATTGACTACTACACCAGAGCCCTCCCACGGGATATTGTCATGTTTGTGAAGTGCGAGGCTAGAGCTACCTTGGAAGCAAATTACACCACCGCCCTTGCTGTCAAAAAGGACATGCTGTCCATAGGTGACATTGACCACGAAGGTCGGGATGATAAAAAACCAACCACGAAGAGAGCCCAATCCTCAAGTCATAAATCCGGGGACAAAGATAAGGACCCCTTTGATTTTGAAAGTATTACAAAATCCCTCAAGCTATTGACCAATGAAGTCTCCGGCCTGAAAAGGAAAAAAAATGATTCTGCCCCAGTTGCTAAAATGCAGAAACCTTTCTTCAGAAAGAGTAACCCTGTTGTGAATCGGCCCCCGTCCAACTCAAGTGTTGGTCTCAATGTTGAAGAAATCAGCAAGGAAAAATTTTGTTCTTTTCATCAAGCCTCTCACTCAGATAAAAATTTCCCCTAATGGATTAATAGCATGATCGCCGTGGTGAACCAACTTCTAGAAGATCAAACCCTCGGGGACTTGGAAGAGGATGCTATTTCAAACAACGAAGAGGTTTCCCCCCCAGATGAAGATATGGGTTCCACTGTCCTCGCTTTTGAGGTCATCCACAGAGAGTCTTCCCCCTCCACAACTGGGATAAACCTGGCTGACGACCCTAAATATAAACCCCCTTGAAACTATGGCTTGAGGAGCAATGGCCCGGTGCTTGAGCAATCCTTCGAAGAAAAAATAAAAGCTTTCTTAAGGAAAAATATGCCACCAAACGCCGAAAACTGAAACAAAACTCCTGAAAAATTTAGTCCAACTACTCCCCGAGAAGGCCCCAAGGCTAAAGCTTCATTGGTTTCCCCTAAAAGCACCACTGAGCCCGCCTCACACATAGATTCTGGTCATAACATTATCAAGAATATGAATAATACCTGGGCAAATATTTCTCTCTATGAGCTCGCTCGCATTGATAACCAACGAGATCTCATCCTCAAATCCTTTTCCAATCTACTGGTGACCAAACCCGTGAGCATCACATCTGCCCAAACTGCTGCTAATCCCCAATCCATCATGAATTCTATGAACATCAACTCTAGGGGATCCACACCACCTTTCCTCCTCTCCTTCGTGATCTTTAACTTCAATGTCAGCTATTGCCTCATCGATTCTGGTGCATCCACGAATGTTATGCCCTTATCCATATGCAAGAAGTTAAACATCCACCATGAGAAAATCGACGCCAATATCATCCAGCTCGATAGATCTCAAGTCCCTGCAGTAGGCGAATTAAACAATGTCATCATTTTCCTATCCTCCGACTCCAGAGTGCATCAGTGCATCGACATATTAATCATGGATATCCCCAAGGCCTATGGCCTTCTGTTAAGCAGAGATTGGTCCAGTAAGCTCCAGGGATACTTTTCCATTGATTGGTCCCACCTTTGGCTCCCGTACAAAGGCAGGAATAACCAAATCTGGGTCAAGAGTGAACCATACATGGAACATACTGTGACCGACTTGGATGCAACTAACGAACCAGTCAGTTTCGCACAAAAAGAGCTTGGTATGTGTTTCTTAGAATCCATTCTTGGGTGCTATCAAATCCCCCAATCCCCAATCATTCAAGATGTCCAGTCTAAGTTTCTACTGGCCACTAAAAACCCCTCCGCCTCAACAAAGGACCTATTGGGGACAACTACTCCAAGTAGTTCCTCAATGCGCTCGGATAGCCTTGCCAAATCAAAATATGAAACATCGAACTTGTACTATGACGATTCCAAAACCCAAGATGGGGATGGCATTGGCTATATCTAGCTAGACCCCGAGAAGAATAAATTTCTAATTTCTTGCTGGTTAGAGTTCCAATGCACAAATAATACAGCCGAGTGTGAGGCATTTCTACTCAAACTCAAAAAGGACATAGACCTCAAATTTCGTTGTGTAAAGGTAATTTTCGATTCTGAGATTATCAGTCGTCAGGTACGTAACACCATCCATTGCTTTTCTCCACATCTGAAACGTTACTAGAAAGAGGTATGACATTTAATTTCTACTTTTGATGCTTTCGATATTAAATCTATACTTAGAATGCATAATGCAGCAGCCGAAACACTTGTTAACGCTGCCGCTAGGTTCACCCCACTTAGGGATGGATTTTCTATTGAAGTTATTTACAGGCCTTCCATACCAGACAACGTCACTAATTTGTGCATTTTCAATGATGACCAACAGGTACTGGATTTCCTACTCAATACGGACGTATTCAAAGATGCAGTCATAGAAGAAGAGGATCATGATCGAGTTTTGCAGGAGGAACTACAAGAGCGAAAAGGAAATCCCATACCCAAAGGGATCATGTCACTCGAAAGTTGTTCGACCTACAAAACTGTTTCCAAGGGCCTCCAAACACGAAGGTGCAAAGTTCCACATTAGCACACTGACAAATTAACCTTGGGACAGACAAAGATCCCAAGCTCGTCAACCTGGGTAATGAGTGCACCCCTCAGGAGGAGCAAGAATTCACCGAATTATTTAAGAAATAACGAGATGTGTTTGCGTGGACATATGATGAGCTTCGAACTTATGATACATGAATCATCCAGCACGTCATACCCATGAAGGGAGGAGTGAAGCCTTTTCAACAGAAACTGAGAAAATTACACCCCGCCTTAGAACCGATGATCCAAAAGGAAATAAAGAAGCTCTTGGATGCACGGATAATTTTCAAAGTTAGACATCCGACCTGGGTGTCAAACTTGGTCCCTGTTCGCAAGAAATTCGACAAAATCCATCTGTGCATAGATTTCCAGAATTTAAACAAAGCCTCCGACAAGGACAACTATCTGGTCCCTCCTATGGAGAAAATCCTTCAAACTGTATCAGGGTCAGAAATTTTCTCTCTATTGGATGGGTTTTCAGGGTATAATCAAGTACTAGTGGCTGAGCCTGATAGGCTCAAAACGACATTCATAACTGAATGGGGAACTTTCGCATTCAGATGCATTCCCTTTGGCTTGATTAATGCCAGTGCCACTTTCCAAAGAGCTATGGACATCGGCTTTAGAGGACTCATAAGGAAAAGCGTGGTTGTATACCTTGATGATGTCACCGTTTTCTCCAAGCGTAGATCTAACCACCTACACCACCTCAAGCAAATTTTTGAAAGGTGTCGAAAATACGGGATCTCTCTGAACCTGAAGAAAATCATTTTTTCCGTCATTGAGGGAAACCTGTTAGGGCACATAATAACTTGAGATGGCATAGTAGTGGACCCAGAACGTGCGAAAGTCATCGCTCAAATACCGCCCCCAAGTGTTAAGAATGCAATGCAGTCCTTCCTCGGCAAAATAAACTTCGTCCAAAATTTTATATCTAATTTTGCCCAAATCATGAAACCATTGCAATGCATGATTAAGAAAAATGCAAATTTTAAATGGCATCCTCCTGAGAAAGAAGCGTTCAATAACATAAAATGAGCCATTGCAGAAGCACCCGCTCTTCATAGTCCGAATTTCAAAAAAGGCTTTATCTTGTATAACTTTGCCTCAGATTCATCTTTGGCAACCATCCTCACTCAGAAATATGAAAAAAATAATGAGCGACCTATATCATTAATGAGTACTGGGTTACAAGGCATTGAGCTAAACTATCCGAATATTGACAAACAAGCTTACGTGGTATACAAGGCGGTTAAACACTTCAGGCCATATGTCTTGAATAATCATGTCACAGTATTCATACCTCACCCAGTTGTGCACTCACTATTCATACAGTAGGAGCTGGGCGAGAGAAGAGGCAACTAGATGACATGCCTCCAAGAGTATGACCTAGAATTTAATCCAACACACACTATAAAGGGCCAAGGATTGTGTCATATGGCCGCAGAGGCAGTAGACTCATGGGGCAGTGAGGAAGAAAATTTGGAACATGAGATCAATATGTATCAAAATAATAGCACAACCCCGTAGGATACCTCCTCTCGGTACGTAGATCTCTAGCAATATCTGAAACATGACACCATGTGCCCCACTTTAACTACCCAGCAGAAGTGTGCGTTAATATTGAAATCTGCATCCTACCAGCTGGTGCAGGGTAACTTGTTTCACAAGCATCACAACGGTGTATTGCTACACTGTTTGGAGTATGATGAGGCACAGAAAGTGTTGGCAGAACTTCACAATGGCCCCGCAGGTGGACACTATGTAGGGGATACCACTGCTCACAATATCATGCATGCCGGTTTCTATTGGCCTACTTTGTTTAAAGATGCGCACGCATATGTTCGGAAATTCCAACAGTGCCAAAAATTCACAAATAGAAATATACGGCCTTTGGCCCCGTTACAGTCTGTCGTAGTGGAAGAACCATTTTAACAATGGGGGTTGGATTTGATTGGGGAAATACTGCCACACTCTTCCAAGCAACATAGGTACATCCTCACTGCCACAGAATACTTCACAAGGTGGGTTGAAGCAGTACCGTTGTGTCAGGTCAATGATCAAGAGGTAATAGCCTTCATCACCCAATGCATCATGATCAAGTTTGGCGTTTCAACCTCCCTTGTTTCTTATAATGCAACATATTTCTCATCGTTAAAATTATATGATTTTGTTCTAGAAAATGGTATCATGCTTAAACACTCTGCTAACTATTACCCTCAAGGAAACGGGTTAGCCGAGTCAACCAAAAAGAACCTAATCTTCATCATCAAAAAGACTCTGTTGTCCCAACAATGAAATTGGCATAAGGCACTCCACAATGCCCTCTGGGCTGATTGAGTCACACCCAAACCTTCCCTGGGCACCTCCCCATTCTTCCTCGTATATGGAAAAGAGGCCATCCTTCCTCCCAACTTGTCTCTCTCGGCCCTTCAATTGTCTCAGGAGACTCATGGCACTCCTTTCCCTGCTTTACAAGCCTGAATAGGCACACTATTGAAACTTGAGGAGGAAAGGCAACAAACCCGGGAAAATTTTTCCATCCACCAGAGTTGGATAAAAGATGGTTCGACAAGAAGTCAGTCGGGAACAAGGTTTTCGAAGTAGGTGACCTTGTCCTCAAATGGGATAAAGCTCATGAAGATAAAGGGAAACACTCCAAGCTACAGGCGTTATGGACAGGCCCTTTCTAGATCAGAGAAAAGGTCGGCTCTCACACTTACAGGTTACAAACCCTTGAGGGGAGGATTGTGGTCCTCCCTGTGAATGGGAATAACCTTAAGCACTATTTCACCTGACAGCCTCTAGGGGCCATCACAACACCCTGTACCATATTTTTTCTTGTTTTCTATTGTTCTTTACCATTCATGTTTTCAATAAATTGCTTGTTTCACACAGGCTCTCATTAACATTTTATTTTTCTTTGGCATCCTAATTTTAAGGGGGATGTAGAAGTTACTCAAATGGCATACTGAGCCAGAATCTTTGCTGGTGTATAATCTCTCCCCGGAACGCAAGAGTGGCCCAAGCCTACTTGTGACAGACATCCAATGGCAATAACATGACTGAAGTCCCTCGAACCAAAACGCAGTAGCTTGCCCAATATGCTGGCTCAAGGGATTGCTGTGTGAAAGGAAATTTTCGGTTGAATTGGCTACTAGACGGGAAAGGGAAAGAACTAGCCTCAGGTGACGAAAGGATATCCAGGAAAAACCAAAAGTCCTTGTATAGACCAGGAGCAACCTCTCTCACAAGAAAAATAACTCTGGATCCCTCATCCGCCCAGGAAGCTATCACCACATTAAATAAGTGCCTTGAGAATATAAAATAAGTGCCTTGAGCACATTTAAATAAGTGCATTTAGGACATGAGTAAAGGGTAAAGGATTGAGAAAGGCTTCCTGTGCAGAGAGGTGATATGACGACTCTACTGGGTTACTGACCAGGCTCGCTGGAAATGGAGCAACATCCGTGACTCCTAGGCAGTGACTCCGTTGGGACCATCAGGTTTGCTGGTAGAGGAGCAACATAATGAGGAAAAAATAAACTATACTAGATCCTGGAAATCCCTGAGGTTACTCCAAAAATTTCTGTCTGGTCTTCAAGAGTGAAATACATGGTGAACCAACACCCAAGGGCAAGCAGATGGAAGGAGAAAACGTGTAAGGCTCGAAGATGAAAGTAGTGGGACCCATAGGGTGGAAGGAACAGCATGCTAAAACCACCTGCCCCCCTTAAGATGAAGCACCGACAGAGATTCTGGACCCTACCAGTGAATTTCCATTTGTTGCAGCCGCTACAACACCCTCTAAAATTTCACCCTTTTAAAATTTTGAGCCCCTGATGCATTGAAATCTGGAGGCAAGACTAAAGTTTGATCCTTCAAAAGCCTTAGGTCGCTAATTCGCAGAATAGGTCATTTTCCCCAATGAGCGACCTTGCGACCTTGGGACCCATCAGGTCGCGAAGCCGCGTGTCGCATTCAAAATTAAACAATCACGAGGTCACACATATCATCGACGTGGCTTCGTTGTGACCTTCCGACCTCATTTATTTCCCGCAAGCGTGACCTATTTATATATATATGGGTCGCATAGGTCGCATTTCACCTACGCGATGGAGAACAAAAATTCTTCTGACAAGCCAACTGGAGCGTGATTTTCTCAGGTAAGTTGCCTGATCCTCCTGCTGTTTCCTTATTTTCTATTTTTTTCCCTCTGCCCCCTCATTTAAGCCTACTAAAACCATAGAATACCCACTATTGAGACCCACTTGGTAGAAGTTATACTCCCCTCTTAGTTTCCTAACTCTGTCAGTCTCATCCAGAAGCCTATAGATGAAGCTAACTAGCCTCCCCTTTTTCAGTCTCTTCCTCAATGTCTGCTTACCTTTAATATGTTACTTTCCCTCCCTTTTTGATCTATCACTCTAAGTGAAAGAAGGATAAAGGACCGCACCGTCGTGGATAATCCTCTACACAGACCTAGTGCAACCTGTGACCCTACAACCTTGCGACCCTGCGACCTTGCAACCTCAGTCCCCGGTCGCTAAGTTGCCAAGTCGCATATCGCTTAAAAATCGAAATGTCCCGACCTTGCGACTCAGCAACTCGGCAACCTAGTCGTAAGTCGCTAAGTCGCGTCTTCATGAAACTTTAGACCAGTGCGACTCAGCAACCTCACGACCTAGTCGC
The DNA here is from genome assembly GCA_034641835.2 of Pinus albicaulis. Taxonomy (NCBI): domain Eukaryota; kingdom Viridiplantae; phylum Streptophyta; class Pinopsida; order Pinales; family Pinaceae; genus Pinus; species Pinus albicaulis. The sequence continues at coordinate 619,397,391 of CM076583.1, forward strand.
AAGTCGTGAAGTCGCAAGGTCGCTTTTCTCTGAGGTTTTAAACCAGCGCGAATCAGCGACCCAGGGAAGAGGTCGCAGGTTGACTGCTTTTCTTGACCTTAGTTGGGCAGAGGTAAAAATAGTTTAAGAATTTATTAACATGGCAACTGTCTTATCATGGGATTGTTTTATGAACATGCCAGGGAACCTTGAAGCAGAGCTAGAGTGCATTTCCATCTTTTCAGCCTCAAGTGATATGGGACCTCTGACAGTTCACAGAAAAAACAAGATTCCAGAGATAGAAATCTCAGGAGATGAAATACCTATTTCTCCTCCCCCTATCTATGGAGATACCACATGTATATTCAGCAAATGAGAGAGCATGAATTGGTATCAAGTGTACCAAGAATTCGCAAAACCTGAATTTCCAGAAGACCTCCAAGACTGGAAAGTATATGTGCAAGTTAAGAGATCAAAGCTTCACTACGCAGGGGCCCACCCACCTATATTCCCATGCGTTGAGATTATCGAATGGATTTTACAAAGCGTCGACCCCAGGTTTTGGGTGATTCAGGATCACGAGGGGAAAGAATTTGCTAATTTAAAGGGCCAGGATGCAGAATTCTATTACGCACTTCTAACCTGAGAGCAGAAATTCACAGAGGAATGGGCCACTACTCATGCAGTTCCCATATCCGAAACTTTGAGAGGATGGTGGGAAGAACCAGAAAAGTTCAAGGTCAAGAAGGACCAGGAGTATTAGGTAGCAAGCCTTAGGAAGGTCTATAAGCTCGTAGCAGCTATGCTGTGTAGGATGTATGGTCGTCCCAATGCCACCACTTTCAATGGCTCTTGGGTATCTCTTATGTACTTTGTTACCGTACATGGCACCCACTTCAATTGGGCTAGCTTATTGATAGCAACCCTCAAAACAAACATATCTGCAGCACTAGCGCCCGAGGAGGGGTACTCATTGGAATTTTACATGGCCTCCTATCTATTGGATGCAGTTTGTTCCAGGTGCCATTTTGAGGGATGGGTTCACAACTAGGATTAGAAGCGCGGCCACCCAATTCACAAGGAGTTGCAGGTATTCTGGGACTCCAAATATAAGCAGGATATTGAGCCGATCTCACACAGTTTCATCCCTGCACTCTATGGAAAATTGTTTGGTAAGGATATGCCGTGCATGTCCTGGCGGCACATGGAAACAATAACCAAGGTGGCACATTGGTTTCCTTTTGTAGAAGGCACCTTCATTCGAGTCTTCGGTTCACTCAAGGCTCCCCATGCACTGCCCCGATTCGTCACTGACGGACTGCTACTTCAGGAAACATGTTTTCAGATGACATCCGACTTTTCAAAGGTTCTTAGTAAAGGTAAGAAGAAGCCATGGCCCACACTACTCCTTACTATCGGCGCTTATACAGTCAAGGATTTCAGAGAGGTAGAGGCAGAAGCTGAGTAGATTAGAGGATTCTGTTTGCCGCCTTTGGATCACCAGACATACAATCCTGAGAGCATAATCCCTGCCCATTGCAAATAGGCTAAATTTAAATGGAGCTACCAACATACTGAATGCCCAACTGAAGATTGTTGAGCAGTGGGAAAGGTATGAATTCACTATGTGTTTTCCCATTCTTTCACTTTAAACATAATTCTTTTTACTTTAGAAAGGTGACTTATTACAAGAATTGTGATAGAATTGTAAAGATTTATGTTTATTGTAAAATGTAACTAAAAACTCTCTTTTATTGCTAAAAACAGGAATTAGGCGAGGTGAACAGCTATACCAGAGGCGAGGCTAAAGCAAGAGCAACTGTTGTTCCTCCAGCGTTAGACCAAATCCTACCAAATCCTACCAAATACAAGGAAATCTGAACGCATTGCTAAGAGAAGGCAGGGGACATCTCGGCTTCGGTCAAAGGAAATCAAGTGAAAGCTAAAGAAAGAAGAGAAGCGAATCCCTAACTGTCCAAACCTTATCTTGTTCCTTGTCTTGTCCGTCGAGTTTGTTATATAAGGCAATGCCTTTAGCGATTGTAGGGATTCAGATCAGTTGATTAAAAACATTCCTTTTGTAATATTGTGTTTTATTCACTCTCGTGATCAGAGAGCGGTCACTGTAACACTTTTATTTTTGATTAATACAAAGGTGCGTTTCATTTCACCTTTAAAGCTCTGAAGTAACCCAACAGTGTTTCACTGGTGCTAAGGGCCCGGCCCTGGTGGAATTTCTCTGTTGTTTGTATTTCTATCCTTTGATTACTGTCATGTGATAATTATGTTTGGTTTCATTACGATTACAAAGTTATTTTATTACTGTTGAATTGAGTATTGGATTGCTATGTGCGCTAATGGATTGCATTACTGTTCTATTTTAGCAGGGATCGTGATTACTGTCTTATTCATCTTGCTATCTCTTATAAAGCTTTGTTGTTCCATACTTAACTTCGTTAGCTGTTCCATTGGATTATTGTTCATTTCGATTGACTACTTAATAGTGTTTTATGTTGACAGGGTTGGATTTTAAGAAGACTTGTTATTTGATTTTGTTAAGTTCATATTTGATGTTCAATTACTGTTTGCTGTGTAGGCATATAGATTACAAATTGTTGTTCCTTTCCAATTCCTGCTTTTAGAAATTCTTCTTATTTTATTTTCAACAGCAAGTAGTTCAATTTCGATTTCACTTTGATTTCTTAAAGAGCAGGACTATCAACTGTAGAGAACATTAGTTATTTCCTCCAAGTTCCCAGATTGATTGCCTTGTCTCAGTTTGATTTCAATTGCATCTATTTCTAAGGGAATGATTTATTGCTACTGTATCCTTGATTTATGCTTTGCAGAGTGAGTAGTTAATATTTCAGAAGATTTGCATTTGTGTTATTGTAATTATATTTCTTTACAAGCATCTGTTTACTCTTGTATCTAGAATACTATACTACATCTCTCACAACATTACTCTTAGCTAAATTGCAGTCTCAAACAGAGTACACTCTTGAAATAAAAAGTTGTTCCCGGATTGATAATTACTGTAGGATAATTAGGTGTTAAAAATATACCTTTTATACCTCAACAAATATGGGGTAAGAAAATGGTACAATAAGGACAGGGATATTGCTCCAGAGGAATTAACCGATCAGGAGGATCAGGATGATCAAACTTTAGAAGAAAGAATCCATGAACTAGGAGGAGCCTCGTCTTCCCAGTCCAAGAAGCCCCAAACCAACATAGGCCATAACTCTTCTGCCCAACTAAAAGAAAAGAAAGTGAAAGATTGACGATAAGCTGAGGAGAGAGAAAAAGAGGAGGATAAATGCAAGAAACACCTAAAGGTAGAGCAAAGAAAGAAGCAGGTGGAAGACGCCCGCAAAAGAAAGGAAGAAGAGGAAGCAAAAGCAGAAGCTGAGTGTCAGCTTAAGATAGAACTAGATAAGGTGGAAGTCGAATGCAAAAGAAAAGAAGAAGAGGAAACAAAAGTAGAGGCTGAGCATCAGCTTAAAATAGAACTAGATAAGGTGGAAGCTGAATGCAAACAAAATGAAGAACAAGATAGGGAAGAGGTAGAGCGGAAACTGGAAGAAGAAGCAGAGCAAAAGAGAAGGGAGGAAGAGAACCAAAGGTCGAAATAAAATTCTTCCAAAGACACCGAAGGCAGTAAGACACCTCCTCCAGTGATAGGGATATAGACGAAACTGCCAGCCATTGAAGTTCCTACAACCAATACGTGTTTTGCGCTCTTGAAACTTGGTACCTCCGAAGAGCAAGAGGAAGAAGTTTTTAATCTAACAAGACTCACCTATGACCAGTTCACATACAAAATCAGGCAGGAAAAGAGTTGATGCTTAGCATGGAATCCTACTGCACCCTTCATGGCCACAACAAAAAAGGATATAGTCCTGGACACTAGGAAAAATCTAGTAATGATAGCATTAGTCGGCACTGCTTTTTCCGCAGCCATGGAAGAAAATGTGATTAGGATGAGTAGGGAAATTCTATCCCTACAAATTAGATTCCAAGCCTTCGAACAAAGGACAACTAGATTGGAGCAAGAGAAAAGGGCACTAGAGGAAGAAGTTCAACGGCTTCAGGATAGGGATTCCCTTATTAATGAAGTACCACTCACCATTCAAAGAGAGCTGGTGACACTAGAAGCCACCATGAGGTAGGTATACGAGGAATTGTTTACAATAAAGCAAACAGTTGCACCTCTGCTGAGAGCTAAAGAAAAAACCAAGACGAGGAACGAGAAACTGAAAGAAGCCTCCACAACCTTGGATAGAATGCTAGAATGGGAAAATAGGTATCCGCAGGCTCCAGATACTTTACCCAGAAAATATTGGATTCACACTCAAAACGACAAAGTTCAAATACGCATGAAGGTGCAATCCAAGGAGAAGTTATTCAAAGACCTAGAGAAGGTAATGACCGCCTACGAACATTTGATTAGCGGCATTGACTCAATGGATGAACTACACCACATTCCTTCTCTAGGTACACTGAGTGAATAAAAAACATGGGAACAGGTGAACCAAGACATTCAAGCATTTCTGCAACCTATTAGACAAGCCACCGCTACTCTTGATCTTCCGGCAACACAGGAGAACTTGGTTAAATTCATCATGTTGCCAGTCCAGATTTATACCAAGTTGGCTTCCTTATCTAACCAAGTCATGATCAAAAGAGAAAATTTGATCCCAAATGCCTTAGAATGTCTGCACAGGTTAAGGGAAGATACTCCTCTAATATCCCCAGTTGCCGCAGATTATCGAGCATGGCGAAATTTCCTTAAAAAGAAACAGGTAGATGTTCCCGACCTCGCAATCACTCACATGCTCCCATGATCAGGTCACAAGTCACAACTTATAGGAGGGGTCGCAGGTCGCATCACTCATTATCAGGTCGTAGGTTGCAACTAAGCACAGGGTTGTAGGTCTCTTTTTCCCTTCGGGTCGCAAAGCATGCCAACAGTCGAGAAGGCGAAAAGTCAAGGCACCCAAGGTTCAATTTTTTCCTATAAATACTCCCTTCGGGGAATTTTAAATGGAGCTTCTTTTTTTTGGACTCCAAAGGAGATATGAGAGTTGTAAAGAATTGAAAAAACTTTTTGAATGAATACAAGAATTTGTCTTAAATCCACTTTTGGATCTGATGAGAATAGATGTGTTAATAATGTGAATATTTTCTCTTATATCTCTAATATCTTATGATTAACTGATCTGCATTTTCTGCTTAAACTATTCATGCATTTTAGCTCACTGAATGTGTTAATGATGGTTGGTTGTTTACCTAGGAGATGTTTGTAACTTCATTATTGACATCTTTCTTATTCACGAAAAATGCTTAAGTAAGTAAAGGATGTTCTTCCTAGGCAGAACTGTTTCTTCTATGGTTCAAACAACTTTTACCAAACACGACCCTAATGATATGTTTCTAACAACATCTCCTTCGTCTGCATGTTTTTATTCATCTTACTATTTGTAGTGTTTTATGCTCATTGACAATGATCGATATTTTGCCTTGTATCATCCAATAATTGTATGTCCATACCTCTACAGGGCTCATTTGTGTCCAAGAGAAGGAGTATTCAGTGATATTCGGACCCACACCCTAGACAGGATCCCTATCACAAACGGTTTAAAGTCTAATTGGTACTTTTTACCAGGGAGATCCCTTACCGTTAGTCGGACATTTTTTCCCAATAGCAGATTCATTATCATGTTATTTATCTAGCTCATGTTTATGCTAGCATTTACTATATTGTTTAGTCCCGTAGTTTACTGGATGCCTCATTGTTTTTAATTTGCCTCAGCAGGCATAGGTATGCCTCCCCCACTGCCTATAGCATAGGTACTCACTCATCAAAGACACTTGTCGCACCTGTAAGTCTCACCTCCTCAGGGTCTAGTTCTTTCAACACTTTGGTATACCTTATAGTCCTCTCTCTTTGACTTCCCCTTCAATGTCTAGTGATTGTTCTTACAACTTACTTCGGTCATACAATTAGCTCCTAACACTCTCACGCTGGGGGGCAATCTGTTACACCATTTTTTGGTCATCCAACCCATTGTTATTAGATGGACCCAAGTACACCATGTAAGACCAATTTTACCATAAGTAAAATTGTATTTACTATGAAAAATAACTTAGTAAAACACCTTTATTAAGTTGTTTATGGTCTAAACAGGAAACCCCATGAGGAAATATTAAATAAATCAATATTTGTTTGATTTTCCTCAAGGAATAATTAGTTAAACAACAATTTAATTAATATTCCTGGTTATATTTAACCCAAAACAAGGAAATTAATTAGATAAATCATTATTTATATTATTATTTTCTAAGAGTAATTATTTAAACCTTTTTTAAATAATATTATTTGTTAAATATGACTAAATCACCCTTAAATAATTAAATAAATCATTATTTATTTGATTATTACTCAAACACATCCTTAAAATGATAAATAAATCATTTATTTATTTATTATTTACAAATAAAGGGATTTGACCGAAGTCAAATTCCTTTTCCCTCCAACAAATATAATAAAATATTCCATAAAAGTTGGATCTTGATTTGGTTAATAATATTTTAATTATGCACCAATATCGATACTAACTCGATATTTTGTTATAAATAGAAGGTTTTTTCCATTCATTTATCACATTTTTTTTCCTAAAGATCACTCTGGATCTATACTTTTGGTCTGACTATTGATCCACCATCATAGTCATATTTTGCAACCATTTTTGTGTCTGGGTTTTCTACACCATCAAGAGAGAGGAATTCTAGATCTGAAGTGTTGAGGACTTTCAAAAACCCATCCCATTGAGGAGAATTGGGAACACCCTCCTGTGTTTTCCTCCCAGGTGCCATTAATACAAAATTCATTCAAAATATTCTTGTCTTGTTGATTGGACGCATGGAGTAAATCATGTTTTTTCTATTGCTTAATGTCTTCTAATGCATAGATCTAGATTTTTACAGCATTTATCTTGATCACCTAACTACAGATCTGAGGATATTGGTGACCATATTCGCTGTTAGGGTTGTTTGTTATGCACAACTAAAGTGGTATTTTTTCGTACGCTTGGAATTAAGATTCATACTAACAAAGATCAAAACCCCTACAACATCACCATCTTAGATCTCGAAGGCATGACCTGTGATAATGAGAGGGTTTTTAAGCTTAGTGTTGTGGGATTTGGCCTCGAAAGAAAAATCTTGCCTTTCATTTTCAAATGCACCAATTTAGACTCCCTCGATTTGTTGGAAAACTATTTGACTGGCAAGATACCAATGAAGCTCTAATATATCGTCAATGCAATCTAATTCCCTTGTCATGAATCTTTTGCGATTATCTAAGTGTCAAATATATCTATGATAACAGGCTCAGGAGAAAAGGTGGCAGACTTTGGACATTCAAAGACTGGATGCAAAGGTAGTTTTGGGCATTGGGTACCTTGATCCTGAATACTTCAGAAGGAAACAACTGACAAAGAAATATGATGTGTATTCTTTTGGACTAGTGTTACTTGGGTTCTTGTGTGCAAGGGAAACTCTTAATATTGTTTTTCCCATATAAAAATTCAATATAGAAGAGTGGGAAATGCACTTGGAGAAAAAGGGCAAGCTTGAAAAAATCATTGACCCTCACCTTGTTGGGACCATAAACTGTGGTTCTCTGAAAATTTTTTGGGAGACTACCGAAAAGTTCTTGGAAGAGATGGGCTTCAACAAGCCTTCCATGGGAGATGTTCTATGGAACCCATAATATGCATTTCAACTCCAGGATATATCCATGCAAAATGATCTAGATGAGAATAGTACAAATCATATTGCAAATGTTCCTTTGTGCTACCCAGATCCTGAGCCTTTTTCTCCATGTTCAGTATGACTTCAAGTCTTGTACGGAAGTTATCAATTTCATTAATGATCATGTGGCATTTTGGAGTTCTCAACATCCCACAGAGGGACAGTTGTGAGAATTTACCTACTGTTTGGAACATGTTCTCCTTCAGTGAATATGACACATAATGGATCGATATCTTGGTGCAATAGTTCCTAACCTCGGTATGTTTGTACAAGATTCAGGGCAAAGTGAACACACAACACTAGTGGATTTGGTTTTGGAGGAGAGCTACAAGAATGTAGAAGTTATTAAGGATGCATGCATTAATCTCCTTTTTGTTGCTGAGAGATTGAGACATTTTATACTAGTGTTATTGGATGAGGTGTTGGTGGAAGTGATGATGATTTAGAATATGCAACCACAAGGGTCGTGTTATCATAATTGGTGAATTATTGTGGGAGGTGATCACAAAACAAGACTCCTTTACCATGTTCCAAATTTACCAAAATAGCACATGTAGAAAAAAAAATGGTGAATGTGAAATGGTTAGGTTCGGTACTTGTTTTTTGCATATCATTTTAAAAATCCAGTGCCTCCTTGTAAAATCCTCTCCTCATATAATCAACCATCATTACAGATGACTACACCACATTTGGTTTAGACATTTGGTTAGGTGGGTAGGGTGCCCCTATCTCCCATCTCCCTATAGAGTAATCTGGTCACATATTCTTTCTTCTACGATAATGGTTCCTCTCTCTTAATTTCTATCTCTCATCCTTCTTCTCTCTCCATTTCTCTCCTACCTCCCTCTCTCTTCCAAAATCTCTCTCTCCCCCCCTCTCTCTCTCTCTCTCTCTCTCTCTCTCTCTCTCTCTCTCCTCTAATCCTCTCACTATATCCCTCCCTCTCTCCTTCTTTCCGCCCCCCTTCCATATTTGTGTCATTGTCTCCCTCTCTTACCCTTCTCTACCTCTCTCTCTCTCTCTCTCTCTCCATTCCTTCTATCCCCTCTCCTTCAGTTTATCTCCATCTCTCCCTCGTGACTCCCCTTATCTCTCCACCTCTATCAATCTATGTCTTTATTATTCCTTCTCATATATATCTAGAGTTAATATGTATCATGACATATTAATATATAGTATAATATATTATTGTATTAATCCAAATTTATTAAATTTAATAATATTAGTATTATAATATATTGATATGAACATTAGAATTAATAATAATAATAATAATAATAATAATAATAATAATATTTTAATAATGATATTAGGGTTAATAATGTTTTTTTTGCATGGTATTAATAATAATTGGGCCCATGGTATTTGGTTCATAGGATTCACTTAAATAAAACCTCTTTTTTGAGTGTTCATAAATATAAAGAGGATTATGGAGTAAATATAAAAAAATGTTTTATTTATTTAGCATACTTCTAGTTTATTTATATTTTATTTATTTACCATACCTCTATTATTTACCATGGCATTTGGCCCATAGGCTTGGTATATAACTAGATGTTGATTTCTAATCCTATTTGATATATTTTTATTTATTACCATACTTATTTATACCTCTTTTATATTTATTTATTTACCATACATATTTTATAAATATGGTATTTTTCCCATGGTATTTAGCTAGTATTAAAATGGTATTTTTCCCATAGGCTTTAATTAAATAAAACTTCTTGTTTGAGTTTCCTTAAATATTTAAGAGGTTTATGGAGTAAATATAAAAAGAGGTTTTATTTATTTACAATATCTTTAGCTTATTTATATCTTTTATTATTTTCCATTCTTTTGGAGTAAGTATTAAAATAGGTTTTATTTATTTACCATACCTTTGGTTTATTTATATTTTTATTTATTCACCATACCTCTTGTTTGAGTGTTGGTAACTCTCTTCTCTCTTTGTATTTTAAATTCTCTCTTTTCTCTTTGTATTTTAAATTTATAGTATGTTTATACATAATAATAATTGTGTTCATAACTCTCTTTATATTTTAAATTTATAGTGTGTTTATACATAATAATAATTAGATTCTTTTTTAAATAGGGTGACACTAGATTAAAAATGTTAAATATTTACTTGTTTAATTTTTTTCTTGATATCTACCCCATACTAGGCTAGAAACTCATAATCATGCACGTTTAGTGAAATGCTTAATGCAAACCCTTACACATTGTATGAATGTACTACCAATTTTAAATCCTTATTTTTTATTATTTAAAAATTTGATAAATAGTGTTTTTTCAATTTCCCTCCTAAAACTTTGGCGAAGCTATAAAAAAACTAGAACCCCTTGACGCTATTACTAAGCTTCTTCATTGTTATGTGGACAATGAACTTATTTCTGAATTCCAGATCGAGTGGATGTTGGTAACTCTGAAGTCCACTAAAAAGTTTTCACATTAAGATAGTTTTTCTCCCTCATGAGCTCAACATAATCAACATTTTATTACGTTTCTCCATATATATGTAATATTATTTTGGTACGTTTATGTATCTGAACTTATATTTTAAGTCGTCTCTACATCAAACCCCTAATATTTTACTCAAAACATAAGATGATAATTCATTTCTTCATTAGGATTTGAAAAATAGAATGTTCGATGCCATGAAGTTTTGTTGTTGTATTTTTTGAAATGACAGAGATTAAATCATTGATTTTAAGTAGAAATATTGAAATAAACGAGACATCAAGTTTGCTACAATGATGAGGGGATATTTTGATCCATAAAACCTTTTTCCACAAGTACATATGGTCAAATTTTTGATACTTTAGTTCCTATAGTTTTGACGTATTGTGGGAAAGTTCCCCAACTTTTCTCAATTTTTTTAATCATGCCACGTGGTGTCGCTCTTGCGACCCTGATGGTGACGTAGTCACTCTTGCGATACTACAAAAAGGTGTTGCTATTGCGACATACCCAACTAGGGTGTCGCAATAGTGACAGTAGTAGAAGACAATATCGCTATAGCGTGTCTATGTTATGTGCATCGGTATAATGACGCTTATGAAAAAAACATTGTGGAACGGTCACTTTCCCATTGACAAGTCAAAGTTGACTTGGTCAACTGACATCACAATAGAGATGATTTATTTTAAATATATAGGGTTTATAAATATATTCTAACCCCTTAAACCCTAATTCCCAACCCCTAGCCCATTTAACCCCTTAAACCCTAATTCCCAACCCCTAACCCATTTAACCCCCTATAACCCTAGACCCCTAACCCCTTTAAACACCCTAAACCTCTAAACCCTTAACCCCTTAAACCCTAATTCCCAACCCATAACCCATTTAACCCCCTAAACCCTAAACATCTAAACCCTTAAACCCCTAAACCACTAACACCTAAACCCCTAACCCCTTAACTCCAAGCCCCTAAACTGTTAATGATTAACCCATAACCCATTGACCCCTCACCCCTAACACATAAAATCCTTAACTGCTAAATCCCCTAACCCCTAAGCCCCTAATACATAATCCCTTAACCACTAACTTGTTATTCACTTAACTTCTAACTGAGCATAAATCCCCTAACCCCTAATCCCCCAATCCCTAAACCCTTAACCACTAATTCATTATTCCCCTAACCCCTAAATGCACCTAAATCCCCTAACCCATAACCCCCCAATCCATAACCGCTTAACCACTAACTCATTACTCCCCTAACCCAATCCCTAATCCCTTAACCACTAGCTCATTATTCTCCTAACCCCAATCCCTAATCCCTTAACCACTAATTCATTATTCCCCTAACCACTAAATGCACCTAAATCCCCTAACCCCTAAGCCCCTATTCCCTGAAGCCCTAAGCCCCTAATCCCTAATCCCTTAAAAACTAACTCATTATTCCCCTAACCCTTATAAAAATCCTTAAAACCCGTTGGGATTAGCCATTCCAAACAAGAGCAGTTTTATTTGAGACCTACAACCGGGTTAATTACCCCTTGTTGGCAAGGTTAAAATGATTAATCTTTGATAGACAAAATGTAGATTAAATATTTCATTAAAAAGAGGGAACTATATTATCTCTGCCAGGCTATGCCTATCAGTCGCTTGGCCTCCTCTTGCTCTCACATGAATGTAGTCTTGCTTGACTGGTATAGAAGAAGGTTTCACATTATCAACTGTTTGTTTGGGAAAAATTTCAGTTGTTTCAGCACTATTACATTCTTCAAGCTTATCCTTGAAATCATCCTAGTCTTTTATACTCTCTCCAAATTTGTAGTTCTTTCCATTCCTCTCAGTCTCATATGTTTCCTTGGTCTGTTAAGGGACAATTATACCAGGAATAAAGTGGAAAAATAATATTTGGTTGGTGTAAAACTGCAAAAAACGAAGGTTAGTTCCATAAGGAAAACAAAATTTTTCCATATAGAACAATCCTTGTTCAATATATGTATGCATAACTACATTATACTCCAAATGGTGATTGACAGGTTGCAACATTAATAATATAATTATAAGGTACTAAATATAAAACTATAAATAAGAGAGTAAATTGTGAACATGTTTGCATACTGGAACTGTAAATTTTTAATAAAAGAAACATAACTGAGAAAATATAGTTTAATACAGGAACCATTATCTTTCTGTAATTAAAATAATTGGTGTAATTTTCACACATAGGTTCAAATTATATGACATAGTGGGAGATAATCATAATTATAAATTAATAACAACTGTTATCACCAAATTGAGTCCTCTTGGGCTGCTTTAATGGGCAATTTGGAATAACTGTTTCAAACCATCTTGTGAATGAAGCTTAGCCTCTTCAGTTTGACAGGGCTGTCTCAAAGGGGTTTATGATATTGGTTAATGATATAAGATAGATGGCTAACTCTATTATTTATGTCTTAGTTTTGTATGTTTGCAGGTTGAAAAGATAAATTCTTGCTACCATTGGGCTATGGAGTCAATGACAGGGATTTCAATAACAAAGGCTTTCCTTGTGGAAGTTGAGGCTTGTAAATATTTCAATGAAAGAGAAACACATATAGGAAATTTTCAATAACTTTAGGTTCAAAGGAAGTCAGAGCATGTAATACACGAATTATGAGTAATGAGACATCAAGACATTGAAGGCAAACTATTAAGAGAGATATACCATAGCTTAATACTTAAAGGAAGTTAGAGCATGAACAATCATGAGTTCTAAGTAATAAGCATTAAGACATTGGAAGAAAAAATTTCAAAATATAGGACAAAAACTCATTGAAATATAATAAGAATCTCAGGTGAAGAAAAGTTGTATTGTTACTGTATATGGCAGAAGCTCCAAAGATTTACAATAAAAATAGTCTTCTCTAGATAACATTTCCAACCCTTAATACATCTAAGTACTCACTACTTATAGGCATCAGCCTTTACATCCAATCTACCAAGTGGCTATATCATTAAACTCTATTATTGACACCAAATCTAACCACTAAGTAGACATTTACAACTAGAAATTTACACCTTTTGAATTAGGAGTTAGAGTCCTAGTATGACTCAAACACCTACTGATTACATTTTAATCTAAATATGATCCAAAAATTCCTCGAAATGAATCATGTCTTTCAACCATACTATCCACAAAAAAAACATTAATACTCTGACTGTCTTCATGGAACTTCTCTACCTACTATTAAGGAGTTGTCAGTTTGATGATATGGAAACATAGTGAGCTGGTATCTTCGAACTATAGCCATAACAAAATATCTCCACTTAGAAATCGTCAGATATGATACTCTTTATCATTGCCCTGATACTCTTTTTCATTTCTCATGGAGAAAAAATTTTAAATAACTATTTATCGTTCACCTTCTTCCAAAAATTGACCTTGCTGCCAAAACAGAGTTTTGAGTTACTTTCATAGCAGAATTTCGTAGCAAAAACAAAAAGTTCACCTGTGATAATCCTCTGCTACTCTTGAACATTGGAGGGTATTAGGTTATCAAAAATATTTAAACACAACCCTCAAAGTTCCTTAACCATGTCAGTCTAAGTGGTTTAAAAGCAAAAGGAATCCTTGAGAAATTTCACAGCAAAAACTGGGCTTCAAGACTCGCATACGCTGTGGAATTGTCTAATTTCTCAGACACTTGAAAAATTTTAAGATTTGAGCCTAGAACAGATCCATGGATATACTTGCATGTGATGTATGATAATATAAGACAAAAAGGGTCTGTTTTTCAATGTTAACTTCTTATTTACCAACAGTTTCTTCATGAGCAACTTTAGTAATTCCTTCCATAGCTCCTCTTTCCAAACCTTTCTTCTCTAATTCTGTCTTCATCATCTCCATATGTTATTTCAACTCTTTTACTTGTCTCTGAAGACTTTTCCTCTCTTCTTGTAACCATAAATTCCTCTGCCTTGTGTGTTTCATCATGATGCACAAAGGCTGTGATCTCTTCAGCAGGTTTTTGGCCTTTCCAATGGATTTTTCAAAATGAGTAACCTAATCAGTCACTTTCTTTTCCACCTCATTTATCAACTATATATCTTGATTGTATCTTTCCAGCTCTCTCTTTTTTTCAAACAAATCTTCCCTAGATTATTTTAATTGTTCTTCAAGAAACTCTTTTTCAGTTTTCTCTATGAATTTCTCCTTTTCCTTTCTTTGTTTGACTGTTTCTTCTTTATCTTTGAGCCGTCCTTTTGGAAATTCAGCCTCATACTCCTTCTGAATATTTATTTTGGATTGACCTTCCTTTTATTTAGTAACCTCTGTTTCAGTAGGATATATAACTATAATTTCTTCCACAACTGCCTCTTTTTCTTGATCTTCCCTCTGCTGCTTATTTCCAGTGTTGACAGTCTTAGAAACCTGTGATCTAGTGAAAGGCTTTCTAGGTTTAAAAAGAAAACCTGAATCCTCTGATGAAAAATATAATTTCTTGGCCATAATACCTTCCTTTTAACTTTGGATCCTTCTACCTCAGCTACTTTCACTACAGGGGTCTCTACAATGTCTATAGCTTGGAAGATGTCTTCAAGCCTTCTTTTACCTCCAATAGTTTCCTTTATGCTTCTTTTAGACCTTTTTGCTATAGGTTTAGTCTTGCTAATTGTGACATTATTTTTAGCATGCTTACTAATTTCTGGATGTGGTGTTGCCTCTTGGATGAATTTAGATTATACGTCCATGTTTTCAGCTATAGGTTGTAAAACTTCTTGTTGATTCCCTTATACTTCTGTAGTAGTATTCATCTCTTGTATAAGAGAAGGAGATTTGAGTTTGGAGGCTTTCCTTGGAATTAAAGCATCAATTTCATAACCATTCATAAACAAGAAAGCCGCCCAGTCTCTGTCTAGTTTATTTAATTCTTCTAGTACTAGTAATTCTATCAATCCATGGTGAAAGATGGAAGTTTCACTTCTTTCAGGTCTACCTTGCACTTTATCTGCCATTTTTCCAAGGCTTCTAAAAAGGTAAAAATCAATATCTATCAGCTTTTTTCCTGTAAAATTAAGCAGCAGCTTGAAATGATACATGTAGATTGTATGGAATCTGCCTTCATAGGTAAAGTATTTTTGTATAACTGTTAATAACTTAGAGAAGTTATCTTTAAGGCAAGTTGTAGGAATCGCTACAGTCATATTTATCCCTACATGTTCAGGATTTAGATAACCATCACAAATGTTTAAATCAAACTTTGTAGCTTTAAACCATTCTTCTCCTGTCCCAGGGATCCCTGTTGCTTGAGAAATACTATCGGGCGAAATTGGCACATGAAGAAAACCAAAATTTGTAGAAGTTCCTTTAAAATTAAGTGCAAATTCTTGTGATACATGTTTGTGATGACCTTGTAACCTTTGACAGAACTAAATGCACCCTATTCTTGTAAAAATTTCAAAGAAATTGGGATCTTCCATGATTAATCTTGGACTTGTAGGCTCGTACCTGAATGGTAGGCCTCCTTTATTTTCTTTCCTTAGTGTAGCCATTTCTTTTTGTTTTGCAGCAGTGGCCTTCTTTGGATATTCACACCTGTTCAGTAAAAACTTTTGATGACAGCAAGCTGTTATGGAAAAGGAGGACTGACATGATAGAGGACTTCTAAGGGAAACACAAATGAAAATAAGCTGCTTTGGTAGCATCTTACAAGAGTGAAAAAGAAAGTGTGAGGAATGAGGGATAGATTTGACAAAATGAGATGAGATTTATTAAGAAAATGGTAATTGATGCCAAAACGTACCTAAAAATTTCAATGATGACCCTATTCTGACAGCATGACCTTGAAACCCTCAAAGTTTAACAACTCATAATTATGCAGAAAACCATTACTGGAAGACACACTTTCGTAGAGAACTTAGCTTTACAAGTGTCAGTTTCACTATGGAATTACTAGGTGTTTCTGCAGTGAAATCTATTAGTTTTGTACTAGAATCGCTGTGGACTTAGAAAAATTTTGATAGGTGGCTAGATTTGACACATTAGGTTGATTTAAAGTATCTACTTCAGATTTTTTCCTTTGATATGACTTGAAACCATCCCCTAACAACTTAAAAAAATCATAGAATCTTATGATGCTATGCTCCTAATCAATCTAATTACAAACTTGACACATTTAAAGTTATAATTTTGAAAATTTTGGGTGTGATAAAAACAACTACATAAGAAAGATGATATGGAATGGAAATTATTTGTAGTTAATTATATACAATTGGAATATGATTTACACTCATAATAATAGTAAAACTAGCTAACATGTAAAACCAAAAACCAAAATCAAACTATTAGGATGATAGAGCTCCAACATTTATATACATGCTAGAAACAATTTAAGAAGAACACATTATAGGGAAGCAAATTACATGGTATAAGTTCCAAACCATAAGATACCATAGTCATTAAAGAAGATCAAATAATAAGGTTTTGACCCTATTTCTTTTTTTTGTTTGTAAATTAGGTGGTGCCTTTCTATTTTCTAATTATAATTGAAGGACAGGCTACAATATAATATTCTTACTATGGCCTCAACCTGCCCGTAGGAAACCAGGTCTGTTGGCCATCTGAGTGCATTAAAAGCTTGCCAAAATTGAAATTGTCTTTTCCTTCTATACATCGCATTAGCTAACTATCCTACTATTGCAATAATTTCAAGCATATAATATAAAATAAGTTCACATACTTCCAAAAAAACCATAAAGCAGAGTACTGTAAAAAACTATCCATCTGAAGAGGAAACTGGGGCTGGGTCCTTAGCATGAGACCCAGGCATGTCAACCTGTTGCATCTGCTGGATCAGCTTCTCCATGCATCCCATCCTGTCCTCCATACGTCCCATCCTTTCATCCATTCTCTGAATGCGGTCGGTTGCTTGATAGTGGGTAATTTTAATATGCTGCAGGTGGCTTTCAATATTCTCCAACAGATCTTTGAGAAATAGTTCTGTCTTTGGCTGCACCTTGAAATCTGGAGGATGAGCACTTTGTATTGCTTTTTCCAGAAGACACTTCATTAACCAATATGTATGAATGGTTTGGTTGAATAAGGTAAGGCGACCTCATGTGTTTCCAGGGTCCTGAATGAAATCGAGGATGTCAGCTTTAGCTTCGTTGTCTTCAGGTTCCGTCTGAAGATCTCTTTCCCAACCACGAATTTGATTATGGGTTGGGGAGGAATTGCCTAAAATGTAGTTAACTACAAGATTTTCCAAATGCTCCTGGTTAGTTCTTCTTCCTCTTTTCTTTGGCACATGATCCTGCTGAATCTTCTGTTTACCCTTGGCGGTATCAGAACGCAGGCAGCATTTCCCCATGATGAATTCGTTCCTATTCAGGAGAACACACAGACAAGTAATAACCAGAGTACAGATGGACCATTGGTTTTCATTTTCTTCATAAATTTCTTTTATAGAGTGATTCCTAGACTTAGGGGTAGACTGTAAGTTAATAGTGTTATCCCTATGTCCACTGCCTATGTAAATCATAGCATCGTGGGTCAAAGCCTTGATTACATGCCTTTCAAAAATCCAAACAGAGAACGAGAAAAACAGAGAGTAAGGTCTTAGAGCCATTTGAAGACAGATACGGTCAATGTGAACAGAAGACACTGAAAACACTCGGTTAATGTTGAGCCAGAGAGCAAGCACATTGGGAGCTTGAATACAGGGTTGAGCGCAATGGCCATGAAGACTGGAAGGAAAAGAGCATTCGGTAGACGCCATGATTATAACCAAACAAGAATCTGAACTATGCAGACACATGATAATATGACAGCACATCCCATGCGAGGCTTCCCATAAACTATGAGTATTTGTGGTTATAGCATTACAAATGCAGAGAATAAAATATAGACAAGGGTCCCGAAAACAGGGGTGAACAGGGTTTTGCGGTGGAGGAATTGAACAGAAAACTGAGAGTGAATCCCCAACCAACTGAAAATAATCAATCCAGGTCCTAATATGAGTTATATGCTTCATAAAAATGAGGATAGAGACCGATACATACCTAGCCACAGTAGCGAAATTGACAGAATGAGTTGCGCGCCTCCTCTTCGTCTCCCAAGCCCTTGCATGTAGCAAGCTTTGCATGAGCGTTTGGGATGAGGGAGGGCGGTGTCTTACCTTAAACAAAACTTCCATTCCAGGCGCTGACAGGCCAGCCTGACATGATCGTTGGATAATCATACCAACGCAAGTGAGCACCCAAACCATTGATCGAGCTTGGCGGTTCATCATCATGGTTATTAATTGTCTGAAGGGTGGCCTGCCATCATGTTGCCACAGATTGTCCTTAGGTTTTGACCCTATTTCAAAAGAGCTAGTATATATAATTATTAAAAATGGGTCTTGTGTTTCACGACAACAACACCATAAATCATTCAAAAAAAAAATCAACTATTATTTTAAATTATTCTAAATCGAATGACTACATTTTTTCATAAAATACACTACGATTACCTAGGAAAATCATGAAACTCCATTTACAGAACTCTAAGGCCATAGGTTGTAAAATTTAAAGAAAACAATACTTTGCAACTAAGCACCAAGTAATAACTCAACGAGGAAAAAATCAGTGACAAAACCTTGGTTGAGCATCGATCGACACCTCCAAAATTTGAGAAAATAACCATCCATAATGAGAATGAGGGTCACAATCCATATCAAACTAGAAGGAAACAAACCTGCAACAAAAAGTGGAGGTAGGGTTAGGTAAACTCTACATCGATCGAAAAATGAAAGATGATAAAGAATAAGTTAGGATTAAGGTAATATTACCTCTAGCCAGCATGAGTAGTCCTGTCCTCGTGGAACCATGCAAAAATTTCCCAAAGAATTACATCAGCCAAATTAGAAAAATTACTAAGGAATTATATATATGATTCTTATGTGAATAAAAGTATAAACTTGAGTTCGAAAGGTAACCTCATTGGCACCAAATAATAATGTTGATACCTCAAGTTGGGTCACTTTCTAAACCTTGAACTCCTGAGGAAAGGAAACCCCTAATATGTAGGTGCAGTTTGACGATAGTTAGTATAGTAATCAAGTACGACAAACAAAATAACCAACGCAACCACGTTTCATTATGTCTATATGAAAAATCTTACCAGAGCATGGCACATAGTAGATAAAACCCATGAAGAAACTACCGGTTGCAGAGAAAGCTTTCCCTGAATGAAAATTTGCAAATGGGCTGGAGCGACGTCGAGGGGAGAGAGAAGTAGTTACCATTATAACTCCTCTTTCCATCATAATCATCTAATTCCAAGCCCTAGGATGTTAGCCATCATATTATCCAATGTGTGGGATGAGGATAATACCACCATTAAACCTTATGTCAAAATTCAACACCTAGACTTCGATAGGGTTCAAAGTATCTAAATTCCAGGTCTTATTATAATTATAAAGTATATAAAGTAACTAATTAAATGGACAATGCCTAGACTTAGAATATATCCCACATGGTTGACGAATCATAAGATTAATGTTATATCAATGAATCACAAGTTGTCATAAATCACAAATAAGCTAACAGTATCATGCTTGTATCCTATATTGTAATGATTTTATAACCCCAATGTTCAGATAACTTGTTATGTTGGTAAGTTGAGCCTAGGTTATAAGTGGTATTAGAGCTAAAGGGTTCAACATTGTGGCCTACTTAAGCGAAAATAATAATAAACTATTTTGTGATACATAATAAATAAGAATTGGAAATATGGCAACTCCACCTATAGGACTAAGTTTTTCACCTTTACCTAAATCAAATTTTGAGATATGGGTACAACTACGTAAATAACTTATGTTGTTAGATTTGAGGGCATTAATTTCTAATCAAGAGCTGGAAATTAACAATAAATGAGAAATCAAATAAAAATTTGGTTATACATCCAAGACAATGAATATTATTGTCATGGGTATATTGAAAATAATTTTCTTATGTAAGTTTATTAGTTTATTGTTGGCATACCCTTACAAGAACTAATATGTTGGGTGCTTAGGAGAGAAAAAAATTGTTTGGACGACATAAGTATTAACACATGTTAATTAGTAAATCATATCCCATGAAAATAGGATAGTGAATAGAGAGAATTTTATGATTTCTAATCATAGGGAAGTGTATGGGTAGACAAATCAGGAGACACATACAAGTGTAAATGAGTATTAAATCCAATACTATTAAACAAATATAAAATATTAGATGGGTATGTTAAAAAAAGAAGGTGGGGTGTTGCATATGAAATCACCTTGAAAAGTTTAGGGTTTTCTGCATGATGATTATCTGTTTCTAGTTGCAATCCATTTTTGTAGTTGAGAAACACACACACACACACACACACATATATATGTTTCCTCAAATTATACCTCTAACATGGATTATTGAAAAAAATACATGCATAAAAGAATTAAATATATTATTGGTAAGTAAAACTTACAGTTGGAAAGTAATTACTTAATTGGGATAAGAAACTTCCTCACACATATACTGGATGTTGACCAAGAACATAGCTAAGAGAAGTGAATGAAAGGAACTACTTGGTAGTAAAATATTTTTTAATCCTAATAGAAGAGTAATCGTACCTGTGTATGGAAATCAAGTTGATAAGGAAAGAGTATACAATAACACTGTGACACACTCATAATAATAAGAATATTCTAGGTTTTAAAAAAGAAAATTTGTGATGTTTATAATCCAAAAAAAAAAACAAGAAGGTATACACAGAATAAAGTGTATATAGGAATTAGAAAAAGGGATGGAAGGGACTGACAACCCTATAGTACTTAAGTAAAGGATTTGGGATATTGGTATGCCTGAGGAAGTTGCCTCAACATAATTAATGATAATTGTTGTCAAATATTAGTTCAAGATAAAGAACACTTAAAATTACAAAATACATGTATGAATATGAATCAGGAGTTATCTCGGGTGATTGGTGAAAATATTTGGAAACATTTTCACCCAATTAAGCATTAGCAAAGGATATGAAAGATATTTACAATGATGATAAAAAAAAAACCTTAGATGTTGATAATATAACTCAGATATAAATGAGTCTAATGTAATAATAAATGGTTGGTACATATTTCAAGACTAAAGAAAGCAAACTGATAAGAGAATTAATGAACTTTCTCATTGAAAAGTCTCTTCATGAAGAGGGTAGAGCCATAGAAATGTGGCTTACGATAGTAGAATAATTGACATAAATCATAGCACGAACAATTGAAAAATTAAAGTAATTGAGAATTGCAATAGAAATTCCAAATAAATTTTGTTCTTTAAACTAGTGAAATAGTAGTAATTTGTCATAATAATGTGACGGAAAGAAGACTAGTCTTGGAAATGGTGAAGTGAGTGGCATATATGAGGATTTTAAGTTGAAAGAAACATTGTGATACTATTTGGGTTGCTCCAAGGCATCAAATAAGAATACAAACACATCATAACAGTGTTGCTGATACTGAAAAGGATATCAACTTTACGTCAAATTTAGAAAGCATATAGAGAGCAAGATTATAATTAATTTAAGGAATATATGAATTTTCAGGGAAAAGTATGCAACAACCCATACAATATAGGAAAGGAACATTGCCATCTTTTTAATTTCATGTACTTGATGGACATGGGGGGGAAAACCAAGATGGTATGCATTACAAAATTTTAATGATGAACTAGGGAATTATTCTCTAATTGGTTTATTTCATAACTACCTCACAATTTTAAATATTAAGTTTGATCAAAATCAATATGAAAAGAGAATTCTGATTAATTGAATTGATTGTTGGTGCAAAGATATGAACAAGAATAGATGTAAGCGACATCCCTTGGGAAATTTAGTATGACTTTAGAAAATTATGTATATGTGTGTGTGTCTGTGTGTGTGTTAGGCACACACAAAAATGAATTTATATATTAATACTCTAAGGAGGTTGTTGAATTAATGTGAATTGAAGGAATGATAGTGAGCATAGGTATGATGTAATCAGAAATAGGAAGATAATCAAGTAAGGTAATCAAAGAAAGTGTGGCACATAAAAAAAAAGTTGTGGTAAGGAAAAATGTTGGCAGCATATTAGCACAAGCGTTACTTATTCATGTTGTCCGATGATTTGTTAATATGGAAATTATAGTGTGACACCAGTCAATGATACCCTAGATAAGTACCTTATAGAACTTCAAATGATTTTATTGATACAAATGAAGTCTTTTCAAATATTTGATTTGAATAAACATATTTTTTCATTATAACCACCCTAACATAGTGTGTTGAGGAAGCTGATAGAAACATATATGAAAGAAGGGGAAGACACCATATCTAATTGCATTTCAACAACAAGGAGGAGCACATGTGACCTCTAGGCACCCTAATTAATAAGTTGTGAAATAGAGAGGGATGCATACCCAAAGAAAAGAGTTGAGGAAACTCATAGGTGAGGCTTGTCAGAAAGAAATGATGGTAATATTTGGTAATGCAATTTTATTGTTAGATTTTGTTGATTTTAAGTATGTCTATTCTACTCTAGGTTGTGCCTTTGAATTTTCATTGTGTGTTATATTAATACTACCTTGTGTTTCTAGTCTCAATGGTCAATTAGGAAAAGAACTTAAGGACGAAGATACAATAAAGAAAATTAATTGAATTATAGAACCCTAATTTTTGCATGAGAAAGCTAGTGGATAAGGGGCGTGGACTTGATAGGGTCCACTTGCAGAAGACAAAATATTTTTTACCATGAAAGTAGTAAGTTGAAATAATTATCCTAGAACTTGGTATTATTTTTTTACGGCCTGTTTGATATCATGAAAGTATGGTGGTACCTAAGGAACAAATCATTAGTTTCAATTCATCATGGTAACAAGGTAAGGATGCCTTTCTTGTGACAATAGTAAATATGATTAATGTGTGAGGGTATAATAAGATAACCAATTATTCTTGAGTTGGAATAGAATGGTTGTCCATTAATATTCCACCAGGCCTTACATGTCAAAAATATTAAATTGATTTGTTTTTGAATGAAGTGGATACGAAGACATGTTCCAATATATAATGAAAGAGTTACATTATAGTAATATGGAGAGTATCATAGATAATCAATACACATATGAGTACAAGAGGGATAAACCCCATGACTGTACATGGGAGAAAAATTTTGTATAACTTGCATCAATAACCTGTAATATAGGACGATAAAGGGACCACAATTGAAAGAATCTACAAAGTGGACTCTTGGTTGGCCCTGAAGAAAATAACAAAGCATCCCAAGATAGGTATAACTAAGTTTATTTGGAAAAAGTAGAAAAAAATATGGCCATCTTGAATATGGCATGAAAAAGGAACTTATATTACACTTTAATCATGCATGAATAATGCGTATGTAACATCTGAATTAAGATAAAAGTATAATAGTGTTATTTAGTACAAAAATACAGTAGTTTCAAGCTCTCATAAAAAGACAAGAATAATAAATGGTTTCTGAACATATTATTATTGATAAGAAAAATTACAGATGAAACTAATGCCTACGTCATATGAAATTTATAATGGAACCAAATGGTGGGGTATTTTTCAATTGGCATAGTCATTGGGTCAGTAAAAGAATTTACAATGATGAGTTTATGTAATATTCCAAATCTGGAACAACTCAGCAAGCCTGCTGAAATAACGCACTTCTGAGAATACTGTGCATAGAAATGATTTTTCAGCTCTTGGATCCCTTAGATTAGCTCATATAAGATCTAAATCCAAAAGGAGAGCAAAAAAAAATCAGACTAGGTGGGTTAAACAGATCTCCCACAAACTAGTCTAGCTGAAAATCACCCAAAGAGAGGGGCTGCAGCTATATACAAAGGACTGCTTCAGAAATAATGTAGATCCACTAAAGCACATTAGAAGGCTGATATGGAGGTTAAAAAATCAGATTTATAATAGCAAATCATATATATATTACAACCCATACATTTTACAAGAGAAAGAATGAGACAATACAGGAAAAATCCTCAGAAATGAGGTGCTACAACCATGAGAAAAGACTGCATAACCATGACAGCATTATTTTTATGGGCTGAAGTAGAAGTATATTAATATACAGATCTATAGCAGATCTGTAAATAAAAATTTAGATCTAATGCAGATCAGTGTACAAGAAATTCTAATCTATACATTCCCCTTGGGGTTTTGTGAAAAACATGAAGCACTGAGAGCAGATCTGAGATCTAAGGTTGCAGATTTGCAGAATGATTCAGATATATTTGAATAATACAATGGTATATAATATTAGATCTGAAACAACATGGATTTTTTTGCCAATCCACGGATCACCACAGTGAAAGGGAGGATCCAATCACCGGAGATCTCTCCTCCAAAATGCAGACAAAACACCCTGCAACTTCTCCTTTGCAAGTAACGTAGTCCAGGGAGAGAAACTGCGTTGTAGGCTCTGAGAATGCTTTGTCCTGATTCCAAGGTTTGGATCTAAAGCACAATCAGCTAATGAACTTTTCCAAGAGGTTAAAAGACACACTCACTGAGAAGAGCCACTAGTATAAGCTAGATCTGAGAAGATCTAGTGTCTCCCACTGCTGAAACTCACAACGAAAACCCAAACCTCAATAGGATCAGCACTGTAGGTGTAAGGTGAAGCTTGGCCTGAAAGCATGATGTGGAAAAGTTAGCACAAGTATCCTCCAAGAGTTTCACAAGGAAGGAGATGGGATTCCTGAAAAGGAAGACCCAACAAGGGATGTCTGAGCTGGAAATACCTTTAGAAATAATAATCTTCAACAACCCCCTCTTGTTTCTCTCCTCCTTCTTTTATAAGATAGAAGTCTTGCCAAACCCTAAACCACTTCATTAGTTTAGCTCCTTTCACATTTAGAGTCTTCTTCTAGAACTGCGTTGTCCATCAAGGAGGTTCAATGCATCTAGACTACGATGTTGATTTGGTCAAAGTTGACCCAGTCTTGTGATTTAAACCCATTCACACCTACAAGATTTTATTTACATAGCACATATATGTCTCTGTTCACATAGGCATTGATTTATTCTTGGTTTTCAGGAGTTTTACATGTCCTCCTTTACAATTTATTCATCAATCATGAAATGAAAAAATAAACAAGGAAAAATTAATATTCGTATTAGCTATAGCTAATTTAGGAATATTACAGTCTCCCCCTCCAAAATTTTGCTTGTCCTCAAGCAACTGAAATGGTGCTGCAAAATCTCCCCTTCTTCACTTGTGGCCTCTCCATCTAATAGTCTCCACCATTGTTTTGAAATCTCTGCAATAGTTCTATCTTCCAATGGTCCCTCCTCAATGTGAAAGTTGGCCTTTGGTGAATAAACGCAATGGATCTCATCATGAAGAAAAGGAATTTCTATGTGGAAACCCTCTTGCTAATCCATGGCCTCCTCAAGAAAGAAGTGATGAAAATCATGGGGAATTTCATGATTCATGAAAGACTCCCATCTCCATGCTATCATCCAAATGAAGTGGATCACCTCCTAGCTTGACAATCCATAGAAAAAATCCTCCCCAATACATATGAGAGGCATGCTCCCAAAAAACATATGGCTCACTCTACAAAAAGGCAAGTGATATATCATAGTGGCCATACAATATCTCATGCTCCCATTGAAGCATGCAATGCAAAAATATTGGGAAGCCCCTTCCCCCAAGGACACATCCCACCAATGTGCCTCTTCTCCAACCATGTTCCCAAGAGTAAGAACATTTCCATCATAAGGAATCATGATCAGAATCATATTAGCTGCCATGTATGATAAATGAGAAGGGAGATGTTCCCTCATGTGAAACCAGCGGAATTTTATCCTTAACTGCCATAGAATAGGATATGACAAGTGCCTTACCCAACACTCGTTTGCTGCCGCATCCCTTCTGAATGCTTGGAGAAAATGCATCATAGTTGGTGTAAAAGACTCACACTGTGAAGAATGTAATAGCTTTCCAAGATTCTCCAAGGAATGAACTGCATCAACATAGTTCATGGCCTCGAGTAGTCCATGAAACCCATCATAAATAGTGCCCCCTTTCGGAGCAATGTTCTGCAAATGAGTGTTAGAAAAAGATAAGCATATAGGAAATACATTAAAAGGTTCAGGAATGCAAGTCCCTCTATACACTTGTTTTACATTAGTGAGGTAAGTCATGGATGAGTTCCCTCTCACACTCAATGAGTAAGGAGGTGTGAATGG
This sequence comes from Pinus albicaulis, assembly GCA_034641835.2. Classification (NCBI taxonomy): domain Eukaryota; kingdom Viridiplantae; phylum Streptophyta; class Pinopsida; order Pinales; family Pinaceae; genus Pinus; species Pinus albicaulis. The sequence goes on from CM076583.1 coordinate 619,423,888, forward strand.
TGGCTCTTCCCAAGAGCTATGTTCCTCCTCACCTACCAAGTAATCCATGCACATCTTTATATGAGAGTGCGCCTCTTCCTTGAAACCTTCCCATATGAATCCACCCAAGAGAGTATGATATGCTCTAATGAAACCAATGGGTTTGGAAAGAAGGATCTCATAGGTGGCATCTAGTAGTCTCTCCTTGATCTTGGAATCACTAACCAAAAGAATAAGATTATAGAAATAGATGACTCCATCAACCACCTTGAACATTTCATCCTTTACTTCCCCATCAAGAACCCCACATGTGAAAAGGTCCTTGGAGTATTCCATCATGATTTGGGAATCCCAATAAGGATCTATGTTCCCCAAGAATGACAGCACTGTAGAAGTCTGAAATGCTGCCTCTGTCACATCATGGCTCCCTCCTTTGACATTCTTGATGTCAAAATCACATGTTGGAGCTTCATAATCTCCCCTTTTCTGCCCCATTTGCAGTTGATCTTGCTCAAGACAAGATTGAAGCATATGGAAATCAACTTCCCCTCGGAAAGTCCTTGTCTTCCAAAACTTCCTAATTTTCGCCCATGTATACAAGAGGGTTAGCATCCCCTTGCCATGTTCAGAAATATTATTTTTGAATGAAGAAATCATGGGCTACCCCAAAGATATGGAGTTTCCATGTGTCCTCATGCTCATGCCATCATAGATCTCTGATTTCCCCTCTCTCAGCGCAGATATTTGAGTGGGAGTCAGCAATGCCCTTTTCAAGAAATTGCTCATCTCCCTTCTAAATTCATGAGAGACCCTCTGCACTGTGTTGGCTTCTCCCAAGGCTCCCTCCTTAGCTAGGTATGCATATGCTACCCATAGTTGAGATAACACTTTAGATTTTCTCCCATCAAGCGGTGCTCCTGGTAAAATACCTCCTTGCAAATAGGTGTCAAGGCATAGAGTAGAATGTGGATGTAGGTAGACATATTTTTCCCCTACCTTTATTGCATATGTACTCTTTCCTTATTTTTACTTCCAAGCTTTGAAACAGAGAAGGATCCATGCTCTTCATCTTGTGATGCCCTTCCTCCTCTTTTCCTCCTCCTATCTTCAAGATCTCATCTTTTGATAATGATGGTACATGCTGCTCATGTGTTATGCCAAGAGCTCTATGTGTGAGACCTTGTGGAACTCCTTGCAAGTGTGCAAGAGTTTCTTTCCTTGGAGCAAGTTCTCCATCCTCCTATTCATGAGGTTCCATTGTCATGACTGCGTTATCTCCTGCCTTCCCTTTCCCTGCTCCAATAACTGAAATTTCCTCCTCATCAACAATAGACCTCAGATCTTGGTCATCTATGGAAGGAGGAGCCTTCATGCTTTCCATTTGAGAAGAGAGCCCTTCATCCAAAGGAGACCTTGCCCTTGGAAAGTAATAAAAAAAACTTGCACCTTCTTCCATGGTCTTCATAAATGGAGTAAGATTCATAGACCCTTCCAACCCATGCAAAAAATTTGTTTGATATGGTTTGATAGTGTCAATAGAAGATGTTACACATGGGGCTTCATCAAACCTCTATATCAATCTTGAAATAGACCTTGCATAATTAGGTGTATTTGAGTTCTTCAAAGAAAAATAATCAAACAACCACCAAGCATATGCTTTACCTTCAAAATTCAGCGCTGCTACTTTGATGGCTTCAATCTCTGAAACTTGATGTTGTTGCATAAAGTTGTCTAGCTCCTCCACGCAAACCCTAACTGGACATTTAGGTGATCCATCAAAGGTAGATAGGTAGAATCTATGCATACCATGCTGCTCCTTCTTTATGCCTTTTCTCTCCTTGATCTTCGAACCCTTGGAAGTTCAAGTTGTCTCTGAACTCCTTGGATTGATCTTCATGCTCCTGCAAATACTCTCTAAAAGTCTCCTTCTCGGGTACACCTCCTTTCTTCCTCTTCATGAAGAAATCAGAAAAAGAACGTTGAAGCTTGGGTGATATGGCTGATTGCACATATCCATAAGATGAGGATTCAAAATTTTCCTCATGTATAGACTCTATAGATCTAATCGGAAGATCTTCCTGCTCTTGAAACTTTCTAGGAATTTCACTGCTCTTTCTCTCTTCTTCTTGTTCAACCTCCTTGGAGAGGTTCTTAATTGATCTGAAAAGTGATGAGAGTAGAATCTTATTATTCATCATTATGACCTTTCTCCTTTCTTTACAGAACTTTGGCTTGAAGCCCACAGGCTGAGCCAAAGATCTTGCTCTGATACCACTGTAATATTCTAAATCTGGAACAACTTAGCAAGCCTGCTGAAATAACACACTTCTGAGAATACTGTGCATAGAAATGAGTTTGCAGCTCCTGGATCCCTTAGATCAGATCATATAAGATCTAAATCCAAAAGGAGAGCAAAAACAAATCAGACAAGGTGGGTTAAACATATCTCCCACAAACTAGTCTAGCTAAAAATCACCCAAAGAGAGGGGCTGCAGCTATATGCAAAGGACTGCTATGCAAAGGACTGCTTCAGAAATAACGTAGATCCACTGAAGCACATTAGGAGGCTGATATAGAGGTTCATAAATCAGATGTATAACAGAAAATCAGATGTACATTACAGCCCATATATTTTACAAGAGAAAGAATGAGACAATAAAGGAAAAACCCTCAGCAATGAGGTGCTACAACCATGAGAAAAGACTGCATAACCATGACAGCGTTATTTTTAGGGGCTGAAGCAGTAGTATATTAATATTTAGATCTAGAGTAGATTTGTACATAAAAATTTATATCTAATACAGATCTGTGTACAAGAAATTCTGATTTATACATTTCCCTTGTGGTTTTGTGAAAAACATGAAGCACTGAGAGTAGATCTGAGATCTAAGGTTTCCGATCTGCAGAATGATTCAGAAGTTTCTAAATAATATAATGGTACAGAAGATCAGATCTGAAACAACATGGATTGGTTGGCCAATTCACGGATCACCACAGTGAAAGGGAGGATCCAATCACCGGAGATCTCTCCTCCAAAATGTAGACAAAACACCCTGCAACTTCTCCTTTGCAAGTAACGTAGTCCAGGGAGATAAACTACGTTGTAGGCTCTAAGAATTCTTTGGCCTGATGCCAAGGTCTGGATATGAAGCACAATCAGCTAATGAACTCTTCCAAGACGTTTAAAGACACACTCACTGAGAAGAGCCATTAGTATAAGCTAGATCTGAGCAGATCTAGTGTCTCCCACTGCTGGAACTCACAAGGACAACCCAACCCTGAACAGGATCATCATTGTAGGTGTAAGGTGAAGCTTGGATTAAAAGCCTGATGTGGAAAAGATAGAACAAGTCTCCTCCAAGAGCTGCTCAAGGAAGGAGGTGGGATTCCTGAACAGGAAGACCCAATAAGGGATGTTTGAGTAGACAATACCTTCGGAAATAATAATCTTCAAAAACCCCCTGTTGTTGCTCTCCTCCTTATTTTATAAGATAGAAGTCTTGCCAAACCCTAAACCACTTCATTAGTTTAGCTCCTTTCACATTTAGAGTCTTCTTCTAGAATTGCACTGTCCCTCAAGGAGGTTCAATGCATCTAGACTGCGCTGTTGACTTGGTCAAAGTTGACCCAGTCTTGTGATTTAAACCCGTTCATACCTGCAAGAGTTTATCTACATAGCCCAGATATGTCTCTGTTCACATAGGCATTGGTTTATTCTTGGTTTTCAGGAGTTTTACATGTCCTCCTTTACAATTTATTCATCAATCATGAAATGCAAAAATAAACAAGGCAAAATTAATATTCCTATTAGCTGCAGCTAATTTAGGAATATTACAGTTTACAATAATGCTACTAACTCTTATTGAGTGTAGATTACTGACCCTTGTTCGGTAGTGATGCATTTTTATGAACCTTTTTTATTGCTATCACTTCCCCCGACTTCCCAAAGCTGAGAATGGAACTAAAGGAAGGTAACCACAAACCAACCTTTAGGTCAGGTAGTTATCCCTACCAAAACCAGAGAGGGCTCTCTCAATTTTCATTTTTAAACCAATGAGATGACTGAATATAATGATCTTAGGCTAGTTATGATGCTCAGTAGATTAGGGTTTTGTTTGCTTGAAGTTTTGCTAGATAGGAATGAGAGTTAAGGAACTAGGTCTAGGGTTTAGGTTAGATTTCAAAGGCTAGATTGCAGAGGTAAGAGTGATGCCAGGTAGGTAATATTAGAAGAATAATTAATTTTTCATTGTGTATAGGGTTAAAATAGAGAGATTTAGAATGATAATTAAACTAAATTCATTCCTCAGAAGAGTAAAGACACATTCATGTAAATCTTATGAAAAACAGAGCATGGAAAGCATGATTTATGTATATAAACTGATAAGACTCAACATAAAGAAGAATATATGTGAAATATGGATAACATAAAGTTTAACGTGATAAGTTTATATAGAGAAACAAATTCTCAAAGGCATACCACTAGAGTCTCAACACCATGTCTGCAACATTGTCTTTGGTTTCATTAAAAAAACTTATACAATAGCTCCACTGCAAATAAAAACTATCCAACTTCTAAAAAGGCTTGTGTTTGGAGTGCATATAGAAAACAGAAGTCATGACACCTCATTGGGTCGAAATCAGATCCAAAATACTTTATAAATGCACCCTGTTAGTCATTTCCTAGTTTCTAGGGAAGCTAGAAACAATTTCCTCAAATTTAGCTAATAACTAGGCATGTGTGTCTCCTTCAATAATTATATTATTCCTCCACAAAGAGAGGAAAAAAAAAACTCTCCTAACAAAAGTACAACTCACGGGAGAAATAAACCTCAAATTTTTTAGTTTTTGTGGCTTGACAACTCTCCAAAGGAATCCAATGACAGAAGCATCGCGCCTCCCAATAGAAACATCGTGCCTCCCAACAGAGGCGTTGCACCACTTTGGAGCTGGTTTTGACTGAGTTTTAGGAACACATTTAAAAATATGAGAGTTAGGATAGGTACCCATGTGTGTCCTATATCCATTCCATCCTTAAAACTAACAAAATACCCCCTAGAAGGCTTTCAAAAACTGATTCTCCCAACCTCACTCCAGAGGCGCGGTGCAGAGGTAAAAAAGGTGGCAAAAGCATGAAAAAAGTTTTTTTTTTTCATTTGTCTTGAATATGAGAGGGTGAAATGTTGAGTTTATGTCATATCTGTGATTTACAGGTGAATATTCATTGATCCATATATTTTTTTTTTCATTTGGATGCTCTGAGGAAAAATTTCGCGTCGTTGCGCGATGCTTCTGTAATGACCAATTTTCCAGATTTTTCAAACAATTTTCTGCAAAAATAGGGCTTAAATATGGATAATTGTATCTCTAACCATTTTTTTTTTTTAATGAGAGATTTTTTTGTTCGTTGGTATGTTTTGAAAAAAAACCTCCTCCATTTTTCCAAAATACTTTCCCATTTGCTCAAAATCCAAGTTTGACGTTGATCACGAAAAATTTGGAGAAGCGTCGCACCACTTTAGCAAAATATCCGTGCCATTTTGAGAGGGATTTTGGAGGCGTTACCAAAGTTTTTTTTGGATTCGAGTGGTATGGTGGGAAATATTAAGATCTCTTCTACAAAATTAAGCCATCAAGAACTGTAAATGCCTGCTCCAAACCCCTAAAAAATTAATTTGAAGACAACCTATCCAAAAGTGCAGAAAATGACATGGAGCAACTATATTTTGAGAATTTATCTCAAACCATAACACCTGTACATAAACTGAAGTATTTTTTTTCTTTGGCCTATTATTTTTAGAAACCTCTTTCACTTTTTTAAAAATTCATCTCCATTACTTCAGAAACTAATTTTGAAGAAAAATTAACCCTGTGTGTAATGTAAACCTTGGAAAATGATCACGAAGATCTAAAAATGATGCCATGGGTCTAAGTTGGCTCAAACCTAGAGTGATGACCTCCCTTATGGATCTTCTTTTCTCCCTCCATGGTGTTTTTCAACAAGATAAAACCCTAGCTAGATGAAATGGGTAGGGCAAGTGTAGAATTAGGAAAACATGGGATAGTGGTAAGGTAGTTTTAGGGGTAGAAATGGGGTGGAAGGAAGCTGGGAAAAAATCCCCAAAAAATTAGGGAGATAGAGTGATGGGTTGGATTTACATTGCAAGTGAAAAATATAGAAATGGGCATGAGGAAGGTGCCCAAAAGGTCAAAATGCAAATATTTACTAGTTTTTTCTGCAAGAATGTAGTGAAAATTAGGGTTTTGATGAAATTGATGGAAAGGAGGGTTGTGAGTGATAGGGAGTGTTAGGGTATGATGTATAAATTTTTTATGAAGGTTTAAGATTATTATATTAGGGTTTTATTAGATGGAACAAACTAAGGATGTAAAACAACAAAAACGTAGTGGAGATAACCTAATGAAGGAAACCACTCATTTGCTAATGAAATTTGACTTGAGAGAGGTATGGAGGGTATCCACTTAATTTTTATGAGGTGTATGAACCCTTGTACATAATGATTTAACCCTTGTATGACTGTTTTGAATCTTGGCACCAAAAGCATAGCAAACTACTAATATTTGGATGGTTGTGGAGAGTTGTGAGCATGAGAGAGGAGCGTTTTTGACCATGTAGCATACTTATTTGAGAAAAGAAAAATTTCCTTTACTTTTTTTCCTATATTTGCTATCTCCCAATGTAAATTATATGTATTGTGGAAATGAAAACTTGTTCACCTTCCTTCATGACATGATTGGGCATTATTGCGGCGAAACAAAAGAGACCTAGACTCTGACCTGGATGAAGGTGTGATGAAGGACCTCATACACTAGATGATAAATGTATGACATGACCTCCCAGATTATGATGACCATGAATGGAGTGAAGGGAGTATCATTTCAGACCTAGACACATTCATTGAAATTTTTTTATTTGAAAATTGACTTGGAATATGAAATTTTGACCTAGGACCACTACCAAGTAAATATGAAAGAGTACAATTGATCACTGAAAATTTGGAAACTAGCATTGGCTCCAGCTGGGGATGGAAACTCCTTCATGAGGTGTCAAGATCACCATAGACCAAGTAGCCTCATCCATTGGGAAATGGAGTCACTGCAACTACAATCCTCAAACTGACTCAAATCAAACTAAAAGTTGAATTGTACATCATCAACTGCAAAATCTACTGGAAACTGACACTAAAAAATATGCTCAGAATGTTGAGCTTATTCATCACACCCTACCTACCCTAACTGATACATAAATAACTTGATCAAGTGAATTCTAATATCTAATGTAACCAATCAAGTAAATGACTAGTTGACTGATGCTTGTATTCAGCTCCACCAAGCATAAATAAAGATTGAGTAAGTGGCAACTCAAAATGAAATCTAAGCCCAAACCCTGTGTTGGTGAAAAAAAAAAACTCCACCTTTTCTTATGCTTGCAAAAGACTTCCCAAGGGGTCTTGGAAATCATGAAACATTACCTCTTGTTGACGAGAAAAAAGAAGGGAGATGCTTTCAGATATAATGGATGATTGTTATTCTTCATTTGGTTGATCTTTATTAAATAAAAATGCAACAAATTATCTTCCATATCATCTAGATCAGAGAAAATATTTGTATGTTCTTGCAGAACTTCAAATGAGGTAGCCAAATCAACATCAACACAAATATCTACAAGTGGATTTTCATGTATATCAAAAAGATAATTGTCTTGGATTTGAAAATATTATATATCTTGATAATTTTAAGGCTACTAAACATGTTCATCAAACTTAAGACAACAAAATTGTTGTACAGTATTTTTAACCTCAACAGATAAATCATGACTCTCTAGATTTTCTTTACAAGCAAACTAAAAATTCTAATCTGCACATATTTCTTCTTGGATTAAAAACTCAAAAGAGGAAAGGGATGAAGGGTAGCTGGAAAAACATATTCATATATATCTTGATCACTTTAAGATTGGAAATACTGTTGCAAACTATCATAAAATTCGAAATTTGGAAGATCAATGTCATCCTTTGAGGAATTATGCTTGATTTCGTTGTCATCTAGGGTAGAATCCATGACCTTATCATGGCGGTGAAAAGGGTTTTCATTCAAAGAATCCAAGATTTCATCATCCATAAAATCTTCATCACCATAAGCACTTTATATCTCTTGAATAAAATGATCAAAGTGATCACAACAATCCTCAATGAAAAGAAAAGAAGGATAAGTTTCTCAATACTTATCAAAAAATACTGAGTGAAAATACGTGAGAGAATAAATAAAAGTAGGAGGCAAGCTTTCATACCAAAATTGTGCTTTTTATTCTAATTTGATCATTAACATCTTCATTATACGATCTTCATGAAAATTGATCTTCATCTTACACACATGCATATGAAATCTTATTATATGAAGTATAGCATCATCACCTTTTCCATCTCTGAATTTTGGCAAGCATGTTTTCCAATCTACCTGAGGCATATGATTTGGAAATCCTGGAACATGATCTCGATGCATAGGAGCATATCTTCTGGACTGATAAATCATCTTGAAAACAGTAAATTCACCAAAAAGTTCTTCAAGCTACCGTTTTTTGAATAGTGAATTTGCCATGAAAACTCTAAACTTTTAGATTCTTCGACACTGGAGTCGCTAGGTGAAATATGTATAGCCTTCTTGTTCTTGACCACTCTTCACCATTAGTAATAAGAGCTAATATTTTTCATTATTTCTCGGGAATTATTTAACCTTCACTTCGTGATAATGACGCCAAAAATGTTATCACTTCCCCACGCTTCCCAAGGATAAGAATGGAACTGAAAGAAGGTAACCACAAAAAAAACTTTAGATCGGGTAGCTAGCCCTACCAAAACCAGAGAGCGTTCTCTCAATTTCACTTCGCGGCCAATGATATGACTTAATATAATTATCTTAGGCTAGTTATGATGCTCAGTAGATTAGGGTTTTGTTTGCTTGAAGTTTTGCTGGAGAGGAATGACAATTAAGGAACTAGGTATATGGTTTAGGTCAGATTTCAAAGGCTAGATTAAATAGGTAAGAGTGAGGATGCATAGGTAAGCTTAGAAGAATACTTAATTTTTCATTGTGTATAGGGTGAAAAGAGAGAGAGTCAAAATGAGCATTAAACTAAATTCATTCCTCAGAAGAGTAGAGACATATCCATGTAAATCTTATGAAAAATAGAGCATGGAAAGCATGATTTCCATCTATAAATTGATAAGAATTAAAAAAAATAAGAATAAATGTGAAATATGGATAAAATAACATTTAACATGATAATTTTATAGAGAAAAACAAATTCTCAAAGGCATACCACTAGAGTCTCAACACTATGTCTGCAACATTGTCTTTGATTTCATTAACAAAAACTTGTACAATAGCTCCACTACAAATAACACCTATCCAACCTATAAAAAGGATTCATTTTGGAGTAAATATATAAAATATAATTCATGACACCTCATTGGGTTGAAATCGGATCCAAAAAACTTCATAAATGCACCCTATGAGTCATTTCCTAGTTTTTAGGGAAGTTAGAAACAATTTCCTCAAATTTAGCTAATAACTAGGAGTGTGTGTATCCTTCATTAATTACATTATTCCTCCACAAAGAGAGGAAAATACAAACTCTCCTACCAAAAATAGAGCTCATGGGACAGTAAAACCTCTAATTTTGGAGTTTTTTTGGCTTGAAAATTGTCCAAAGGAATCCAATGACACAAGCATTGTGCCTCCCAGTAGAAGTGTCGCACCACTTTGGAGTCGATTTTGACTGAGTTTTAGGAACCCATTTGCAAATATGAGAGTTAGGCTAGGTATACTTGTGTGTATTATTTCCATTCCATCCTTAAAACTGAGAAAATACCCTTGTAAAGCCTTCTAAAAATGATTCTCCCAACCTCACTCCAGAAGCATCGCGCAGACGTAAAAAAGGTGGCAGAAGCATGAAAAATGTGATGTTTTTTGCATTTTTCTTCAAAATGAGAGGGTGACATGTTGACTCGATGTCATATATGTGATTTTAAATTGAAGATGCATCCACCCATATAGATTTTTCCTCATTTTTATGCTCTGAGGAAAAGTGTCGCGCCGCTACGCAACGCTTCTATATGACCATATTTCCAGAATTTTCAAAAACACTTCTGCAAAAATAGGGCTTAAAGATGGATCAATATCTCTCTAACGATATTTTTTTTTGAAAAACTGAGAGTTATTTTTGTTTTTTGGTATGTTGTGAAAAAAAAACACCTCGATTGTTCCCAAATACTTTCCCATTTTCTCAAAATCTAAGTTTGAATTTGATCACTAAAAATTTGCAGAAGTGTCGTGCCATTTTAGCAGAAGTGTCACACTAGTTTGAGAGGGAGTTTGGAGTCCTTCCCTAAGTTTTTTTTTTATGAAATTTTTATGGTTGGAAAGCTGAATATGTCTAATACAAAATGGATTCATCAAGCACTACAAACCCCTACTCCAAACCCATGAAAAACTGATTTGAAGACATGTCCAAAATTGCAGAAAATGACCTGGAGAAACTGTATTTTGAGAATTTCTCTCAAATCATAACACTGCTATAGGGTAATATGATTGGGTGGTGGTTATTGGGTATCCCTCTCATGGATTTCCAGTTCCCGAGGCAAACTGTAATACTAGCTATAAAGCTCCAAAGGTACTGCATACATGTTCATACTAATATATAATTGACAAAGCAAGATTTGGAATGATTAACTCTTTGTGGACGACAGATCCTATGGAGAGCGCTGAGCGGTGGGGTAGGAGTTCTTCCTCACTAGCTCCAAATCCAGATCTTACAACTAGTCAAAGAACCCATGTAATCTTCATGACAGTATAGATTTCTAACAATTAAACTAGCATATAATTAACATTAAACTATGCAGATCTAAAACATTCATATCATGCTACATAGACAAATGAACAACAAATGTGATACTGATGCATAGAATAGAAAAAACAGATACAATTATATTGATTTATAAAAAAGGAGGATTACAATTATGAGTTGCACCAAGCCCTCCTTAGCCTTCCAATTCCTCTATCTCTTTCTCTATCTCCAAGTGTGATGATGCTCAAGGAAGAGAGTCCTCAATGAACCTTGCTAACATTTAAGCCTCACATTACAACAATGAAATTCTTATCCACATATATTCAAACCTTTGACCTTAGACCAAGAGCTCACATCTCCAATTTATAGGAAATAGAGAGGACAAACCTTGCCAACTCTTTCAAACAGTTCAAATCGAGAAAGATCTAGATGTTTCCTAGCTTTCTTTTTCTTTTTCCTTCCATAGGAGTTCAGTTGTGTTTGGAAATATCTAATAAAAGGTTTGTGCCATTAGTTTCTAATTTTGAACTGAATCTTTATGAGAAAAATCTGGAAATGCCAGTTAGTTTTCCGCAAGATATTTTCCTTTTCACATTCAAACACGGATAATGTTGCCCCTTGAGCAAGACAGAGCATTACCCTAGGCATTAACACTCCCTTTGCATGGTTAGGGTGCATTATAACTCTACCTAGCTGCTCCTAGGGTGCGTTACCTTGGAAAAAATTGGTCTTGTCTAGGTCATTTTCTTCCTTCCATGTTACCTTCTCCTTTGAGCTGATGAGGAATTCATTTTTCCTATAACACATGCCCCTTAAAGTGTGAGGTTAGAGGCAAATACAATGGCCGAAATACTTTATAATAAGTGTAGTAGAATGAGAGGAATTGGAGGACTGAGGAAAACCTGAAATAACAACATATGTCAGAAATATAGTATCTGTGTTGAGTTGGGAATTCCCATGCTCAGTAGCTATATCAAAATTATTTCTCTAAAACAAAGATATGACTAGTGTGTCCACCAATAAGCACAATGTGGAAGCTTCTTTCATGACAGGATCAAATTGATAACTTGTTTCCGAAAACAATATCGCAGCTTGGGAGAGGAAACACAACTAAAATGATGTAAGCCTCAACCTAAGGTCTTGGTCGCCACTTCACTAAACTGCATATTTCCGCACATGTGAATGAAGGAGTTGTAGTCGAACATGTGGAAAATCATCTGATTACCAATCAATAATAACAGTCGTTAATATAAGCGAGGGTGGCCATTGATAAGGATGATGGTCCCCAAGATGCATAGTACAATCTATCGAGTGTGAATAAAAGGAGTTGATGTCAAACACTCATAGAATCATTTGATTGGGATCCAATAATGAGAACCCCCAACCAAACACAAGGTGACTTACCACTGATGTCTACAAGTACCTGGGTACTGATGTGTGTTTGGATGAACTTCTTAGATAATATGTTGAAGTCGATAGGAAGAGATCTGCCAAAAGGTAGGCACTGAGGCGTCCTACATCAATCGATACGAAATGGGAAAATATGATTTTGTTTTAGAGATAGACAAGAGAAAATGGGAGTAACTGAAGACAAATAATTTCTGGTATATGAGGGCTTGACTGATACAAGGAGCAGTAGATAGCAGGATCCTCTTGAATAATAGAAGGCACAATAACAGGGTACCAGGCATCTTAGGCTTAGTGAACACCAAAGAGTGTCAGGATTCACCAATGCAGGAACATTGGCATATGAAGGCTAAAATCATAGATGATAGGGTTTGGCTAATTGCGAGTGAGTTTTCTGGGAACCACCATGTTCAATATTTTGTGCCACCAAATCGACCTTTAAAATATAATAGAATAAATATCCATTTTGTCCAAATTTTCCCTGTCTAATTAATTTTAATGAGTCCAGATGGGTAAACTCAGTGATATTTTCATATTTAGAGAGTCTGAAAAACATCGTAAAAGGCAACACCAGGGGGTATCTTTTTCATGTTTGATAACCGGGCATGACTAAGGGAGAATAGTAAGCCCAAAACAACTCATTTTCTGTGAGTTAGTCCACTGAATCTGGATAAAGTGAGAAACCTATGTTCAATGGAAATCTGCCTCATTTTTTTATGAGTACGAGGAGACAGAGTAAACTCAATTTTCTTTGTGAAATTTTAATGAGTCCGACGAAGAAAAAATCAATGTTGTCCATGAATTTTTAACGAGTCCAACAGAGAAAAACTCGGTTAACTTTTCGATTTTTTAATGAGCTAGAAAAAGACGGAAAAGAATGGCTCATATTTCTTTTTTGTAGTAGTTTAACGAGCTCGACGAAGGTAACTCGAAGTTTTTTCATTTTTACGAGCTAGAAAAAGTCCCTAAAAAGAAAGCTCACCACCGGGTCAAACATAGTCAAATATGCACATGAACACTAACAACTCATCAAAGCATCGATGACATTTTAAAAACCAATAGTTGCAACAAAATATAGTAGGAATTTACCAATTTTAATAGACTAGCTGAGTGAGTCATACCTCCAGAATGGATATAAGAAGGCAACAGACCTTCACTTTCACTATTTTGAGTGCTGTGATAGAGCTCTAGAGCGAAAAATAGGTGAAACTTCTGCTGTCGATTGTGGACAAACCAAGCAACGATTTTTTATTTCGCGAGATCCAGGTAAGAGCTTGAACCTTCATCTATCTTTCCTTTGTCATTTTAGTTCTTTTTACTGGCTGAAAATGTGATTTTTAGCAGGCCCTAAAATTTCTGAGTGGCTAACGTGGGTGCCCATTTTCTGGACCACGTTAAATAAATTTCCCATTAAGGGACAATGCGTTAGCATGCACTGATTTGCACTAGGTCCCACGTTAGCTGGAAGAAACATTTTTTGAACATGTTTTTCTCAATCCCAGATTGTTCCAGCCAAAAAATAATCCATTTGAAAATTTTCTTGTGTAGGTGTGAATAAATTTACCAGAAGTATTTGGCACGAAAGAGAGCATGAATGGGAAGAACGTGAAATTTTTATCGACACTGATACTTTGCTGGTTCTCCACAGATGTGGATTACTAAACTATGCTCGTTTAGAGCTAATGAGAGGGCAACAAGACCTTTTGAGATGGATCATCCAACAGTGGGATGATCACCAACATGTCTTTCACATCAGGGGTAATGAACTCTCGATTGAGAAATATGACATATAATACTTGTCTGGTCTGTCATGCAAAGGATCAAGGCCCAATGTAAGAGGTTCCAAGGCTGATCCTCACACTGCTGCGGATCTAATTCAAACTAATTGCATAAAAAATACTGTGGCGATAATTAAACGGCACGGGTGCTCTCAAGACCGATGAGGTCTCTCTTGTGGATGATAGTTCACTTAGTAGGAGCCAAGAGTCAGTACGTGGCTACCAAAGCCCAGGTATTTCTACCGCTGGATTGCATGTAGCCATAGGTTTTCGACTGGTGCGAAGGTGTTGTCCACCGGGTTTGAGAAGAACTGACGGCATGTAAGACCTAGACCCAAAGAGATTTTTGGTATGGCACATTGATCGTGTCCTTCATACTAGAGCGGGTGCCCGCAATTAGGCCAAGGATGATCACGGATGCATTGGGACCTTGGAAGCAAAGACAAGCTCATTGGTCAGCTTTGAAACCGTAGACTAGAGAGGGTCTAATCCATCACTGTTTTGATGATGCATTCTTTGAGTGGCTAGATGTCCAGATCCTGATGATTGAATATTATCCCTATGTATGTGTTTGGTCCAATCTCCTAGTTTAGATTAGGCTTCAATTTCCTATCAATCCGAGTAGGTACACTTAGAGGTACTTATCTAAAATGTATAGATCTAGAATGATTTGGTCTCCTAAATAAGGGTTTGGTGTAATAGGATTCAATACTCTTTTACAAGAGGTTTTTCCTTGTCTCCTTCCACACTTAAACACCTTCTTAAACAAAACAAATCTAATCTCCTAAAAACAAAGTTCTATTGTTTGTCCGAGATTCTCTAGTTCTTTTACAAGGACTCAATTCATAGAACCTCTTCCAAGTCTTAAATCAACACACTTATCAATCACAATCATTCAAAACAGAAATCAAGGTAAATAATCTTGAAATCAACCAATAGCTAAGTCCTTTTACAAGGTTCAGTCATTAGACTACAAGTTGAGCTCTACAATTACAACCATGATCATTAAGCAGAACTGATAAACTTAAGTTTTGAAACATGAAATAATAAACACAATTCTCAATTTGAAGACTGATATCAATTGAATCTTTTTACAAAGATATTTCACAAAAGACACTGGCTTCAATTGACAATTCTGATTCATAAACTTGTAGCACAAGAATTAAATGAAAATGTCTATCAGATCTAATTATGCAAATGTAAATGAAAAACAAAAGAAAGTGTAAAAGCTCTGTAGTGGGGGCCCTCCACACGTTGCAAGCACACCTTAAGATAACTCAGATGAAGAATATTACTGAATGTAACAACATAGATAACTGAATCTCTATATTAAATTCTGAAAGTCAATTACATAAATCAAGTTTTGAAGTTTGTCATATAATGTCTCATGTAGTGTATTCCTTCAATGTTTTTCTTCTAACTATTTATCATTTAATTACATAACAAGAAGAGGCTATTTGTGTTCCTCAAAATCCTAACTAACTTCCCAAAGGAGTCGAATTAGTTCAGATCCCTTTTTACAAGAAAAATATCAAATATGTTCATTAATTGCTTAAGATTTTCTACTGAAATAGTTTAAGTTGACCAACGTTGACCAGCCACCTATGGACTTTGAATCTGTAGGTGGAAAGATATTTCACTATCCTTGTATATTCAGGAATAAACCCTCAGTCCTCAATTTGGCCAACCTGTCATGCAACGTGTCAAAATGTGAAGCCATTACAAGAAGTTACGAAAACTTGTAATTTTTTGAAAAATCCTAATTTTAACACAAAAATTCCTAAAATCAATTCCAATGTAAAAATAATAAATAATGGTATTACATTAATCAGTTTCAAAGGAATATGAGAGATTTATGAAGGTTAAGTGAGAAAATATGATGGATAAAATGAAGTTTTTAGCTGAAAGGATGAATCATGAAATGGTACCAACATCTCCCCCAAACACAAGACTTTGCATGTGCTCATGCTAACCTGTCAGACTTCTTTGCTTGCTACTTCTGATGCCTGCAGTAAAACATCCATGTTCATCTGAGTTTGATATTTAGTCTTCAAGATTTGGTATTTGGCCTTGATAGCTTTCTTCTGCCTATACCATTTGCTAGCCCATCTACAGATTTCAATTTTGTTGGTTTTGAGTTTTTTTACTTTTCTCTTCAATTTTTTATTTTCATCTTGAATTTTCTTACTTTGTATTCTCAGTACCTCATTCTCTCTTTTCACGACTCTTTCAAACATTTCTGATTCCATAAGATCTTGTTGCAAATATTTAATTTTCCTTTCTAATTGCTTCTGCTTTTTGTTTGAGAGTCTTTTCTCCTTTGGTTCTTCCTCCTTGCTTTGGATTTCTAGTTCATGTGTATTGTCATCTTGGGCTTGCTGTAGGTTTTCACTGTCCTGTACTGTCTTGCCTTTAGTCCTTCTATATTTCCTTGTATAAGTGGTGAAAATTTTATCCTTTTCAGCTTTCTTAGCTTCCTCCTTTCTCATTTTTCTTGTTCTTATACTGCTACTAGGTAGAGCAAAGGTGTTTGGTCTATACTCTGGAGTTTCATCATCTATCTCAATTATATCAACCATCAATTTTGTAACCTCTTGCTCTTTCTGTTCTTGTTCATCAATTTTAATTTCATTAGAGATCAAAAATCTCTTCCATGACATCCTTGTCTTCTGTAGTTCAAACTCAATCAAATTTTTCACCAATCCAAAGTGATATAGGCTTCTATCCATATTACTTCTTTGTTTTTGTATGGTTTTAGACATTTTAGTCAAACTTTGTAGAAGAAAATATGGAAGGCTTATAGTACATTCTCCCTTCAGATGCAATAGCATTTTCATGTGATAAATATATAATATGCTATGTCTGCCTTCACATGTAATAAATTTTTTAAGTACATAAACCATTTCATCCCAAGGATGAACAAGCCAGCTTCTGGAAACTCCAATTTTCCAATTAACCGAGGATACCCTGGATCTAGATACAAACTATGTCCATGATTTCTCCTTGAATTGCTTAGTTTTGAAATATTTTTCACCCTCTAGAATGATGCCTATGGTTTGAGCAATGGTATCCTCTGAAACCCTGAATGAGAGGTTTCCTACTGTGGCTCTTTCTCCATTAAAGGAAGAAGCAGATTTCCTAGTGATTTCTTCATTATGTCCATTAAATTTCTCTAAAAATGTCAACCATTGTTTATCTCTCAAAATTTTAACACAATCTGCATTTATTTTCGAACTATCAAACCTCTCTGGTTATGCCCTATTCGCCATACAATTCCTCTGTTCTAATACCCTGTTCCTTATGCTCTTTATTTAAAAAAAAAAAATTACCCAGGGTATTTAATCATTTACCTAGTCCGAGGCTGATGCATTCTTCTTGGAGTTTTCTGAGCTGACCTCCACATATTAAATATGCGTTGGTTACTATATTTTCTCCTCTGTTTGAGCAGGGTATCCTGGCAGTAAGCTTGCATGTGGCTTTCTTCAAACTATATTCTCGATAGAACCCTTTCTCCTATGCAACGAACTGAAAACTCAATTTAAACTACACCGACCCTTTATGCATGAAAAAACTCAAAGTTTGCGCATGTGTATCATGGAATGATGTTGATATGGTTGTGGTTGTAGAGGACGGAATGAAAAGGCTGTGGAGGATGGGAAGGAATGAAATTACTGCGGAGGACGAAATCATTACAATGGTGGTCTTCAGACAAATGTCTCAATTATAATGTATGATAAGGCCACAGAGAGGCCTTATAGACCATTTGTACTAGCTATCAGTTCATGTGGAATAGGCTCATAGATTTGAGGTTTTTTAAAAATTAAGGTTTTAAGAGGGGTTAAGGGTGTATAGAATGTAGGTTTTGTTTTTAAGATTTTCTTAAGAGTAGTGATATAGGTTGAGATGGTTAGGAGTATAGGTTATAGATTGAGTGGCAACGGAACCAAGATGTTGGTATAGGTATAATTAATTTATGGTTAATTTATGAAACTGAATTCAATAATTAACCATAAATTAATTATTTAAAATTGAAATTAACATAAATAAATTTAAGTATTAAAACAAGAATTCTTACAGTCCTTTACTAGTTTTTTTTTTTTTTTTAAATCTCCCTTTGACTGGTTGGCTTTGTGCAGGTATGACGTAGTCTTCTTCTTCTAAACAGTTCCATTTCTGGATGAGCATGCAACAGGTCCCTCTGATCTGACCTTTTTTATTCTTGCAGACATGTTGATGTAGCCTTTGACTTGCTTGGTTTTGTAGACATATTGATGCAGCCTTATTTGATTTTTCCAACATGTTGATGGAGCTTTTGAACTAATGTGATCTTACTTGAACAGGTCCCTCTACCATTTCTGTAATATTCCAATTTTTTCCTTCAATAAATTGGAATATTAATTTTTTCCATTTTCACTTAGGAGATGAATAATTGGGTGAAGAGGCACATTCATAATAAAAACATAGACAAAATCCCTCTAGTATGAAAATGGATTAGCCATGGAACTAGATTTCACACCCTCATGTGTGAAAGGATACTTTTGCAAAGAGGCTTGGTTAAGTTCGACCAAGTCAAACTACGTTGGGTATGAGGTGGAAAGCACTACATGGGACAGCGCAGAGATAGAGGAGGGAATATTCCTTTATGGAGGAAACCCTAATGGATGGGGCCTATGGAGAGAGAGCCTTCACTTTCTATATATGGAGAGGAGGAGAGCCATTGTTATTCATGCTTATGATTATTCATTTCATGTCTATTCAGACATTGTGCATTCTTTGCTGTTTAGAAAGAATTGTTGGGGAATTCATGTTTAGGATTTCCTCACCTTCTTGAGAGGCCTCTTGAAGGTTGGTTCTTCATTCTCCACATATCTTGGCTCAAGACCAAAGCATCCTCCTCCAGGACAGTGTTATTGCTGCAGCAACATAACTTTGTGTTGCAGGGTGTTGTAGTGGAGACTCCACAACACCTCTTCCATCTCATCATTTTAAGAGAGATATTCTTTCCATTCTTTGGGAGATCAGATTGGAAGCTTGGGAGCTTATTTACAGATCTTGGCACTTGGCCATAGTGTTCTATTCCACTCACTGTGCAGTCCCTCTTAGTGACTGCATTATTTTCATGGAGTATCTGTAGTGAGGGTTTGCAGATTGATGGGAGAGTTAGATCTCAAGTGTAAGGATCAGCCTTCCATTTTCGAGATCCATTGGAGAAGTTCTACTTGAGATTTCTCATCATCTCCAACCTTCTCTATTCAGTTCCATATTTGATTTGCAGCTGCTGCCCAGCAACTGCGACATTTTTTCCATTTTGTGTATTTCAGCCAATCCCTTGGAGGATTGTTGTATTGTTGCTTTCAGGGGTTAGAGCTTTTCTCCCCCACTTCATTTGAGCCATATATTGTCATATATTTTATTTATTATTTAATATGGAGCAGTATCTCTTATAAATTTTGTCCTCATAGCTTGGGTTTATGCAGAAATAGCAGTGTTCTCTATTTTCATGTACATGTCTTGTTGAGGTTCACATTGCCTTTCTTGAGTAGATGTTTCCTCAATAACTTGTAATATTTTTCTGCTATAACATTACTTTATGGCTATTCAAATATTCATATGCTCATGGTTGTAAAATAACATTGTCTTTCCATTTTTTGTTCAAGAATTGTTGCAGTCCATCACCGGGCACTTTCTGAGGATATCTAGTAGTGGGAGATTTTCTTAACCACTCTAGAAATATTTCTTTGGCCCAAAATCTTGGATTTTGATCTTAGACACATTGGTATAAGGTATCCAGGTCTTGGTATCAAATCCTACTGCCTCCATTTCTGGAAAATACGTTTTCCAGCCATGGATTGCTAGCTATCCCGATTTGGTATCAGAGCAACTTTCTTGGCTCAGCCGGTGAGTCTAAGCCCAAGAATATCAGAATGTTGAATAAGATGAGTTTACTCTCATCTATTTTCAGATCCAGAGGAGACCTCTCCAAGGAGGTCAATAATATTGAAGAAATAAAAGAGGAAGTACCATGCACTTCCTATTCTCATCAAGAAGAAGACATTGAGCATAGAAGATACTTGGATCATCAGATTCTAAGTGATTACCTTGTTGAGTATAGATCTCAACCTAGAGCCTTCAAGGAGACTCTAGATTTTCCTCATTTCATCCATCTAAAGGAAGAGAAGAGACCCTGTAAAAGAAAAGAAATCAGAGGCAATATATTTCTATTGTCTACCTTTGATGGGTTATCTACAACAAGAACCTAGGTGACAGAGTTGGAGGCATTTTTCTTACTACATCCTGTAGTAGAGAAAGAAGCTATTAAAATCTCAGCACTGCACTTGGAGGGTGAAGCCTATGATTGGTGGAGCAGCCACTTGAGCCATGCAGGGGTGAAAACGTTTTTAGAATTCATCCAAGGGTTGATCAAAACCTTTGATGGAAAAAGGGTGAAGGAAGGGAAGATCACACCACCACCTGAGGAGACTTGTGATAACGTTGTCACACTCATAGAAGAGCAGCCACATGCATCAACAATTGAAGAAACCAACACTTTGGAGGAGGGAACTCTTGCAGCCCTACAAGAAGTTACAAATGCACACCAAGGTATGAAAATATTTCCACAATATATTGTTGCAGCAACTTCTTTTGAAAATTGTGGAGATTTTATTTTGAATGACCAAGGGTCAAATCACACTGCTACCATAGAGAAGCTTGGTTTCACTGCATTGTGCAACATGGAAGTATTCAAGGGAGAAAACCGTCATTCTCATGAGCCATTTTTGGATTTTACATCACATTGGATGTTTGGGTTTGCCTTGAAGGATGGTATACATCTTGGAGTGAGAAACCCTTTCTCCCTTCAAGATGACACTCATCTCAAAGAGGAACTTCTACTTTTAGATCCAAGACCTCATTGGTTTTGGAATACTATTGATGAGAGGGAGGTCTCAAGGATAGATCTCATTATAGGTGCACTTCAACACACCATGGAGTGCAATTCTCTTCTTCCTTTCTCACAAGAACATATAGAAGATGGAGGACATCTTAGGATGGATAACATATCTCATGCTTGTGTTAGACATTCCTTGAGCCACACACATCATGATGGGAGGTTTTTTCCTACCACCTCTTTGGGTCTTGATAGGGTCTCATTGATCCTTGAGAAGCTTGCATTTAAAAATCCCATGAAGTGCAAATATAGGAATCTGATTTGGGAGGATGAAACAAACCATGACACTCCTTTGAAAACTCATGAAACCATCCTTAAGCTAGAGTATGAAACATCCATTGCGTCTTCAGAGGGATTAACAATGCTGTCAAAATATGATGGGGAAGAGATGATATCTTCATCACATTTGGATCCTTATGGATTCAACATATTCATGGGTGAGAGATATTCTCTAGGAGGTCACTAAGGAGCTGCATTTCAATCTTCCATGAAACGCAAGGGAACAGATTTGGTTTGGAAGGATGGTAGCCCTCATGGGAGGAGTACCAAGATGAAGAAGAGGAGAAGGCATCCACAAGTGATTGAGTGGATGTGGTTGAGGAGCAAGGAGCTAGGAGGCTACTTGCAAATATATGACACCGGGCAGTAGGAGGCTTGGCTGCGCTAGTTACTCTTGAAAGAGTTTTCCCATCACTTGGCAAACACTCTTCCTAAGAGTAGGAGGATGGAAAGGAGATGGCAGGATACTTGCATCATTGGGAAGCATATAATATGGATGCATGGTGTTGAGGTGATACTCATATCATTCATTATGTCTTCATCACATGAGTTGTATGATGGAAGTATGGGGAGGCATAAAAATGTTTTGTTGCTTTGCTTGTTCTTGAGAGATAAAAAGTAGATTTTCTCTCACACTTGGCATAATGTTGCAGGAGGAGGAGATGGAATTATCTCCTTGATCTTTGATGATGACTTGGAAGCACTTCCAACTTGGGAAGTATTCCATCTTTGTTGCAGCATTATTAGAGGAGTATTTGACAAGGAGGATGTCAAATAACATAGCTTTGTATTGACAGGAGCTTATTTGCATGACCTCACAGCGCTATCACTTTGGAGCAGAATTTTATGGATGGAGTGTCCCCAGCATCACTTCACACTTTATGCACTTGGAGGAAAAAGAGGAGGTGATATTGATGGAGTAGTGGATGGAGACATCTATTATATTGGTATGACCTCACTTGCTATGATCTTATTGACTTGGATTTCCAAGTATAAGGAGGGTGACCTTTATGCAACATATGGTTCAATTCTCTTCCTAGGAATGTGCCATACTACTATGAAGGGATAATTCATATACACATGCATCATTTTTCTCTCAAAATATGGTAAGAATATTGTTTTTACATCCATGGATTATCTAACACAACATTTTGATGCTCTTATCATTCATATTCAGGGCATTTCTCTACAAAAGGGCAAGTTTTTAATTAGGCTCCATGGACAAAATTGGGCCAATTTGTATGATGGAGACAACCATCTTTTATATGGCCTTGGGCAAGTGTTTTATTTCATGTATGATCAGTTGATATACTCAGCCATTTTTTATTCATCAGTATCTATCATGACATACATAACTATTCATGTAATGCAAAACAACTTGCCATGTGATTTTCTGAAGCAGCAGTTTGGAAAACTATGTTGTCACTATTGGGGAAATTGTTGGTACATTCTTGCAACACATGAAACCTTCAGAATTTTCCTAATTTTATTGCTGATCATGAATTCCTTTGCTGATATGGATCATATTTGTATAAGAAGCATGATTATGAGAGAGGCACATGAGTTGGATGTGTCCTTGAGTGGGGAGAATTCTCACATTTTCTGCACTACATGTTCTAATGGGAACATGGGAGGAGATATGGCCACCACTACTACACATGTGTTCTCTTTTGAGGTGGACCATGGATTTTATAGTAATCCATTGTATATCCATGGGCAAGTGTTTGGTCTTTTATTGTTGTTATATTCAGCCATTTACTATTCCATTGTAGATGTGATGGATTTTGTATGTCACTTGCCATGTTCCTTTCTGAGATTGCAGTGGATGAAACTATGTTGTATCCTTGTGAGACATTGTTTGTATCATGTATCATCATATATAACTTGCAGAAAAATTATCATTGGGATACTCTATGATGACCTTGTCCTATTCATCATGGATGGTTTTTTTTGGGCCAGCTTGTTCATCATTGTTGAAGGAGAACTCTCTGGAGGATTTTTCTTCACTTTGCCATTTGAAGGCAATACTTTTGCAGCCCAGGATTAGCACACACTATAAACTTATCATAAGTGGAGAGGAGGACATCATGGGCTGAGCTATGATTCTTTTCAAGTTCATATTTTCAGCCCGCCCTCATTTCCGGAGCTTCAGATGGAAGGAGATTTTCAGGAGTTGCCTTGTTGGGAGGTGGTTCATTTTGTTTGGATGATTGGTTGGGGATGGAGGATCCACATGGGGGAGATGTTCCTCATCACATTTTAGACTCCATGTATTGAGTGGAGACTTTCTAGTTCTATCCTTGCAGTTGCTTGAGGAAAAGCAACATTTGGGAGGGGAGGACTGTAATATTCCAAATTTTTCCTTCAATAAATTGGAATATTAATTTTCTCCATTTCCACTTAGGAGATGAAAAATTGGGTGAAGAGGCCCATTCATAATAAAAACATAGATAAAATCCATCTAGTATGAAAAGGGATCAGCCATGGAACTAGATTTCACACCCCCATGTGTGAAAGGAGACTTTTGCAAAGAGACTTGGTTAAGTTGGACCAAGTCAAACTACATTGGGTATGAGGTGGAAAGCACTACATGGGATAGCGCAGGGATAGAGGAGGGAATATTCCTTTATGGATGAAACCCTAGTGGATGGGGCCTATGGAGAGAGAGCCTTCAATTTCTATATATGGAGAGGAGGAGAGCCATTGTTATTCATGCTTATGATTATTCATTCCATGTCTATTCAAACATTGTGCATTCTTTGCTGTTTAGCAAGAATTGCCGGGGAATTCCTGTTTAGGATTTCCTAACCTTCTTGAGAGGCCTCTTGAAGGTTGGTTCTTCATTCTCCATATCTCTTGGCTCAAGGCCAAAGCATCCTCCTCCAGGACAACGTTATTACTACAGCAACATAACTCTGTGTTGCAGGGTGTTGTAGTGGAGACTCCACAACACCTCTTCCATCTCATCATTTTCAGAGAGAGAGTATTTCATTTCTTTGGGAGATCATATTGGAAGCTTGTGATCTTATTTCTAGATCTTGGAACTTCACCATAGTTTTCTATTCCACTCACTGCGTAGTCCCTCTTAGTGACTGTATTATTTTCATGGAGTATTTGCAGTGAGGGTTTGCAGAGTGATGGGAGGGTGAGATCTCAAGTGTAAGGATCAGCCTTCCACTTTGGAGATCCATTGGAGAAGGTATACTTTAGATTACTCATCATCTCAAACATTCTCTATTCAGTTCCATATTTGAGATGCAACTGCTGCCCAGCAACTCCGACATTTTTTCCATTTTGTGTATTTCAGCCAATCCCTTGGACGATTGTTGTATTGTTGCTTTTAGGGGTTATAGCTTTGCTCCCCCACTTCATTTGAGCCATATATTGTCATATATTTTAGTTATTATGTAATATGGAGTAGTATCTCTTATAAAATGCGTCCTCATAGCCTAGGTTTATGTAGAAATAGCAGTGTTCTCTATTTTCATGTACATGTCTTGTTGAGGCTCACATTGGCTTTCTTGAGTAGATTTTTCCTTAATAAATTGTACTCTTTTGCTGCTATAAAATTATTTTATGGCTATTCAAATCTTCATATGCTCATGGTTGTAAAATAACGTTGTCTTTCCATTTCTTGTTCAAGAATTGTTACAGTCCCTCACCGGGCACTTTCTGAGGATATCTAGTAGTGGGAGATTTTTTTAACCACTCTATAAGGATTTATTTGAACCCAAATCTTGGATTTTGATCTTAGACACATTGTTCTAAGGGATCCAGGTCTTGGTATCAAATCCTGTTGCCTCCATTTCTGGAAAATGTGTTTTCCAGCCATGGATTACTAGTTGTCCCGATTTTGGAACATTACAATTTCTTTGTAGACTTTGATAATATTTTGATGATGCATAGGTCCCTCTGTTGATTTGAATTAGAACAAATCCTTATTTGAACAATCAATCAATTAAAGAAAAAAAATCCCTTATTGAAATTTTGGAAATGAGGAGATGAAAGAAAATATGAAAAATTCACTTTTTCCTTCTCCCCTACTTATTCATTGACTTGTCCTCAAGTCATTATTTAGAATTGGCAAGAGAAAATGACTTTGACAGAAATGAGAAAATGAATTCTTACTGGCCAATTTCTTGGTTTTCCTGTAAGAATTCTAGTTTAGACTGTGCCAGAGTCTGGTTTTCACATCTAAACTTTTATTTTGTTTCGATTTTTTTTTATATTGTTTTATTATTATTATTATTATTATTATTATTATTATATATATATATATATATTTTTTTTTTAATTTTTTTTTTTTTTGAAGAAAAATAGAAATAACTATGGTAAAGATATCACAGCTGATTCAATTGCATGATCCTTTCTTTTTGAGCCTCATTAAGATCAATGTCTAAATCTGCAGCCAATTTGTAAGTGTGTATTTGAAACTCAATAAGCAACATTACCTCTTTACCATACACCAGCTGATAAGGTGTAAATCCTGTTGTATCTTTCCATGTCATTCTATAAGCCCAGAGAGCATCCTTGAGCTTATCCTCCCAGTCCTTTTTACTCATTGCCACTGTTTTGGTGATGATTCCTTCCAGAGTTTTATTTGTAGACTCCACTTGGCCATTGGCCTGTAGATGGTAGGCTGTACTCCTCCTATGCTTGATTTTGTACTTTTCAGTGATGTCCTAAACCAATCTTGAAGTAAATTGGGTACCTTGGTCTCTTACTATTTCTCTAGGCACTCCATATCTGACAAATATTTCTTCAAAAAGGAAACTAACCACTATTTTCTCAGTTGCCCTAACAAGTGCCTTTGCTTCAGCCCATTTAGTTAGATAGTCAGTACATACTAAGATGTAATTTTTACCCTTACAAGGTGGATTAATGGGTCCAAAAAAATCTAGAGCCCATTTTTCAAATGGCTCTAGATGTACATGAGGTTGTAGTGGCATCTGATCTGAAGCAGTTGGTCTACCCATGCGTTGGCATATGTCACAACTTCTTATATATGTATTTGAATCTTTGAAAATTGATGGCCAATAATAACGAAGACTAAGGATTTTGAATGTCATTCTTTTAGCTGCAAAATGGCCACCACACAGTTCATCATGGTAAGATTTTAATATATCAAGAATTTCATCATCTCTTATGCATCTCCTAATAATCATATCATAACCAGTATAAAAAAAGTCTCCATTAACCCATGAGTATCTAGCACTTTTCTTGATTAGTCTTTTCTTATCTTTTGAACTGAAGGATGGAGGTATCTTTCCCGTTGAGAGATAATTAGCTAAATCAGCATACCATGTATTAAATATTGAAATTGCAAATAAATGTTCATCAGGAAAAGAATCTTCAACTGGAACAACTTCACCTGGATTCTGGAGTCTAGAAAAGAAGTCCGCCACCTGGTTTTCTTTACCTGGTCTGTCCTGCACTGTAACATTAAATTCCTATAATAATAGTAACCATTTGGTAACTCTACCATTAGTTATAGGTTTATTCATTAAGTACCTAATGGACGAGTGATCAGTATGAATAAAGACTTCATAACCAGTTATGTAATGACATAATTTGTTCACAGCATGTATAATTGCAAGCATTTCCTTCTCAGTTACTGTGTAGTTGAGTTCTGCAGGTGTCAGATTCTTATTGATGAAATAAATGGCATAATGTAAAGATTCTTCTTTTTGTCCTAATGAAGCACCTATTGCTGTATGAGATGCATCAGTGGTGATGTGGAAAGGTAAATTCCAATTAGGTCCTTTTAGAACAGGAGTAGTGGATAATTTCTCTTTAAGTTTTTCAAAATTTGTTTGACAATTATCATTCCAATTGAAAGATACCTCTTTTGCAAGAAGCTTAAACAAAGGCAAAGCTATCTTACTAAAGTGTTCAATAAATCTCCTATAATAACTTGCATAACCAAGAAAGCTTCTCACATCTTTTTGAGTTTTTGGTACTGGAAGATTAACAATAATTTGGATTTTTGATTGATCTACTTTGATTCCTTCTGAAGAAACATAATGGCCCAATACTACCCCTTCATTTAACATCATATAACATTTTTCATTACTTAGGGATAAATTGGCTTCTATACATCTTTTCAGAACTTTCTCAAGGTTTTTTATTGAATGATCAAAAGAGTTACCATATACTGAAAAGTCATCCATATATACTTCAACACAATCATGAACTATATCAGCAAAAATAGCTAATATTGCTCTCTAAAATGTTGCTGGAGCATTACACAATCCGAATGGTAAAACATTGTAAGCATATGTGCCCCAGGGGCAAGTAAAAGTTGTTTTATCCTGATCCTCTAAGGCTATTCTGATCTGATTATAACCACTGAAACCATCAAGGAAGGAAAATTATGATTTCCTAGCTAATGTGTCCAAAACTTCTTCAATAAATGGCAATGGAAAATATTCTTTAAGGGCTGCTTTATTGAGTTCTCTGTAATCAACACAGATTCTCCACTTACCATTTTTCTTGGGTACTATCACTAATGGAGATACCCACTCGCTATCAAAGATGGGGTAAATGAAATTGACCTTCAATAACTTTTGCAATTCATCTCTTACAATTTCCTGAAGCATAGGGTTCATCCTTCTTTGTGGTTGCCTCACTGGTATTATATTAGTGTCTATGTAAATGTGGTGAGTGCAAGTTTCTGGGTGAATTCCCTGCATATCAGTATAGTCCCAAGAAAATCCCTTTTGATATTTTGTCAATAATTCAATCAACTTTTGTTCCTGATATAATTCTAGGAGTGTTCCAATGTTTAATTTTTTCCTAGACTGATCTCTATGGTTTTTCTTTGAGTATTTGTCATGGAATGAATAGGAAAAATGTCTTCAAACAATGTTTGTAGAGAATGGATGGTACAATTTTCCTGAAAACATTGAGCTAGTAGTTGATCTGCAACACTATATTTTTCATTTCTTAGTTCCTCTGAAACATTAGGTTGAGAAATAAACAATTCCACCAAATCTTCATTGTTATCTTCTTCAAAATCATAGATTTGGTTAATGCTAAAAAAAAAGTGAACTTATTCTTTGTCATTATATTTGTCATCAAGCCATAGGTTATGAGCTATTGCTTGAGATTGTGCTGATGGGTATAAGGTATGTTGTTTTCTTTCTGTCCCTATGGAAATGGTCATGTTGCCTGATCTACACCCAATAAATGCATCAGCAGTTGCCAACCATGGCCTGCCAAGTATGATAGGATGTCCTCCTAAATTGGACTTTTGCTCGAGTACTAGAAAATCTACTAGATACTCCCAAGAGTCTACTAAGACAATTATGTCTTCAAATATCTCTTCAGGAATGACTTTGGATCTATCAGCTAATTCTAGGATAATTGATGTTAATTGTAAGTCTATGAGCTGTAATGTTTTCATTGTTTCTAATGTCATCACATTATGGCAGCTCCAAGATCAATCAAGGTATTTGGAATGGGAATTTTGTTAATGATTGTGGTTACTCTAGGGATACCAGGGTCAACATACTTCTCCACTGAAATAAAATTTTACATGAGGCTAGCTAAATTTCCAATGACATGAATGGTTTGTGAATCAAATCTTTTCTTTGCAGGATTTTTAAGAGATAATTATTTAATAGCTTTGGTGTAAATTGGAATGTCTTTTATTACCTGAAGTAATGGAATTTTCACATAGACATTCCTTAATTCATATAGAACATCAAATTGAGGTAAAGGCATTGGTACTTTTGCTTCGATTAATCTCTCAGGAGAAGGAGGTGGATGCATGGTTTGCATTTGTTTGTTTTGAATTTCATCATCTTGTTTGTTTTGAATTGGAATTTTATGTTCATCATTCTTGTTTTCTTTTTGCTTTGTAGCTGCTGGAGGTTCTGTTTGGAGAGTTCGACCAGACCTAAGCTCAATTTTTTGCAGAGGTAGAATTGGGTAAGATGTTCCCTCATCTACACTATATTCTGGTCTGTGTACTCTGTTATTTGGGTTAGCTACAGGTTGAGCAGGTATTTGAGTAGGTCTACGAGGCTGGTTAGAAGGTAGTTGTAATGGTGGTGAATTTATTGGTGGAGGAGAAGTTATTGTTTGTTGAGGATTTTGTGGTTGATAAACAACTGGCTGTTGAGGGTATTGCTGTTGAGGGTATTGATAATATGGTTGAGGATATTGTGAAGGAATTTGTTGTTGAGGATATGAATATCTTCTCCGTCCTTGTTGTGGATAAGATTAATGCTGCTTATTAGACCAATTTTTCCAAGGCATAGGAATGTTCCAATAATTCTGAATAAGCATTTAATAATGTGTAGGAAATTGTAAAATTGGAGTTTGAAACATACCTGGAGGTCTCATTTTCCATGGTCTTCTAGCTCCCATGAGATATAAGTTCTCCATTTAGGCATTAGCTTCCAAATTGTAATTCTGCAAAACCTTCATCTTAGAACAATTAAAAATATCATGATTTTCTGTACAAAATGCACAAACCTGAACACTTTCTGAAGGACATTCCTTTAAAGCATGTTTTTTTTTTCATTTTGGATAGAACACAACCATCAATTGTTCTTCTTCTTCTTGTTTCTTTTTTTTTTTTTAGCATATCTATTTGATTTCCCAAGGTACTCAATATGTCTGTTTTAAAGTCTTCAAATAGGTTGCCTATTTCAGCTCTTGTAGCACTTGTTGTGGTAGATTTAGTGGCTTTAGATGTCATAGTTATTTTTCCATTCCTTGCTTTACTTCTAGAATACTTTTCACACAAGTCTGCAATCTCATCAAAGAGTAAATGAGAGATATCACCTTTACCCATTAGGTTAAGGTCATCTAAATATTCTTCTCGGATGCCTTATAGGAATATTTTTCGAATAATATCAATAGACATGGTTCTATGCTTTGATTTTTCCATATTATAAACAAAGTATTCTTCTAAGGTTTCATATTCTTGTTGATTCATTCTAAAAATGTCATCTTTGGAATCTTTTGATCGACAATAAGGTTGATACTTTTTCAAGAATATTTTCCTCATACCATCCCAATCAGTCACTTCATGTTCACCTAATCCCATAAACCACCTAAGTGCTGATGCTTTTAATGTGGCAGGAAAGAGTCTAAGTCTGTGTGCATCATCTGTATACCCATAGGTTCAACATACTATATCAAATTCAAATAAAAATGAATTAGGGTCTTCAGATGCCATGCCATAAAAATTTGGTAATACAGATGGGGGTATATTTTTCATTTTAATTTCTTCATCATCGAGTTCTTCTTGAATGGGAAATTTAAATGTTGACTCCTCTTCCTCTCTTGGGTTTCGATTTACATCATCTCTTTGTTTTTGTTCAAGTTCTCTTTGTCTTCTCCTTTCTTCCTGTTGTCTTTCATATTCTCTCATTTGTTCTGCAGTAGGTCCTCTTGCTGATTCTCCTCCTTCCTCAGCCATTTTGGTATGTTGTTCTTCTAATTTCTCTTCCTCTTGAGGCTTTTCAGGGTCAATTTTTTCAAGGAAAGGTTGTTGGGTTCTTTTACCACTCTCTTTTACTATAGAAGATTCAGGTATATGTTTTCTCTCTGCTTCATAAGCTAATAGGACTTGTCTTTCAATAAGAGTAAGTCTCTAGCCTGATTTTTGTTTTTCCTCAAGTTCTTCTACAATAAATTTTCCAGCTGCCGTTGTAAATTCAACCTTCTCTAAAGTGTTTGCTCCCAATGGTGGGTTAGTTTTTGGATGGGGGGGTTTTAGAAATTTGCCTTTTTCATCCCTAGGTCTAGACATAAGGAATCATGGCTTAACGAAATGAAGAATTGAAACTAAATCTATGTTTTTGTTTTTTTTTTTAGATTTTTTTTTTGTTTTTTTGAAGAAAAATCCTTCTAGTTGCACCTCCCCAACAATGGTGCCAAAATTTTTGGTCCAATCTGCTAGTTTAGATTAGGCTTCAATTTCCTATCAATCCGAGTAGGTACACATAGAGGTGCTTACCTAAAATATATAGATATAGAATGATTTGGTCTCCTAGATGAGGGTTTGGTGTAATAGGATTCAATACTCTTTTACAAGAGGTTTTTCCTTGTCTCCTTCCACACTTAAACACCTTCTTAAGCAAAACAAATCTAATCTCCTAAAAACAGAGTTCTATTGTTCGTCCGAGATTCTCTAGTTATTTTATAAGGACTCAATTCATAAAACCTCTTTCAAGTCTTAAATCAACACACTTACTAATCACAATCATTCAAAACAGAAAGCAAGGTAAATAATCTTGAAATGAACGAATAGCTGAGTCCTTTTACAAGGTTCAGTCATTAGACTACAAGTTGAGCTCTGTAATTACAACCATGATCATTAAGCAGAAATGATAAACTTAAGTTTTGAAACATGAAATAATAAACACAATTCTCAATTCAAAGACTAATATCAATTGAATATTTTTACAAATGTCTTTCACAAAAGACACTGGCTTCAATTGACCATTCTGATTCATAAACTTGCAGCACAATAATTAAATGGAAATGTCTATCAGATCTAATTATGAAAATGTAAACGAAAAACACAAGAAAGTGTACCAGCTCTGTAGTGGGGGCCCTCCACACGTTGCAAGCACACCTTAAGATAACTCAGATGAAGAAGAATACTGAATGTAACAACATAGATAACTGAATCTCTGTATTAAAGTCTGAAAGTCAATTACATAAATCAAGTTTTGAAGTTTGTCATATAATGTCTCATGTAGTGTAGTCCTTCAATGTTTTTCTTCTAACTATTTATCATCGAATTACATAACAAGAAGAGGATATTTGTGTTCCTCAAAATCCTAAATAACTTCCAAAAGGAGTCGAATTAGTTCAAATCCCTTTTTACAAGAAAAATATCAAATCTGTTCATTAATTGCTTAAGATTTTCTACTGAAATAGCTGAAGTTGACCAATGTTGACCAACCACCTATGGACTTCGAATCTGGAGGTGGGTAGATATTTCACCATCCTTGTACATTTAGGAATAGACCCTCAGTCCTCGATTTGGCCAACCTGTCATGCAATGTGTCAAAACGTGAAGCCATTACAGGAAGTTACGAAAACTTGTAATTTTCTGAAAAATCCTAATTTTAACACAAAAATTCCTAAAATCAATTCCAATGTAAAAATAATAATATTGGCATTACATTAATCAGTTTCAAAGGAATATGAGAGATTTATGAAGGTTAAATGAGAAAATATCATGGATAAAATGAATTTTTTAGGTGAAAGGATGAATCATGAAATGGTACCAACAGTAGGGATGAACTACACAGGAGATCCGTAATTGATACTGCCACCAGGCACTTAGTGGGGTCCAGATGGTAAGAAGGAACATGATCATTGTTTGAGATATTTTTTATATTTTGAATATTTATGAAACTTTTTGTTTGATGGGTGAAAATGTTTTTGATGTGAAGCTTATTGCTTGACACATATGTGGCACCTGTCCGTCCAGCTGGAGCCCCTCACTATGTAAGGTGAGGAATGCAGCTACCTGGGGCTAGCATAATAGCAAAGGCTGCAGTAGCCACCAAAAGAGGGTGATGACACACGTATTTTTCACGATCTTGCTAGGAATCTCAAGGGTTTAAGCATGGGTGTGCCGCCTCTTCCCATGAGAGAGATCCTGGTTCACCTATAGTGGCACACAGTGGGTGTGCCAGAGAGATTCTTGGTACTTCTTAGGAGGTTAGCCAGAGAAGTTATCTGCTATCATGATAAGCAGTCTTAGGATGAATAGTGGATATATGTGTAAATGTTAGAGTGAGGCTTAGCCAAGCCAATTTCTTGTAAAACACCCAAGTTTTGGGAATTTTTTTGATGTAACTTGACTGGACACGACATATATATTTACATATACATATTTTGGCTATTTTGTTTCTTGTGTTTTCAATTTTATGTATTTTTTATGGTGAATAAATATACACTCATGTATGAATTATTCTATTATAAATGCGACAAATGCTAATCTAACACATAATTTTCCAACGAATAAGATAATGTATTAAATTCTCTAGGAATGTGCTCAAACGAGATGGTTTGGAATTGACATTCCAGAAGTCGTACCTTTAATTAATAACATAAAAATACTTGATGACAAATGTGATAACAATTGTCTAAATACATAATGATGAGTTGGGAATCCAAGCTAACCACCAGATTGGAGATGTCGCGAGAGGCAGCTTCCGTGAGGAGTTGTATCACTGACATGTACTCAGAAATATTGTTGGTGGCATTGCCCAGGAAGATTCCCCCAGAACCAAGGAGATCCGACTCAGGTGTATAAAGGACCCAAGAAACTGATGCAATGTGCTGAGTATGACGGCTAGCACCATCCACGTATCTAACTTATGATAAGGATGATGAAGGCATCTGTGTAAAAGAAGAGAGTGTTCATGAGAAAAAAACTCAAAAACCCAAAATATCCAGACACACCAAACAAAGACAAAACTGATATACATAAAATTACAAATCATATGCCTAGTGAAACACTAGGCAACATACTTCTTCAGATAGAGCCTGTTGCAGGGCTCCGCGAGTGGAATTCCATTACAGTCCTAAAGTTCATAAGCTCCTTTTTAAAGGACTTTCATGATGATGTAAGGACCAAGCCATAATGGTTGAATCGTTCCTGCCCTGAAGAGGTTGTGTCTCTGATCATAGAGTAGAACGAGATCACCCTCTTGGAAAGAACGAGGCTTGACAGATTTTTCGTATTTAGCTTTTACTCGGTGCTTGTGAGCTTCATGTGCCAGCGTGGCATCTCGACGAGTATCGTCCAATTGATTGAGTGAGAGAAAGTGCTCTTCTTCGGCAATGGTGTCAGGTAGGAGTTCAACATCGAGCTTGAGTGATGGAATCTCACACTCGATTAGAAGTACTACTTCCAAACCGAATGCTAGTTGGAATGGCATAAAGCCTACAACAGTTTTTACTTACGTTCGGTATGCCCATAATGCGGAGTATAACTTCCGATGCCATGTGGTTTTATGGTTGCTGACTAACCGACGAATCCTGGTTTTGAGGACACCATTTACGGCTTCGACTTGACCATTCGCTTTCGGATATTAGGACGAAGACTGATCTTGTAGAAAACCTAGTGTTGGTGTCCCGTGTTTTGATAGTTTGGCAAATCAAAATACAAGGCAACATCAGAACCAATCTTTAGAGTTACAGGATCTAGTCCTCCTGTTCTCAGAGAGGGACCTCTCAAATGTTTGTTTGCAAGGGTTTATCTTGTGTGCTTTTAGTATTGGTTTTAGACTAGTTATTAAGTGCAGGTGTTTGTTTATTTTTTTGTTTGGTTGAATTGATACAACAGAATATGAAAGGTCTAGGAAAGATACATAGAATGAAGGAACATCTGGTTCATTGGGAAATGGAGTCAAAAATAGGTCATAACATACTTATCAATGGATATGGGATATTAGAGGGAAAATCTAACTTGGCCATAGGATCCTTTGGTTTTTGGAATGAGATGGACATCAATGATTTGAAAAGAGAAGTTTAATCCTCAACAAAGGGAATTTGAAAGCACAATTTGAACAATAAAGAGCTATTTGATAGACAGGGCTAACCATGAATTCTACAAATCACACCTTTAAGCAAACAATGATTTCAAAACAACTTTTAAAATGAAATCTAAGATTCAGGGAACACCCTATTTCCTCAAAGATTTTATTTCAAATGACTTAGAAAACATAAAAGATTCACTGATAATTGCAGTCATAGAAGAGGGAACACCTAACACATCTATGATTACAACTACAAATACCTTCGAGACAATTGTTTAAGCAAGGACAAAGGGCAAGATCAGAACAAACCTCCTTGACTCACTGTAAACAAGAAAATGCAAAGGGAGACTTCAATAACAATTTTTAAGTGGCAGCAGACAAGCAGGGAAAACCATAAATCATGCTGAAACCAACTATTCAAAATATTCAGGAAATAAACAAGCATTAAGACTAAAGAGAGAGATTAAAGACTCTAAAATAATTCAGCAGAAGAAAACATAAAACAGTGAAGGATGAATAGGTCTAAGGTGCTTCCAAGAGTCATTTCTTAGCCTAAAACTTTCAACCTACTGTAGTAAGAAATTATGGAACAGAATGAAAACAGGGTAAAACATCAAATAGTTCAGAATACTTCACCAACAGCCAAGCTCATGGATCCAATGATAGAGCCTTCACAGTAATAAGCATGCAACAACATCATCAGGGCTTCAATACTTCAAATTCTTCTTCAACTTCAACAACCTATATATTATTTCAGAGAGTTCCAATATTACAACTAGTGATCAATCAACGACTAACCAACCCCTCACTCATTTTCTCCAGTAATATTTATAGAATAATGAGGAGGTGAAATGGGATAGAATATATTCTAAGTTCAATTAATACAGTGCACTGTTTCTCGGCCTTTGAGGGGCTCAATAGAGAAGATTTTTGATATTTCCCCTGTATTAATTGGTTTACATTAACTATTAGGCTTGCTGGAAAGAATTTCTTGACTTCAAGGCTTCTTGTTATCTTGGAAATGACTTTTTCTGACAGTTTACAATAAGTTCCTTTAGTTGGAATAACTGTTCAGCTGTATTGATGCAAAATATCTCCTGGTTTGGTAATAACTTCGGCCTCCTTTTGATTGCTTTGAGGCTGCAGGTGGCTCTGAGGTAGCTGGGGGATTCAATTAGCCCCTGATGTGGTATCTTATGCTTTCTGTTTGATAAAACACTCACGTTTTTCTT
The DNA here is from genome assembly GCA_034641835.2 of Pinus albicaulis. Classification (NCBI taxonomy): domain Eukaryota; kingdom Viridiplantae; phylum Streptophyta; class Pinopsida; order Pinales; family Pinaceae; genus Pinus; species Pinus albicaulis. The sequence continues at coordinate 619,459,893 of CM076583.1, forward strand.
TAAAATTTGTTTCAGTCAGAAGTATTAGGCTTTTGATAATCCATCTTAGCCATAATCCCCGCAAATCTATCTTCAAAATTTTTTCCTGGTACATTTTTTCCTTCGACACTGATATTCTCTGACTGTGCTTGATTCATGTGTTTTTTGCTGGTGTGCAGGGTTACGCAGGGATGATATGGCATCAATGCCTCATGGATCTTTGATTAAACGTGAATTTGAAACCCTATGAAGGATCCTCTTTGATGGATCAGAGGCGAGAGGATCGTCACCCTCTGCTTCTGAATTTTCTTCAGAAATGGCGAGAAAACCATTTAACCCTGCAAAATACAAACAAATATTATAAAATCCTGCGTGCATGGGATAACTGATTCAAAAGGCATGTGGAGGAAGCATGGCCATTGGATGGAATCATCCAACGGTTGAGATTTATCGAGGGAGGTCAAAGAGAAGGTGGAAGAATAGTTTAAATCAGAGCTGTCGATCGCGTAGAGATCGACGGTCGGGAGCAGAGGCGAAAAATAACGCGACAGGGTCACTTTATTTGGAAAAATGGAGAAAATAGGTTAAAAATGGTGTGTGGGGTTCGAGATGATCGTGGGCCGTTGGATGAGATCATCCCTAGGTGATCAATGGCAGAGGACAGGCATTGAAAACCTTAGAAAAATGTGACCGGATATCAAAACTTTCAATTAAACCATGTTAAATAAAATTCCCGTGCCCGGTTTTGCTGACTGGACAAGAAACCATGGAGACCTACCCCAATAGAAAATTGTCGCGTGGATGCTGATGTGGCGTTGGGGCCACTGACACTGCTGTGGATGAGGGGAAACAGGCTATGGAATGTGGGTCGTCGATCTGTAGATCAGATCGACGGCGGAGATCCTTTAAATTCCGCGTTGGGTCCACGTTAACTGTCGAGCTTCTTTGGTGAGCGATCGTCATCCGATGGGTGGCCTCAGATCAGACGGTGGACGTCAATATCACGTCGGGTCCACGTCCAATATTTAACGCGTGATGGACGGCGGTTTTATGAACAGTGCCCAAGACACGTGTCGGCCAGCATATGGAATCACTTTGAAATGGAAAAAACCACCCCGCGCTCAAAAGCGGTGCGATGAAATCCGCTTGGTTTTTGTAATCGGCGACTGGCTGGAAGGGACCACCCGAGAGATGGACTGCGTGCCGTCGATCTGTGGATCAGATCGACCGTGGAGATTGACTAAAATTTCGCGCCATTGGAAACTTAAAAAGATTATAAAAAACCTATAGTTTTCAAATTAACATAAAGTTTCAATATTTTCCTAGGGCGAGATATAAATACAAAATGGTTAGGCGCCCGTCTACGGGGCCACGAGTTACATGGAAAGCCATATGACCGAGGGTTATGGATGAAGGGCTAATCGGCATGGGGTGATATGATAAGTTCTTAGAGGATCAGCGCTTGGTTCTGGCACCAAGACGTATGGAAGGGTGGGTTAAAGACTTAGCCCAAGGGGGCTTAAGTCATAAACAATGTATTTTTATGGATTTTTAATGGTTTTCAAGGGGTTTTGGGGTTTTCGGTAAGGCTAAGAAAGAGTCTTAAACCTTATCAAGGGGGTTTTAATGAAGGGAAAGGGGAAAAACATGAAAATGAGGGTTTTTCATGGGAAAAGAAAGGAAAGATGAGGTCAGTTTTGGAAGAAGGGAGAAAGAGGAAAATGGTGCTTGCAGAAGTTTTTCTTCATGTAATGTTAGCAGAATTTCTGAGTTGAAAAGGGGAAAAGCAGTGATGATTATCCAAAGGATAGGATATTATCAAAAGACTTTAAGCATCATCAATTTTAGCAATGAAATTTTTTCTTGAAGGCTATCCAACATCATTTAGCCACCACCTGATATGACAGAATTTATGGGTGGCTAACAGTGGTTCCACTTGGGGATGGTGCCTTTTTGAAGGCATCAAGAATTTCAGACTTGCATTCTCTGGGAGGCTGATCAGTTGCCTCATCCATTGGGTTGCCTTCCTTTCTATCGATGATCTTCTTTTTCTCTGAAACATATTAGCATTCATGGATTAACAATGAAACTTCATCAATACAACCTGTCTACCTACCCAATCCTACCGATCTAACATTTTTTCTTCTTTAGAGTGCACTTGGATTGAAAAAATCTTTTACAACATTTTATTCTTTTGAAAGCAAGAAATCTAAACTATTTCTACTCCTTATTTCTCCATGGACTCAGATTAAACTATTTAGCCCATATGATTTTCTACCTAATCTATTATCTATTGGGATTAAACTATCCAACAGATTTTATTCTCTAAATTCTACAACAGAAAATTTAAAAAGCATTCAAGTCAGGATTGAACAATCTAACTTGATGCTGGTCTATGGCATAAAAACAAGCTGCACATAGACATTTATTTTGCAGGAAATTTAAAACAAAAATGGAAGGTTTGAGATCTGATATTTCAAAGCATTTCCTGCCTCTTCTTACAGCTTTGTTTAAACTTTTGTTTGAGTTGTCTTTCATTTGCTAACTGGTTCAGATTTTGAGCTGATTAGAACCAAATTTTTTACATCCTTTGACTCAATATTTGAAACAGATTTGAGTCATTCTCTTTTGGAAACTTAGGTTCAGGTTTTGAGCATATTTGAACCTTTAATTTCTATCCTAAACTATCTACTGATAAGCCAAGATTAAACAGTTTGGCAAATCGAATTCACTATCCTATCAGCAGAAAATTTAAAGCAAATTAGTCAAGATTAGGCTGTATGACTAATTAGAAGTGTGTTTTTTCAGGAGTGGCATTTAAGCTTGCACACTTTCAGATTTGTTTCTCTTTTGTGGTATGGGGCTATACCTTTCTTGTTTTACAATCTGCCCTCTTTTCTTTCTTTCATTGTTTTTGTATTTTTGATTTTTCTAACTTTGAATGCAATGGTTAGACTATGATATTTATAATGAAAAATAAAATGCTTTAAAACTAAAGATTCTTGGCAGAAGTAATGCTTGAGCATCCTGCCATTGACAGGACCTCCATATAAGTCTTCTCCATTCAATTATTTCAGGAAAAATGCATTGTGACCCATCTCAGCATGAATAATATAGGGCCCTTTCCACAAGTTCTCAAACTTTCCATGTTTTCCCTTCCCTTCTCTTCTTTAATCCCATTTAAGAACAACATTTCCAATTTGGAAATTTTTTTCCTTAGTCCTCTTATCAAATAGCTTCTTCATATTTTCTTGGACTAACTGTGTTCTTTCATAAAATTCTTCTCTGGTCTGCTGCAAATGGATGGTTTGATTGATTCTCCTCTGCATATCATTCTCTTCAATCTGCACTTCTTGAAGGAGTTTCATGACTGGAACTCCTAATGAGGTGGGAAAAACTACGTCCATGCCATAAACTAGCTGATAGGGGGACATATTTATTGATTTCTTTGTAGTTAACCTATCAGCCCATAAGGCATGAACCAATTTATTGTGCCATGATTTCTGATTTTGTTCCAACAACTTTTTAATGATATTGATGAGGCTCTTGTTGGAATATTCAACTAATCCATTTCCTTGGGGATAGTAAGCAGTGGAATGGCCCAAGGTTATGTGGTATTTGTAATAGAATTCAACCATATTTTTAGACTTAAAAGAAGCAGCATTGTCTGTTATGATTTTTCGGGGACAACCAAATCTGGATAGGATATTAGTTTCAAGAAACTTGATAATGATAGAGTCATTGGAATTTCTGGAGGGTATAGCTTCTATCCACTTGGTAAAGAATTCAGTGGCCATGAGGATCCACTTATGTTGAGCTGAGGAGGATGGGTGGATTTCCCCAATGAAGTCCAGCCCCCATTGTTGAAAAGGTGCCTCAACTCTGATAGGATGTAAGGGTAAGGGAAGGAGTTTTCTCTTGCCATCAAAGATTTGACACTTATGGCAAGACATGACCAACTTCTGAGTGTCTGGGAAAAGGGTAGGCCAATAATAACCTGATCTAAGAATTTTGTTTGCTGTGGCCTTCCAGTAGGGGTGTCTTCCACATTATCCATCATGCAACTCATGCATGATTTTCCCTGCATCATCTTCAAGTAAACATTTAAGCAAAATTCCAACTACATTTTTCCAATATAATACCCCATCTAGGATGCAAAAACTCAAAGCCTTTTGTTTCAAAAATCTAGCTTCATTTTTAGACAAAGAAGGGGGGGCATTTAAATATAAAAGCATATAAATAATGTCAGCATAACAAGGAGAATTCAGAAAGGTTTCTTCAATAAAATGAGTAGTAGATTATTCTATTTCTTCCAACACATCTACCATATTCATGTCTAGTGCTTGTAAGTTAGACTCAGCCATAAGTTTTGCTAATCCTTGCCCTTTAACTAGTTTGGTGGGCATGATCTCTAATTCATACTCAAGAATAGTAGTAATCCATTTTCCCCTTTTACCATCAGGGTCTTGACTTAGAATGTCCTTGACAACAGTATGTGGAACGAAAGAAATTATGTGAGAGTGTAAAATATAGACCCTAAAGTCTTTTAATGCTTTCACTAATGCTAAGGCTTGATTCTCCATGATGTTATATTTGAGAGCAAAATCTCTTAAGGCCCTACTAAAAAATGATATTGGTTGTTCTTGCCCTGAATCATTCTTTTGAAGTAAAACTGCAGCTATTGTATGTTCAGATGCAAAAGAAAAGATATAAAAGTCTTTGGTGAAATCTGGACTAATCAGGATTGGTGTTTGAGTAAGAGCTTGTTTGACCAGTTTGAATGATTGTTTAGCTAGTAAAGTCCATTTTACACCGACATCTTTCTTAAGCATGTTTGTAATTTTTTTCAATAGCTCAGCAAGATTAGGGATAAACCTCCTTAGAAAATTAATCTTTCCAATGAAATATTGTAATTCTTTGAGGCTTCTTGAATGGCTGATCTGCAATATGCCATCTATCCTTGTAGGGTCTATTTTGATTCCCTCTTCCGAAATTATATGGCCAAGAAGTTTACCTTCTTGGAGACCAAAGAGTGTTTTCTTGGGATTCAATGACAAGCCAAACTTCCCTCACTTCTCAAAAACCTTTCTCAAGTGAATCAAGTGTTCTTCATCAGTTTTTGAGAAAACAGTTATGTCATCAAGGTAAATGATTATGAAATAGCCAATATCTTCAGAAAAGGCTATGTCCATGGCCCTTTGGAAGGTGGCCCATGCATTCATTAATCCGAAAGGCATTTTGACATACATAAAGGTGCCCCAAGGTGTAGTGAAAGCAGTTTTGATTTGATCACTTGGGAGCACTAACACCTGGTTGTAACCCGAGAACCCATCTAAGAGGGATATCCTTTTCAACCCAACTACCCTTTGAAGTATATGGTCCATCTTGGGTAAGGGGTAGTTGTCTTTTAAGGAGGCTCTGTTTAAATTTCTGAAGTCAATACAGAGCCTGATTTCCCCTGTTTTATTTCTAACAGAGACTAAGTTTGATACCCACTCTGAATATCTAATTTGTACAATGATCCCAGAAGCATGCATCTTTTCAATATATGCCTTAAATAAAGGGAGTAAAAGAGGGTTTATTCTCCTTAGTTTTTTTTTAAAAGGCTTTTGATTTTCCTTAAAAGGGATTTTATGTTGTATGATGCTGGTATCGTATGATTTTAGGTCTTTGTATCCCCAAGCAAAAACATCTTTAAACTCTTTGAACAGCTCTATGTACTACATTTTTATGTGAGCTGGGAGAGTGCTAGACAGTTTGATCATCTTAGGTTCTTCTAGAATGCCTATGTTGTGCTCTTCTGTATTTGTTTCCACAGGCTCTATTCTTGGTTCTTTGGCTACATCGTTAAAATCAAAAAGGTGTTCTAAAGGTGCTAGACCTCTTGGAATTTTATCATTTTTGCATTGTAAAACTTCCAAGTCTTCTTGGTCTGTGTTTTCAGTTATCTCTGCTTCAAAAGGATTTTCATAGTGATTTATATCAGCAGTATATGTCATTTCAACCTCTAGGATTTTTTCAATATACAAACAATTTTCTTTATGGTTGGTTTCTATTATTGGTATGCTGAAACAGTTTTCTGATTTCAAGAAATCATCTATGTGTTTTTCAGATTCAAAAACTTGCCAGTGATCTTCGTTATCAAGCACAACAGGCCTTTGTTTTACCTTTACACTGATTTGTTCATTTATCTTAGGTATACGGAAATTTCTGGCATTGAAAGCGAGTTCATTTGCTAGATGATTCAGTTCTCTTGGGATGAAAATAAGTTCATACTTTTCAAAGGTCTTCAATAGATCAAGGGCAGCGTTTCGATGTTCCCTAAGTCTTGGATTTCTAGCTGAGTATTCTCCTTTGATTTGTTTTATGATAATTTCATAATCTCCTAAGATTGATATCCTCTGGGCTTCTAACTGTTTAAGTAGTTGTAAGCCTAGGAGAAGTGCTTCATACTCAACAATATTGTTAGTGCATGGGAAATCCAATTTGTATGAAAAACTCTGTTTTGTATTTTGAATCCACACACCTGCTCCTGCACTTGTTTTATTACAAGATCCATCAAATTTTATTTTCCAAAGTATTTCATCCTTGTTTTCATTCTCTCGTTGCTGTTGATTTTCAATGTTTTTCATTTGATTGAGGGGAAGATTGGATTGTTCTGGTGAACTGATTGGGTCCATGTTTTCCTTATCTTGTTGAGTAATTTCATCTTCGTTACATAAGATAAAGGAATCTAAACTTGATTGAATAGAATAGATTGGAGATTTGTTTGGTTTCTCTATGTTGCTCACCATGTACTTCATGTGAGATTCCCTATATAGTCTTCTGTTTTGGTTAAAAACGGGAATGGTGGCATAAGACATGTCCATTTGAAGGCTTCCTTGAATTTTGGCTCCCTAAGATCTTGATAAGAGCATACCATACTTAGGGGGAATGTCAGCTACAAATATGTCCATGACTAAACTCTTAGCATGAATTTGGGATAAGTTAACACACAAATCCTTAATTAAACCCAAACATTTGACTATGCTTGAGTCAAAGGAATACAATTCTTTGTATGGTTTAGTAATTTCTAAGCCTAAGCTTTCCATTACTACCTTGGGCATTAGATTGTGTGAAGCTCCTGAATCTAACATGGCATTGTGTAAAATTTTATCGTGTATGTTCAAGCTAACATAGAAGGGAGGGACAACCCCTTCTTGGTATTTTCCTTCAACTTCTGGACCAAACAACAACTCAGGTTTTTCATCTGTCAAGTTCAAGGTGTCAATATCACTTCCTAGGTTCAAATCTTTCAAAACTTGGTTTTTGTACAGCTTTTGGGTTACTAGTTCAGCTAGGGGGATGGCAATTTTTATCTTAGCAATTTCTCCCTCAAGGCTGAAAGGAATAATTGACTTGTTGATATTTACATCCGTCTTTTCAATTGAGTTCTTTTCAGCAACTTTGATTTGCTAAAACTTGTTTGGACTGGTAATTGGGAAAATTTTATTAGGACCACTAGCTGAAATGCTAGGGGTGCTCTGTTCAACATTTGGCTGGACACTTTTGTCTTTGTTTAAGTCTGGTTTCTTCGCCAGAATGTTGGTTTTCTCTACTGTATTTTTAGGCTAGTTTTATGTGTTTTTCTTGACAGCAGTGCTAGTGTTCTTATCCTTTGAATTATCTATGCTTCCCTTGCTCCTAAGATCATACTGTTTGTGTACCTCCATGATTGAATTTTTGAAACCCAATCTATAGTTATTAGAGTCTTCATAGGTGTTTGTATTTTGATCATAAGAGAAGAAACCTTGTTCTTCCTCAGTGAGGAAAACATCATCTCCACTGTCTGATCCAATCAAGTTTACATGAGATTCTTCCAACCTTTCCAACTCCCTATCTTCCTCATATTGATCTACATAGTTCTGTTGGAAGGGAGGTCTAATCTGTTGGTCGCTTTCCTTTTTCTTATCTTGATTGTTTTCTCTTCTATAATTCTGATTTCTATTTCTGTTTTGGTTATTTTGAGGTTCTCTTGGTGGAACTCTATCATTTACGTTGATCTTTTAAAGCATCCACTCCATCACCTTCACTAGTTTGTCAATTTTTGTGTCAGAAGTTGAGGTTGAGGGTAGTATATCATCTTTATAAGTTACCCTCTTCTCTGATCTCAACCTATTTCTTTTCTCAATTATGTTTTCTTCTACGCTCACAGCTCCTTTCTGCATATCTTCTAAGGTTAAGTAATCTCTTCCCCTTAACTCATAAGTCATTTCAGCATCAAGGCCTTCGGGATACCTTAGAAAAGCCATGCCTTGAGGAGGTTTCATGTGAGGTGGGAGAGAATTATAAACGCTATTGAACCTAGTGGATTAGTCATGAACACTCTCTCCTTGATTTCTCTTGAGACTGCTATATTCTGCTAGTATTTGGAGGGGGTTCCTTTTGAGCTCCCATTTGTTGATGAATGTTTGATGCAAGGCGGGGATATCATTTATGCTGTTAGGAGGTAAGTTTTTAAACCATTTCTTTACATCTCCTACTAAAATTTGAGCAAATATTCTCATCTTCACAGTTTCTTCTTCTATCTCCATGTAATCGAATGCATCCTCCATCCCATGTACATGTTGTTGAGCTGTTGTAGATTCTTTTCCAGTGAAGTGAGGGATTTTGGATTGGTAATCATTTGGTAAGGGAAGTAGAGGTTGTGGTAACACTAATGGGGCATACCATGTTGCCATGGCTGGAAATAAGGGTGGATTTACAAGAGGTGGGTTTACAAAAAATGGCTGTGATGGAGTGTTTTGAATAGTGGTAGTATGAATTGGAGTGGAAGAAACACTTGGGCCAGCAAACTAATTTTGGGCAGATTTGTTATGGAAATGGCTAAAGTGATAAAGAAGCTGGGAATCAAGAGGAGTGGAAGGTGAGGCTTATCTACTAAAGCTCTGTTGCAAATCTGCAAATTTAAGGTCAGTCTTGTTTAAATCACCTTGAGATCTAGTTCTAAAGATGTTCTGTGTATGATGTAAATCAAAGTGTGAATTCTCTAAGACAAAAATGTTTTTGGGAACAGAATTTTTTCTTAAGAGGTTCCTATTAGTAGCTGATTCTCCAGAGTTAGAAGTCTGCCACAGAATTCTCTCAATATTTTCAATGATTAAAGGAGGATTTGGGTCTGGATGGGATCTAGTGCTGATCCTATGTGAAGCCAGACTGTTTTTTCCAAAATGAGAGAGGTTGAGACTTTAGGGACTATTTTTGGGAGCTTTACCTCTCAGGATGTTTTATCTAGTATGGGACTAGGTTTCTAAACTTCTACAAGGCTGGTTAACACAGTCCTAAAGAGATCTGGGAACCTAGATGAGTAAAAGGCCTACTGGGGCTAGTGGAGTCGCCAGGTGGAAACTTTTTAGCTTTTATGAAGGTAAGATATTGGATGGTTCCACCACCATGCTTATTTGTGAAGCCAAACTGAAATATTTTGGGTTTTTTTGAATTATTTCGGTCTTACAGGTTAAGAGAGTGTCCTAAAAGTGATTTGACACTTAGCTAAGGTGTTTAATCATACCGAGTTCACTCTTATGGCTTGGTAACTGATTCCTTCAAGGTTTGATAAGGTTTAATGAGAATCCTAAGGGTTACTTAGTTTGTCACTGATTCAATTAAGTCCTATCATTATTACCATTTTTTAGGTAGTGCTTGAAGAGGGTTACTTATGTTATACTGGGCCTAAAAAGTTTTAAGAAGGGTTTTCAAACCACTATATTCTCAGTAGGGTCCCACCATGATTGCCATTATGTTGGTGTCTCGTGTTTTGATAGTTTGGCAAATCAAAATACAAGGCAACATCAAAACCAATATTTAGAGTTACAGGATCTAGTCCTCCTGTTCTCAGAGAGGGATCTCTCAAATGTTTGTTTGCAAGGGTTTATCTTGTGTGATTTTAGTATTGGTTTTAGACTAGTTATTAAGTGCAGGTGTTTGTTTATTTGTTTGTTTCGTTGAATTGATACAGCAGAACATGAAAGGTCTAGGAAAGATACATAGAATGAAGAAACATCTAGTTCATTGGGAAATGGAGTCAAAAAGAGGTCATAACATACTTATCAATGGATATGGGATATCAAAGGGAAAATCTAACTTGGCCACAGGATCCTTTGGTTTTTGGAATGAGATGGACATCAATGATTTGAAAAGAGAAGTTTAATCCTCAACAAAGAGAATTTGAAAGCACAATTTGAACAATAAAGAGCTATTTGATAGACAGGGCTAACCATGAATTCTACAAATCACACCTTTAAGCAAACAATGATTTCAAAACAACTTTTAAAATGAAATATAAGATTCGGGGAACACCCTATTTCCTCAAAGATTTTATCTCAAATGACTTAGAAAACATAAAATATTCACTGATAACTGCAGTCATAGAAGAGGGAACAACTAACACGTCTATGATTACAACTATAAAGACCTTTGAAACAACTGTTTAAGTGAGGACAAAGGGCAAGATCAGAACATACCTCCTTGACTCACTGTAAAAAGAAAACTTCAAAGGGAGACTTCAATAACAGTTTTAAAGTGGCAGCAGACAAGCAGGGAGAACCATAAATCATGCTGAAACCAACTATTCGAACTATTAAGGAAATAAACATCAAAGACTAAAGAGAGAGATCAAAGACTGTAAAATACTTCAGCAGAAGAAAACATATAACAGTGAAGGGTGAACGGGTCTAAGGTTCTTCCAAGAGTCATTTCTTAGCCTAAAACTTTCAACCTATTGTAGTAAGAAATTATGGAACATAATGAAAACAGGGGAAAACATCAAACAATTCAAAATACTTCACCAATAGCCAAGCTCATGGATCCAACGATAGATACTTCACAGTAATAAGCATGAAACAACATCATCATGGCTTCAAGACTTCAAATTTTTCTTCAACTTCAACAGACTATATATTATTTCAGAGAGTTCCAATATTACAACTAGTGATCAATTAGCGACCAACCAACCCCTCACTCATTTTCTCTAGTAATATTTATAGAATAATGAGGAGGTGAAATGGGATAGAATATCTTCTAAGTTGAATTAATACAATGCACTGTCTCTCGACCTTTGAGGGGCTCAATAGAGAAGATTTTTGACATTTCCCCTATATTAATTGGTTTAAATTAACTATTAGGCTTGCTGGAAAGAATTTGTTGACTTCAAGGATTCTTGTTATCTTGAAAATGACTTCTGCTAACAGTTTACAATAAGTTCCTTTAGTTGGAATAACTATTTAGCTGTATTGATGCAAATAATCTTCTGTTCTGGTAATAACTTCGGCCTCCTTTTGATTGCTTTGAGGCTACAGGTGGCTCTGAGGTAGCTGGGGGATTCAATTAGCCCCTGATGTGGTAGCTTATGCTTTCTGTTTGATAAAACACTCACGTTTTTCTTTAAAATTTATTTCAGTTGGAAGGATTAGGCTTTTGATAATCCATCTTAGCCATAATGCCCGCAAATATGTCTTCAAACTTCTTTCCTGGTACATTTTTTCCTTCGACACTAATATTCTCTGACTGTGCTTGAGTCATGTGTTTTTTGATGGTGTGCAGTGTTGCACAGGGATGATATGGCATCAATGCCTCATGGATCTTTGATGAAACGTGAATTTGAAACCCTGTGAAGGATCCTCTTTGATGGATCAGAGGCGGGAGGATCGTCACCCTCTGCTTCTGAATTTTCTTCAGAAATGGCGAGAAAACCATTTAACCCTGCAAAATACAAAAAAATATTATAAAATCCTGCATGCATGGGCTAACTACTTTAGAAGGCATGTGGAGGAAGCATGGCCGTTGGATGGCATCATCCAATGGTCGAGATTGATCGAGAGAGGTAAAAGAGAAGGTGGAAGAATAGTTTAAATCATAGTCGTCGATCATGTAGAGATCAATGGTCGGGAGCAGAGGCGAAAAATAACACGACACGGTCACTTTATTTGGAAAAATAGAGAAAATAGGTTAAAAATGGTGTGTGGGGTTCAGGATGATCGTGGGCCGTCGGATGAGATCATCCCCAGGCAATCAATGGTGGAGGAAAGGCATTAAAAACTTTAGAAAAATGTGACCAGATATCAAAACTTCCAATTAAACCATGTTAAATAAAATTCCTGGGCCCGGTTTTGCTGACTGGACAAGAAACCATAGAGACCCGCCCCAATAAAAAAATTGTCGCGTGGATGCTGATGTGGTGCTGGGGCCACCGGAACTGCTGTGGACGAGGGGAAACAGGTGATGGAATGTGGGTCGTCGATTTGCAGATCAGATCGACGACGGAGATCCTTTAAATGTCGCGTCGGGTCCACGTTAACTGTTGAGCTTCTTTGGTGAGCGATCGTCGTCCGATGAGCAGCCTCAGATCGGATGGTGGACGTCAATATCGCGTCGGGTCCAGGTCCGATCTTTAACGTGCGATGGACGGCGGTTTTATGAACAATGCCCAAGACACATGTCGGCAAGCGTATGGAATCGCTGTGAAATGGAAAAAACCACCCCGCACTCAAAAGCGGTGTGATGAAATCCGCTTGGTTTTTGCAATCGGCGAGTGGCTGGCGGGGACCACCCGGGAGATGGACTGAAATTTCGCGCCATTGGAAACTTTAAAAAATGATAAAAAAACCCCATAGTTTTCAAATTAACATAAAGTTTCAATATTTTCCGGGGGCGGGATATAAACACAAAATGGTTAGGCGCCCGTCTGCGGGGCCACGGGTTACATGGAAAGCCATATGACCGGGGTTTATGGATGAAGGGCTAATCGGCATGGGGCGATATGATAAGCGCTTAGAGGATCAACGCTTGGTTCTGGCACCAAGACGTATGGAAGGGCGGGTTAAAGACTTAGCCCAAGGGGGCTTAAGTCACAAACAATGTATTTTTATGGATTTTTAATGGTTTTCATGGGGTTTTGGGGTTTTCAGTAAGGCTAAGAAAGAGTCTTAAACCTTATCAAGGGGGTTTTAATGAAGGGAAATGGGAAAAACATGGAAATGAGGATTTTTCATGGGAAAAGAAAGGAAATAGGAGGTCAGTTTTGGAAGAAGGGAGAAAGAGGAAAATGGTGCTTGCAGCAGTTTTTCTTCATGTAATGTCAGCAGAATTTCTAAGTTGAAAAGGGGAAAAGCAGTGAAGATTATCCAAAGGATAGGATATTATCAAAAGAATTTAAGCATTAGCAATTTTAGCAATGAAATTGTTTCTTGAAGGCTATCCAACATCATTTAGCCACCACCTGATATGACAGAATTTATGGGTGGCTAACACCTAGCATGGAAGTTAATTTCGTCATCATATGGCTATGAAATTGTGACCTATGATCTGTGACGATTGAGAGGGGTACACCAAAATTGAATATGACCTGATTGAACTGGAACTGAGTGAATTTCTCCATTGGCCTTAGAATTGGGAATGGCTTCTACCCATTTTGTGAAGTAGTCGACCGCAACTACAATGTAGTTGTGCCCATCCACAGAAGTGGGTTGCATGTAACGAAGTCTATTACCCATTTAGCGAAAGGACCAAAAAAGATCACCAAATGAAGAGGGGCCAGATGGACGTGTATTTTCTTCATGAAAATTTGACACGGATGGCACTTATGGACTGCTGCGATGCAGTCTTTAAAAAAAGTGGGCTAGTAGTATCCTGCATGCAATATTTTCTGGGAAGTAGCTATGCCAGAAATATGAACGTCACATGCCCCCGCATGACAAATATTTAAAACATGTTCCACCTTGTTAAGAGAGAGAAAACGCTGAAGAATAGTATCGACACCACGACAATATAGAGTATCGTTTAGCACGAGGTAGTGTTTCGCTTGGTGATTAATATGATGACGGTCGTCTGAAATGAGAGTTAGGCGGAATCGTTGAGTTTAGAGTTAGACAAAATTTATCCATACCAAGGATCAGAAGAATTGACTAGGTAAACAGATTCATGAGGAAATGGATCATGAGCTAGTTCTTCCGGGTCAATTCTGGAAAGGTCTGACAATAATTCGATGAAGACTAGAGATTTCTTTGCTATGGAAACAATGAAAACAAAATCCAACTATTGGAGTATTACAGTCCATTTGGAATATTTTCCTCCAATAAATTTTTGAGACAAGATGTGTCGCATGGGATTCTTCAAAGAAATTACGGTAGTCTGGCGCATCAATATATAGTGTCGGAGGCGGGTGATAGTGAAGACCACCGCGAGAGATAGTTTCTCCACATGTGAATATCATAGTTTGGGTCCAATGAGACCTTTTGAAAAATAATATATCACATGATCACTATCATCATTGTGAACTTGAACCAAGACCATTCATAACGAGGATGGTGAGGCTGCCAGGTAGAGGAGAAAGTCGTGCGAGTAGTTAGGGGCACTAAGAAGTGGGACGAAAATGAGTGCTTGCTTCAAGGCGTCAAACAAAAATTGAGCCTTGTCATCCCACAAATACGGTATCCCTTTCTTAAGAAAGTGCATAAAGCCTTTCGTCATCTTGGCATAGTTTACTATGAAACGACGTAAGAAGTTTGCTTTCCCTTGCAAATTTTGGAGTTGTATGATGGATTGTGGCACAGGTAATTCAATGATCACCTTAACCTTATTGGGATCAACCCTGATCCCGTGATTGGAAATGATGAAGCCAAAAATACCTCCAAAATCGATGAAAAATACAAACTTATGCGGATTCAGACGTATGTTGTAGAACCTACACCGAGTGAATATTTGTTTAAGATGCGTAAGTTGATGGGTTTGCTTCTTGGAGTGAGCTGGAGGTCATCCAAGTAAGCTTGTACAATATGTCGGATATCATGAAATGCATATTCCATAGCCCTTTGAAAATTTTCTCCTGCATTCTTCAGACTGACTGGGAGTTTACCATACACAAATGTGCCCCAAGGAAAAATGAAGGCGGTTTTATGCTGGTCATATTTTTTAATCACTATCTGGTTGTATCCTGAGAATCCATCCATAAAAGAGAAATATTCACATCCAACACAGTCGTCGAGAATCTGATCTATAAACGGCATAGGATAATTGTCTTTTGGACAAGCGACATTCAGATCAGGATAATCATCACAGACTCGGATCATGCCTTATTTTTTATCTATGGGAACCGAATTGGAAACCCATTCCGTTAGAGGAACAGGATAGATGAAACCAACGTGTAAGAGTTTTTTGACTTCAGTCTTGATGGCAGCTACTTTGCGAGGGTGGACTGGTCGGAGCCTTTGCCAGATAGGCTTGGCATTGTCATAAATCTTGATTTCATGCTCAACAATAGATAGATCTGTGCTGGGAATTTCGTCACAAGACCAAGAAAAAACATCGCAGAATCCTTAAAAACGGATGTGAAGCGTGCAATTTCCTCAGGATTTCAATAGGCTACAATCTGAATATTTTCCACGATACCCATTTTGACCAAGATATCTATGAGCATAGTCTTGGAAATATTTCCCATGTTCCCTTCCATATCGATATTGTTAACAATCGTGTAAGTGAAGGGAATGATCTTAGTTGGGTCAAAAGATGGCATTTGAGTAGTGATTGCGTCCGAATTGAAACATCGAAGCGCGATGATGGAACTATCCCCAAGGTTGTTCTTCTAGAGACATGATCTCTCCAATAACTTCGTCTGTAGGAAGGACTTCATTGAGGAGATCTTTAGAAGGAAATTTTTTGGGTGAGAGGGTGGTACCATTGGTCGAAACCAAAGTAGTGGAGGGTTAAGATGCTATTTGGATGGCTTGATAAGCTTACTCAGCTGGTGATAGTGGCATCTGATCTCTGTAGGAATAAATTTCTGAAGGCACCAATGGGATCCATGGATTGATAGAGCCATCTGCAATGGTGGATATCACTGCAATCGTGTGTGGAACCTCAGGCGGTGGGAGAAGAAAGAAACCCATTGGGGAATAATTTTTAAGAAGACCGGTACCGATGCTAACGTACGAGTCAGGAACACCTCCTATTATGGGTACAGTGCTACTTGGTAACGTGCAATAATTGGGGTTGCAAAAGGGTAACTGATCCACAGTAACTGTTTTCCCATCCAATGGAAAGAGGATGAGATGGAAAACCGAAGAGACAATGGAAATCATTACGTAAGACCAACTGCGACCCAACAATAGATTATAGTCAAGATGATGATCTACGAATTTTATGTCCAACATTATTGTTTTCCCACTAAGTGAAATGGGAAAGCTAACAAGGTAGCCTTTTGGGAGGAAAGTGTGGTCATTGAAAGCTTTAAGGGAATTTGACGATGGAGACAAAGTAGGAGAACACAAGGTGAGACATCATGCAGTTGACATAACACAGGTCAAAGCACTTTCATCTAGACAGTGTGATGGATTGGTCTGCCTTTCGACACCACTTGTACTTGGAAAACAAGTTGGTGTGAGAGGTAAGGTTTGGATTTCTACATGTCGAAGAAGACTAGCATAGAATCCTGGGGGTAAATTCCACCAATGGCCAAAAGCAGAGCTTTCCTTTGCATTGGGAAGGTTTGCAATACTTCGAGTGCAGACATGGGTGAAAGTGCCTGCACCCAATCATCTACAATATTGTAGTTTTCGGCAGCACATGCAGAGGTGTTATGAGTCATGTGTTGAAGTGTCCCTTTGGGGAGATGAATCGCGGGGTTAGCAGCAGGCCTTTCGATATGCAAATCATTGGCCGACAGTGGATTCGAACTTGTACCAGGTTCCTGAGCCTCAATGACTGGATTTCCATAGAGTTTAGCTCGAGTTTGAAGTTCAGGGCTTTCTACGTCATAAATGGTGGATGATCCTTCGCCGGAAGGATGAGTACCACCGTCACCCCTTTGCAAGGGTTGTGGTGGGTTTGCAGCCATGTGTTGTTGTGGATGTTGTGGATTAAAGAAGGGATTATGAAGGACGTCAGGTGTCCTCCTAGAGTCCTTGTTTGTGATCAAATTTGTTCATTCCTGTAGTCGAGGACACTTGTATGTCAAGTGGTCCTCCACACATATTCTTCAAGGAAATATCATGGGTTTCTACTTTCGTTTGTCATTCTTAGCAGTGTTTTTCTGATAGGAATTACTCTGAGTACCAGACTGCTCTTTAGAAGGAGAGGTATTTCTCTTGTTCTTCTTGTTCTTGCCGCTAGGTTTTTGTGTAGACTGCACAAAGTTTACCTTCATGATAGGAAGAGTAGTTGATTGGTTAGGGACAGTGGCAGCCGAAGATGGCCGGGAGGTTTTCCCACTAAGTTGTTTTATTTCTACTCCAAAGGTTGCACCAACGATGCCATCGGCATGCACTTTGGGTAATTGAGTAGCGGGAGGATTCAGATTGCTAGGGGCATGGGGGAGTAAGTCATACATCATGCCATATTGTGAATAGATAATATCTAAATGTTGAGCAAGGCAGATGGATTGGTCTTCTGTGACCGCACCAGACAAGCAAACATCCTTAGCTAGGGGTGGTAAGAGTGACTTACAAAACCATTTGGATAAGAGATGATCCAGTATTGAAGCTTTTACGAGCCTCCACCTACGTCTCCATTCATGAATGTGATCAGAGATGTGGGTGGCGGTGTCTTTTCGCAGCAAGGTTAAAAGTTCCGTGCCGGTTTCGTATCGAATATGTAGTTGGAAGTTCTTAAGAAATTCCATACCTAAGGTGCCAAAAGTATTGATGACCCCATGCAGTAACTCAATGTACCATTTGGCAGCATTTCCTGTGAGAGTGCGGGGAAAAATCCTAAGTCGGATACTATCATCCACCATGGAGTTAGAAATAGATCATAGATGAAAGGTGGTGACGTGTGTAGCCGGATCGTCCCCCTGTTTCCCATCGAATTTAGGGATGTCAGATAGAATCTTGTGTGGTACTGGAGGCTAGAGTTGGTTATGGCTGATGGGATCATTGGTCAGTTTGTAGAGGTCGGGGATGTCTAGAGCTTCCAAGAATGGAAATTGCGTGTTTCCCCAGGGATCTAGCCAAGGAAGTGTTGGCTAACCATTAAGATTGTAGGGTCCGCCCATCAATGTGTTACCAATGGTATAAGTAGGACTTTTTTGATAAAATTTCCCTGCGAGTGAGGGTGTAGGGGTGTATGGTTTTTGTTCGTAGGGTATGTTGTAATGGGGGGCGAACTGTTTGTTTCCCCCATTGTAAAAGTTATCCCCTTTCCCAAATTAACTTTGGGGTTGGTTTTCCCATATGGATGCGATAGAGTTAGCCAAAGGCATACTTCTATTTGCATAGTTAAGCATCAGCATAGGCCCTACACCGAAATTTCGACCACTCAAAGGAACAAAGTTAACAATAGGTTGTTCTGTTTGTCCTAATGAATGTAGGGGTACCAAAGTGCCCCCCGACATATATGTATTGGTGACACTTCACCCTAGCATGGTAGCCAACGGGTTTGAACTCAAAAAAGGGTTCCAACCAAAAGGGTTGCTAAAAAGAACCAAAGTAACCTTGCTAGCGAGAGTGGAAACTGTGGGTCCTAATGCAGTCATAATAGGAGCAGATCCCAAAGGTTTCAGAGGTCCACTAACAGTTGTGGTGATCGAATTGTTGGGACCGGGTATAACCTAGATACTAGGGTTGAAAATCATTGGCATAGAACTGAAAATCGACAAAGAGTATGGTGGTGGACCAAAGTTGGTTACCAACAGCATCGACCCGATGGGCACCGGTTGTGAAACAG
Organism: Pinus albicaulis; assembly: GCA_034641835.2. Taxonomy (NCBI): domain Eukaryota; kingdom Viridiplantae; phylum Streptophyta; class Pinopsida; order Pinales; family Pinaceae; genus Pinus; species Pinus albicaulis. The sequence continues at coordinate 619,478,565 of CM076583.1, forward strand.
ATATTGGTGCAGTCGAAGACATATCTTGGCCTGGTGCAACCTGAACTAAAAATGGCCCAAACAGGTCAGTGAGAGGAGGATTGTAAGGAGGTACGAATCCTTCTGTAAAAGTATCCTCTAGAAACTCCGTATGATATGGAGTTATATGAAATTAAGGATTTTCATTGTAGACTTCTCTTCCGGAGAAGGCACTGGCTCACCGAGACTCGACTCCTCCACCAGTGTTAATAGAGGGAGACCTTGTTGTCGTTGATAAATACGACAAGGGTCTAAGGAAGCCACAGTGACCTGTTTACTTTGATCAAATTTTAATTATTTGTGATGTATTATAAAGTCTCAGTAATAGTAACCACACACCTAAAAAATAAAAAATAAAAAAAAGGACTTCTAAAATGAATCAGCAAGCAGCCGGAATAGATATGGCCCCATCTGAGTACTATCGTTTGCTGGAGATGAAACCCAGTATCACAATAGCATAGAGAGAGGGTTGGTCAAAAATACGGTTACGGTTACACTAGAGCTCCGCCTGAACCTCAGAAAATAGGTGTAAGCACTCTTGTGAAGATGAGTACCCTCCCAAATACTAAAGATAGAGTAGGTCCGTCTGTTTTAGGTACCAGGGAAGCCCACCACAGTCACCTTGTGTAAGTCACTAAAAATTATGGCAACTAAAGATACCTCAAATCACAGACATTATTAGGGGGGTCACGGTCGTATACAACACGCTATATGGGTAGAGCACCTATATCCCCGATCTAGTTTCAACATCCCTGAAGTGAACCCCAATATATAACATGCCCACTAAATGCACTCGAAGGTGGGCTACCTTCTCATGCACCCTGGTGGTGTCTCGCACTTAACTCCGGTGGTAGTGGAGTAGTCCCGAAAATATGATTGTAGTAGGATTTCACTTTTTAATGACTCTAGTTTCAATTTTTGAGATCTTGGGTGATTTTATCACTTCTCCTACCCCAAGATCCTAGCTTGAACTACTGTTAGTGTGAGCTCAGGAAAATCTATATGATTAATTTTATTATCGCTTGATTCTTAGTGTAATTTATTATTATTCTTGTAGAGGGGGAGCGGACGTATGAAATGTGATGAGACTCTGACTCAAAAACCATGTAGAAACATGGTCTAAATATTCAATTCAATGAAGATTTTATTCTACAGGGAGAGATTTTTCCAAATTCCATGCACCAAACATTCAAATAACACAGTTCAACCTTAAAGATTCAAACATCTATATATCCTCTCTAATATATTTTTAACCAAAATTTCAGAATGAATTCAGCTAAGTTCAGAAAACTAAAAAATAAAAATCTTCTTAAAAAATTAGATGCTACTAACATTAACTTTTTTAAACAAGAACTATAAAATTCTAACTGGTAATCAAGCACAGGGATCCAACAAAAGAAGCTAATTTGGTAGCCAATAACTCCACAGCCAAAGGGAAACACAATAGGGGTGTAAACAATATATTTTGGTTGGGTAATGATGGAAATCAGAGGCTAAAAATCATTAATGATGAGACTGACACACTTTATCTGAGCATAAGCAATGTTATAACACATTGAAAAACTCTTAGAGGGAGCTTTACTCAAGGTAAAGTTGTACAGATGGCTAGGCAGGGTCTATTCTGGACTCTGTGAGCTAGTGAGATGATTACTAAGAATATAAAATGATCAGAAGGATATGTGAACAGAGGGAAGGAGGTAAAATCATAGGAACAATCTGGAAACTTGGGGTTTTCTCCCCTATGGAGTTGCCATTTCTGCTATAGTGTAATATGATTGGGTGGTGGTTATTGGGTATCCCTCTCAGGGATTTTCGGTGCCCAAGGCAAATTGTAAGATTAGTTGTAAAGTTCCAAAGGTACTGCATACATGTTCATACTAATATATAATTGACAAAGCAAGATTTGGAATGACTACCTCTTTTTGGACGACAGATCCTATGGAGAGCGCTAAGCGGTGGGGTAGGAGTTCTTCCTCACCGGCTCCAAATCCATATGCTGGAACGAATCAAAGCACCCATGTAATATTCACGACAGTATAACTTTCTAACAATTAAACTAGCATATAACTAACATTAAACTATGCATATCTAAGCGATTCATATCATGCTACATAGAAAAATGAAAAAAAAATGTGACACTGATGCATCGAATGGACAAAACAGATACATTTTTATTGATTTACAAAAAGGAGGATTACAATCGTCAGTTGCACCAAGCCCTCCTAATCCTTCCAATTCCTCTCTCTCTTTCTCTATCTCTGAGTGTGATGATGCTTAAGGCAGAGATTCCTCAGTGAACCTCTCTGATCTTCAAGCCTCACACTACAACAATGAAATTTTGCTCCACATATATTCAAACCTTCAACCTTATACCAAGATCCCACATCTCCAATTTATAGGAAATGGAGAGGACAGACCTTGCCAACTCTTTCAACCAGTTCAAATCGGGAAGGATCTAGATGTTTCCTAGATTTATTTTTATTTTTCATTCCATAGGAGTTCAGTTGTGTTTGGAAATATCTAATAAAATTTTTGTGCCATTAGTTTCTAATTTTGAACTGACTCTTTATGAGAAAAAGATGGAAATTCCATTCAATTTTTCACAAGATATTGCCCTTTTCACATTCAAACATGGATAACACTCCCATTGGGCAAGACAGAGCGTTACCCTAGGCATTAATTCTCCCTTTGCATGGCTATGGTGCGTTATAACTCGGCCTAGTTGTTCCTGGGGTGTGTTACCTTGTCAAAAATGGGTCTTGTGTATGTCATTTTCTTCCTTCCATGTTACCTTCTCCTCTGAGCTGATGAGGAGGTCATTTTTCCTGTAACAAACACCTACGTGTAAACTGAAGGAGGTTTGTTTATTTGGCCTATTATTGAAAAAAGTCTTTCACTTTTGTAAAATTCATCTCCATTACTTCATAAACTTATTTTGAAAAAAAATTATTCTTGTGTGCAATATAAACCCTAGCAAATTATCATGAAGCTCTAAAAATCATGCCATGTGTCTGATTTGGCTCAAACCTAGAACTATGACCTCCCTTATGTATATTTTTTTCTCCCTTTATGGTGTTTCTCAACAATATAAAACACTAGCTAGATGAAATGGGTAGGGGAAGTGTAGAATTAGGAAAACAGGGGGTAGTGGTAGGTTGGTTTTAGGGGCAAAAATGGGGTGGAAGGAAGCTGGGGAAAAATCCATAAAAAATTAGGGAGGTAGGGTGATGATTTGAATTTATGTTGCATGTGAAAATTCTAGAAATGGGCATGAGGAAGGTGCCCAAAAGGTAAAAACATAGGGATTTACTATTTTTTTGCAACAATGTAGTGAAAATTAGGGTTTTGATGAAATTGATGGAAAGTAGGGTTGTGAATGATAAGGAGTGTTAGGGTGTGATGTATGAATTTTGTATAAAGGTTGTAAATGATTAAATTAGGGTTTTATCAGTTGGAACAAACTAAGGATGAAAAACACCAAAATTGTAGTGGAGATAACCTAATGAAGGAAACCACTGATTTGGTGATGAAATTTGACTTGAGAGAGGTATAGAGGGTGTCCACTTACTTTTTAGGAGGTGTATGAACCCTTATGTAGGCTGATTTAACCCTCGGATGACTTTTTTGATGCTTGTGACCAAAATCGTAGCAAATTTCTAATATTTGGATGGTTGTGGAGAGTTGTGAGCTTGAGAGAGGAGATTTTTCGACCATGTAGCATACTTCTTTGAGAAAATAAAAATGTCCTTTACTTATTTTCCCATATTTTCTAACTCCCAATGTAAATTATATTTCTGGTGAAACTGAAAACTTGTTCACCTTTTTTCATGAAATTATTGGACATTGTGGTGGCGAAACAAAATATACCTAGACTATGACCTAGATGAAGGTGTGATGAAGGACCTTAGACCCTTGATGATAAATGGATGACATGACATCTGAGATGATGATGACCATGAATGTAGTGAAGGGAGTAGCATTTCATACCTAGACACATTCATTGAACAAACATTTATTTGAAATTTGACTTGAAATATGAAATTTTGACATAGGACCACTACCAATTAAATCTGAAAGAGTACATGTGATCACTAAACATTTTTACACAAACACTGAGTATATAAATAAAAATTGATGGTGTTTGTAATGAAAATTGAAAAAATATATGTACATTGTTAAAAAATGATTGATGGAAACTAATGACCATAATTATTGTGGATGTAGGTCAACCTAGACCGAACAGTCTTGGTCAAATATCTATGCATTCTGGATGAGAGAAAAGTTGTGATACAAAATAAATCGAATACCTGGTTTAAATGAAGTAAAATCACTTCAGCTAGGAGAGGTTACCTCAGGAAATGAAGATAAATATTTTATGCGCGAGGAATATCTTAACATGTTTTTATGGGCTAGAAGTAAACAAATAGGAGAGTGTTTTGCTCGAGGGGGTGAAGATGTAACACCCCTCAGTGAAAATTAAATATTTAATTTAATTTTACTAAAAATACTTCGTATATCATGGGCTATGTGGAAATCCTCATTTAAAACTTTAATGTTTAAAGTTTATTTTAATTTTGGTTATGGAAAGTCTTGGAATTCATGGGGAAAAGACACTAAAATAATTTTTTTCACTCACCAGATAGTTAGGATGTAGTTATTCCTCTCCCTAGAGATAAATAATCGTAGGTGTTACAAGGGAGCTAATAGGGTGAGAGGAAAGAAAACATAAGGAAGCATTGAATACTTGGTACTTAGTTGGAGGAGGTCCAAGAGAGGATAATCAAGCTATAATTTTGTGACCCTTAGATAGGAAATTATTGAGGGAGGAAGGATGTTGTCAATTGGGGGATCTTTAGATGGTTGGTGGCCACTGAAAACCCTGAGATAGACTTGTGATTCTATGACTTCTTTGGCTAGATTTGTATAGTGTTGATGCCTTTGAATAGACTTGGTTAGGTCACTTTCAAGAAATATTTCTAGGAGTGAAAAACTAGCTCGGTGAGAGAAATGAACATGATTTTCATTCTCAATAGTTAAGAGGAGTGGTATTTATCCTATTTGAATTCCCTGGTTGTATAAACCTAAAGAGATAATTATTTATAATTTTCCAGAATTTATTTTACTTTTTCAATTACCATGGAATGAGTGTATTCTAAAATTTTATAATACTAGTCATACATATGAATGAAAATTGGAATGGTAAACCTTACTGAATTGTAGAGAGAGAGAGAGAGAGAGAGAGAGAGAGAGAGAGAGAGAAGATCCACTTGTAATTTTCCTATGTACTGAGAAGTGTGAGAAAAGCCTAAGAGAGATAGCTCAAAGTCTCTAAGTGAAGGTAAAATTCATATGATAATCATAGGAGGAAATATTTGAATTGTTCGAAGTGCTGAGAGTGATATATATATACAAGGGTGTCACAAAGGTCAAGTATCAAATGTGTTCCCATTTGATATATACATATATGTATATATTGATTTCCCCGTAATCTATTAAGTGCCAAAGTGATGACAGATGGATTGCTTTCGTTATCTGATGGATGGAATTCCCATCTTTCCCTGATGTGGATTTTTTTTAATGAGGTCAATGAAAGGGATTGGGGTGAGGAAAGAGACATCATACTGACATCACCTTGGGGCCTCATGCCCTCGAACCTTGGCAGGGTTCATGGTGTGAAAAATCCTAAGATTGACGGGCAAGATAAACAGTAATTTCTACAGTGGTTCACATAGATGAGTTTGTATTGGTACCTCAAGGTCTCAAACCTTGAGGTAGTGAGGTATTAGTGTGGCTTAACATGAGTGGAGGGAAATATTGATGGGAAATATGGAAGGGAATATTCTCAGCAGTGTATGGATATCAGTTTGTCTTGGGACCTTGAGGTATCAAACATCGAGGTAATCATGCAACATAGTTTATAAACATGAGTGGAGGGAGACATTAATGGGAAAGATATATGGAAATATTCTTCCATTGAGTGGTGTGAAAATTACATCCCAACTCAGCTTGTTGAAAATTGTTAACCCATGATAAGCTGAGGAGTTAGGTAAAGGGCCAAGGTTTCATATAACAGGGATTGGTTGCGTGACATGTGTAGGCCCAGTTACATGGGGCAGATAAGGTAATATGACATGGTACATGGAAAATGGGCATAAATTTGTCTAACCATGCTAGTGGGGGCCATAGTAAGTGACATGGAGAGATGCCACATAGGCACCACAATGGGGTGCCAAGTGGCAGTACCTCACTGACATGGCAAGTGATTAATGGAAAAATTTAAATAAACAAATTTCTTTATCTATAAGTTGGATTGAGGAATTTTTTTTGTTAGCATGGTGTTGTAATTTATGTAAACCATGGATTTAGCTATTTGCGCATTGATGTTAACAACTAAGTAGATCTTGTACATGGTGTGGCTAATGTGTTTAGATGTTGTTGAGGAGTATAGATGATGTAGAGGTGTGTCATGATGCTATGGTAGAGATTACATATCTAGGAAAATGTTTTTAGTGTTTCCCTCATTTATGGTAAGAACATTGTTATTGGAAGAGAAAATAATGTTTATGATACTTATCACCTAGATTTCCAATGGAAAACCAGTGAACTTAGCCCAAATTAGGCATGGAAAACTGATGTTAGTTCGTGTAGGTGAAGAAAATGAAACACCTCATGCTAAATCCAATGAATTTCACATGGTATCAGTTTGATTGGTCTTTAAAATTCCAAAGAAATTATAATCCAAAATTTTGATTGTTGATTTGGTCATCAAAAGGTAGTGGAACAAATTGATTGCATCAACTTTGTCCATAACGCTCTAGGTTGATATGGTATAAAAAAATATTAGTTTATATAGTCATGATCCAGTGTAAATGTAATGAATTTTAGGTATTCATTCGATATGGTCATCATTTATGGAATGTGTTAACGAGATACACTAGTGGATTTCATTTAGTATCGTTTGATAGTTCACCATGTTAGTTCAAATGAGCGATGAGATGTGTTAGGTATTTGTAATCAACAAGATTGGCAAAGTTTGATCACAGAAACAACATTGTTTCAACCAACTTTGGGATTCTAGGATCTAGCCCTCCTAAATCCAGAGAGGGATCTCTCTAATAAGTGCAAAGATGGATTTGTATTTGAAATTTGGGGTAATAATATTAGGCTAGTTATGAAGGCCAAGGGTTTGGTTTGTTTTTGGATGGTTGAGCATGAATACTGTTTGAGGTGGAAAGTCCTAAGTGCAAAGAGTTTCAAAGGTGAGAAGTTGCAAGTGAATAGAACAGCTAGGCTAAAAAGATAGAGATAACACTGGTTTTTATTCCATTGGGTTATGGAGTCATAACATGGCTTTAATTGAGCAACAACATCAAGAGTGATCCAAGGGGCAAGTCATCTACATCACAAGATTATTGAGATTAAAATGATGGAATGGAAACAATAAAGTGTTGGAGAGGTGGAAACTGATAATAATTTCACAAAGGATTTATAGTCAGTCCAAACAAGAAAATCCTCTCAAGTAACTGTTTAAAACCAACCAAGGACAGGGCTAACCATTGACTTCTTGGGAAGGTTTGTATTAAAGCAGCTTAATTGAAAAACAATCCAGTAATCCACATAATTACCTTCAGAAAGTATGAAAACATATAAGAGAAGACAGAGTGTAACTTAAGATCAGATAAAGTACTTTTAAACCTAGTCTACTTTCAGTCAACACCAAGGGAAACTTTCAGAATCTGCCTTTGGAGAATAGAAGCTAGAAACAGGGCAAACCATCACTTTTCTAGTCTAACTTTAATAAGAAAATAAGGAAAATAACTTTCAAGAACAATGTTTAAATCAAACAGTAGGACAAGGTAACTCCAGCATGCCTAACTACTTAAACTGTATTAAATCATTCTTAAATAAACAAATTGGAGGAAAACATTGACATAAAGCTTTTCAGTCAGAGAAGGTTACTGATGTACAATAGGTCCTAACTCTATGAATGTTGTTCTTTATCAGAGAATAGTGAACAATATGACATGCATAGAAGGAAAACAATAACAAAGAAAGGGGCACTTCACCAGTGATATAGACCAGGATCCCAAGAAACAACTTGTTTATTGATGTCAAACCAGTTACATTACTCAGGTCCAATGTTTCAGTTCAGAAATCATCTTCACTATCCAGCCTAACTAATCTAACACAAACAGAGCTTCAAGGGCCAGTGAACACTATTTACAAATATAAGTCTCAAGCTCAATTACATTACAATGTTCAGCAACCTAATCAACCAACAGTTTCTCATCTTCTACAGAAGTATTTATAGAAGAATGAGGAGGTGAGATCTGATATAAAGATCTCCCAAGGCAATTAATACAGAGTAATGACTTCTCGGCCTTTTGAGGAGCTCGATGGAGAAGTTTAAAAACATTATGGTCTGTATTAACTGTTTTAAATTTATGAATTAAGCTCGGTGGGAGCTTTTATTGACTTTAAGGCTCTGTGTCATGTTTGGAGTAACTTTGCAGATATTTTTAGCATTTAAGTTCCTTGCAGAAGTAACTCTCTGGCCACGCTGAGGCGAATATCTTCATTTGATCAATAACTTTGGCCTTTGTTTTGAATGCCTTGAGGCACAGGTGGTACTTATAGTAGCTGAGGAATCAATTCGCCTCAATTGAGGTGGTGGAGGCCTTTCTGTTAGTTAAACACTTATGATTTTCTTTTGAATGTGTTTTAATTTGGGGGATTAGGCTTTTGATAATCCATCTTAGCCCTAATCCCCACAAATCGGTCTTCAATATTCTGTTCTGCTGTGCTCTGTCTTCAACACTGATACTCTTTAAATCGTGTTGTAATAACACAGTGTCTTGTCGATGTGCAGGGCCATGCTGGGCTCGTATGGCATCAATGCCTCATGAAGCAAATGACGAGACATGGAGTAGAGCCCTGTGAATGGTTCTATTTTATGCATCGAAGGCATAGGAATCGTCATCCCCGGCCTTCAGCCTTTTCTTTCAATATAATGGATAAACCTTTAACACCTACAAAATACAAAACTTACTAAGAAATCCTACGTTTTTGGGGAACAACTGCTTCATAGGGTGTGGGGAGTGATCATGGTCGTTGGATGGCATCATCCAACGGTAGAAATCAGTCAAGATAAAGTAAGGAGGAGATGAGGAAATGAATAAGACGGAATTATCTTGGACCGTCCGATCTGGACACGTGGACAGTCCAGATCCAATCGGAGGATCGCAATCGGGGGTGGCAAGAAAATGCACTGATTGAAAGTTGTGATGCGATTTAGCGCGGACCGTTGATCTGAGGATCAGATTAACGATGGAAAAAAAATCGGAGGAATGGATGATCGGGAGGAAAAATCAAACATAATGATGAAAAATTCTGATGCGATTGAGCGATGACCGTTGATCTAAGAATTAGATCAATGGTGGGGAATGAATCGGCATATTTTGAAGTGGAGGTAAGACTCGTGATCGGAGGGAATGAGCATCGTTGGATCAAGGAAGGCGGAGAGGAGATCAACGACGAACAATCAATTAGGGATCGGAAATCGGGGGTGGCTAACAAAATGCACCGAATGAAACTTGCGATGTGATTTAGCGTGGGCCATTGATCTAAGGATGAGATCAACGGTCATGATTGTTCCACTTACGCACCGGCGGAAAAACCCTTATGATATATAAAAAACCCAAAATTTTAAATGAAACAAAGGTTTTATGCTTCGGGGGCGGGGTATATATATATATCTATATATATATATATATATATATATATATATATATATATATATATGGAATGATCTGGCGCCCGACTACAGGGCCTTCTGTTAGTATGAATCTTTTGTCGAAGTGTACGAAAAACGACCACTTTAGCTACGCATAACTTATAGCCCTAACATCAAATGTGGCTGCCCATATCTTCAGATCTGCAGTTAGTTGATCAAGACAAGTGCTGCAAAAAACCAGATCTATGCATAAAGAGACATTAAGCAGTAAAAATAAGGTTTTGCTCCATACATCCAATAGACAAGACAAGAACAATATTTTTTGAAAGAATTTTTGTATTAAGGGCACCTGGGAGGAAAACAAGAATGTGTTTCCAATTCTCCTCAATGGGATGGGTTCTTGGAAGTCCTCAGCACTTCAGATCTAGTATTTATCTCTCTTGTTGGTGTAGAAAACCTAGACAAAGATAGAACTCAAAGGGAGCTCACACAGAAAATAATGAAGAATGTGACCAAGTGTATAGATCCAGAGTGATCTAATAGGCAACAAAAGGTGAAGAATGATAGGAAAAACCCTCCTATTTATAATAAAATATTGGGTCATTCTAGATCTTGGTGCATGATTAAAATAACATTAACCAAATCTAGATCCACCTTTTATGGAATATTTTATTATATTTGTTGGAGGAAAAAGGTATTTGACTTGGGTCAAATCCATTTATTTGTGAATAATAAATAAATGAATAATTTATTTATCATTTTAAGGAAGTGGTTGAAGGATAATCAAATAAATAATGATTTATTTAATTATTTATGGGTGATATAGTCATATTTAACAAGGAATATTATTTAAATAAGATTTAAATAATTATTCCTAGAAAATAATAAAATAAATAAAAATTTATCTAATTAATTTCTTTGTTTTGGGTTAAACATGACCAGGAAAATAAAAAAAATATAGGTTTGTTTAATATTTCCTTTTGGGGTTTCCTGTTTAGACCATAAACAACCTAATAAATGTGTTTTATTAAGTTATTTTAGATAGTGAAAGAAATTTTACTTAGGGTAAAATTGGTCTTACGTGGTGTACTTGGGTCCATCTAATGATAGCAGGTTAGATGACCAAAAAATGGTGTAACAGATTGCCCCCCAGCGTGCGAGTGTTAGGAGAAAATCGTATGACCGAAGTACGTTGTAAGAACTCAATCACCAGACATCAAAAGGGAAGTCAGAGAGAGAAATGTGAGGTAGACTAATGTGTTGAAGAACTAGACCCTGAGGAGACGAGACTTGCAGGTGCAACAAGTCTCTTTTTATGAGAGGGTACCTGTGCTAAAGGCGGTGGGGGAGGCATACCTATGCCCGCCGAGACAAAGTAAAAAAGAATAGTGTGTCCAGTAAACAAGGGACCGAACCATAAAGTACAGCCGGCATAAACATGAGCCAGATAAAAATACAATGAGGGATCCCACATACATGTTGTGCCTAGGATAACAGCCAGGACTTATACAATAATATCTGAGTACATGAGATACAAATACAACCCAAATGCCCCCTATAAGTGGGGAAGGGCTCACAAAATCTGACTGATACATGAAAATCAAAGAGGCGCTGCAAGCGGCTAAGGCCGACATCATCAAATATATGGAGCTGCATCGAAGGCTACAATGAAGAGGTCATCCGGGCATGTGGGGGGCTACCTGCAGGGCCACCCCCTCATGAGGGCTGAGACATCTCACACACACCCGGGCATCACCAATAGCTGTTGTTGCTGCATCACTGGACCATCAAGCATACAGATCTCGGTCATGCTGAAAGGAGCTGAAGTGGAGAAACAATCAAGTCAAAGGGAAATGAGAGATCCCTTTACCTGATCCGAGGCACCGAACAAGAGTGGAAGTTGGAACCAAGGTACACCGCTCTCTAGACCTGTCCTCTAGAATAAAGGAGTTGAGGTCGACAGAAGGAGGTCTGCCATAGGTGAGGCAATGAGAGATCCTCAACCAAGGCACGAGAGAAAATAGTAGAGCGACTGACAGACTAATACCAATGATGATGATGGAATGGAGGGGACTGAGTAGCAAATGGATGACTTTCCTTGCTAGAGCATAAAGGACGTGAATGACATGGCAACGACTGACACAGTATCATGAGGGACAGGGGACAGTGGGACTGACGGTCATAATGTGCGACACAAGAGAGAGACCAAGCAATGAAGGAGGAAGGACTATAGCGGGGTACAAAGGGACTCGGGATAGACTCCATGAATGTGATGATGACTCAACTTGGATGCTCTAAACAAGGGCGACTCGATGGTGCTGCCACACAGTACAGGTCCCCATGGGGGACCATGGAAACATGAGTACAAGGTGGTGTCTCATGACGAAAATCAACATGAACATGGACAAGTATGGAGGCAAAGTGGTGCCCCAAGTACAAGTGCTGTAAGTGAGGAAATTTGATTTTGAGTGAAGTGACCCTTCTTGGACCAAGTATGTCCTGGCGAAGAATCAAAGTATGAAAACACAAATATGCTGGCTATCTAAAAGAAAATAAAACATGCATTCCGAGAGGGAAATGCTAAGGGTAATATTTCTTAAGATAGAGTGCATTGCGAGGATTAGGAAGGGGGTTGCCTTCGAAGTCCTCTAATAGGTATGCCCCCTTACCAAGATCCTTACTGATGATGTAAGGGCCTAGCCATAATGAGTCGAACTTCCCGTGACCGAGGACATCATGGGCCTGGTCATATACTAGAACAAGGTCGCCTTCGTGAAAAGTACGAGGGTGGACTTTTCGGTCATACTGAGCTTTGGTGCACTTTTTAGCCGCTTCAATGGTTTGCAACGCAGCACGATGGTCTTCGGAGGCACGCTCAAGCATGATCAGTCGTTGTTCTAGGGGTTGGGTATCAGGGAGAAGTTCAATGGCCAGATGAAGAGAAGGGATTTCACACTCGATCGGTAAAACTTCCTCCTCTCCGAAAACAAGGTGGAAAGGAGTAAACCCGGTGGCGGTTTTAACAGAAGTTCGATAGGCCCACAAAGCAGGGAAGAGCATAAGATGCCAGTTGGTTTTGTGCTTATTCACCGTTCGTTGCAGCATGGTCTTGATGATTTTGTTGACTGCTTCAACTTGGCCATTACCTTGGGGGTAATAGGAGGAGGAATATTGGTGCTCAAAACCCAACAGTGAGGATAGCTCATGCCATATCTCATCTTCAAAATGTCGGCCGTGGTCAGAGACCAATTGTTTCGGAACCCCGAATCGAGCGATAACGTGGTTAAAGAAAAAGAGGGCGGCGGTAGCGGCCGTATTGTTAAATGTGGGCATAGCCTCGGCCCATTTGGTGAAATAGTCAACCGCCACAATGATATACTTATGGTTACCAGCGGATGGAAGTCGACACTCCATAAAGTCGATGGCCCATTTACAAAAGGGACCAGTTGTGATGACAGGATGGAGGGGAGCTGGGGTAGCTTGCACCTTAGGGGTGAAATGTTGGCAATTGGGATAGTGTTTGATTGCCTCAATGCAATCACTGAAGAGGGAAGGCCAAAAATACCCAGCGCGCATGACTTTCTGGGCAGTAGCAAGACCGGAGAGGTGGCCACCGCAAGCACCGCTATGGCAGTCATTGAGGACCTGTTCCGCTTTAGCGTGTGTGAGACAACGATGAAGGACAGTATCTATACCACGAAGATAGAGGTCGTCACCGATAAGAAGGTAGCGTGGAGCCTGGTGTCGGATACGTCGTCGAGCATCACGATCAAGGTGGAGGGCGAACTTTTGGGTTCGCAAGTAGGTAAGAATATCGCCGTACCACGGATCGTCTGAAGTAATGGCGAATAAGTGTTCATCAAGAAAATCATCATTAACTGGAGGGTCCTGTGTTCCAGTAGGTAATTCAGAAATGAGTTCAGCGAGGGCTAAACCTTTCTTACTTTTTGGTGTGACAAATTCGAGGTCAAATTCTTTAAGGATGACGACCCAATGGGCGTACTTCCTAGTGAGGATGCGGCGACTTAATAGAAAATCCATGGGGTTGGAATTAGTCACAACCTTGGTGGAACGCATGAGGATGTAATGACGAAGTTTTTGGACTGAGAACACGATAGCCAACGCTAACTTTTCTTCATGTGAGTAGGAAACAGGAGGGCCTGCGAGGTTCTTACTGACGTAATAGATCACATGTTCGATACCGTTGTCATCTTCCTGGATTAGAACTCTAGCGACCGAATAGGTGGAAGCGGAGATGTACAGGATGAAGTCCCTATCAAAGTCAGGAGGACGGATTAAGGGAGTAGATGTGAGAGCCTTCTTGAGAGAATCAAAAGACTCATGAGCGTAGGTATCCCAAACAAATGGGATGTTGGATCTGAGGAGTCTAAGGAACCCATGCGCGATGGTGGAATAGTCAGGAATGAACCGGCGAAGAAAATTAGCTTTGCCTTGGAGACTCTGTAGCTGGCGTAAGGTACGAGGAATGGGAAGTTCAAGAATGGCTTGAACTTTCAAAGGGTCAAGAGTGATACCGTCCTTAGACACTATGAAGCCTAGGAGGCGGCCGGCGGGAACGCAGAAGACACATTTCAACGGGTTAAGGCGGATATTATACTTGCGACAGCGAAGGAAGAAGGTACGCAGATTGTGGAGGTGTTGCACTCGATGCTTAGAACGCGCAGTGAGGTCGTCCAAATAAGCAAGGATAATATGAGCTAAGTCATGGAAACAATAAGACATGGCCCGTTGAAAAGTGGCGCCGGCGTTTTTAAGGCTGAATGGCATGACCCTGTAGGCGAAATTTCCCCACAGACTGATGAGCGCAGTTTTAAGTTGATCAGCAGGACGAATAACGATTTGGTTGTATCCAGAGAAACCGTCCATAAAGGATAGAACCTCATGCCCCGCACACTCGTCAATGATTTGGTCAATAAAAGGTGTGGGGAAGTTGTCTTTGGGACAAGCTTTGTTCAAGTCATGAAATTCCGTGCAGACACGGATGGTGCCTTGTTTCTTGAGGACGGGAACTGGGTTGGACACCCAAGTGGTGTATTCAATGGGATAAATGAAACCAGCCTGCTTGAGCTTATCGATTTTGGCTTTTATAGCATCACATTTGGAAGGATTAATGGGTCTCAAATTTTGACGGACCGGGTTGGCATCGGGCCATGTGTTGATATGGTGTTCGATGATGGCGGGATCGAGTCTGGGAATTTCGGAGTAGGACCAGGCGAAAATATCGCGGAATTATTTGAAAAGCTTAGTATATGCTTCAATTTCTTCTGGGGTACATTGGGCGCCCAAGGTGATATATTCTTCGATTCCTGGTTTGACCGAAATGTCAATTTTAATGGTAGGTGAAATATTGGCCATGTTTCCTTCTTCGAAAGCATCAAGTGCAGGGATGGGATTTTTGAACCAATCGACTGCATTGGGAATGAAGTCTTTGGTTTCCACAGCATATTGGTCATGGGACTGATGTGGAAGGAAGTATGCGTGATGGTGCATATCATGCCATGGAAAGTTAGGGTCGGTCATGGCTTCCATAATGTCCTCATCTGACTGGAAGATGGGAAGACATGAGGAAGGAGGATCACTTGATGATGTAGCAGTACTCGACTGGTCATCTTGTGGAGAAGGGCCCATCTGGGCAACATCAGCAGATCTAAGGTCTACTGAGGTGGAGCCAAGAGTGTCCGTAGGTAGGAGGGTAGCCGAAAAATCTCTCAAGGATGACGATAGGTAAAAGAGGGTGTTTGACGGCTCTGTTGTTGCAGCCGATGGAGGGGGAAAGTGGATGGGAGGATGAAGATCCTCTGGTCCTGCCGGAGTAGAACTTGCAAACAGGTGAGAAGGCATCTTGTCATGTGTAGCCTTGAATTGGTGGTACGTGTCTAAGGAGGAACGATACTCGTCAAGGCGGGGACAGAGGTGGGTGTAATGGCCGTGGAAATCACACAAAGCACAAGGCTGATTTGTGCGCAGGGTTTTGAGTTTCGGGATAGAATCAGGGATAGTGACATAGACTTCAGGGATATCAGATTTCGGAAACGTCTCGTTGACCATGGTCTTGAGATGTGGCAATTCAGGACATGTATGGGTGGCGTGACCGACAATATCGCACAAAGCACACTGGATAGCGCGCTTGGGTGGTCGAGGAGGGGTAGGGTTTGTCGGGGCGGCTTGGTCCTTATTGGCTTTGGTGTGAGCTTTTCCCCCTTTTCCGGAGACCGTCGCAATAGGAGATGGCGCTGGCTGCAGTGTGTGAGGCTCCGTGGTAGCGGGAGAAGTGATGGGGACAGGTTGAACCGGGGTCAAAGCAAGGTAGGGTTTGGGGTGACCGGGTGGGGTAGCGGCTGGAGGTTCAAGGTACCAGACGGGTATACCCAGGGTCAGGTTGGGGAGAGAGAGGGTAGCCATAACAGGTACCGAGTACACTCCAGGGGGTGGAATTAATAACAGTATCTGACCGAAGGGGTAATGGCCGGGCGGAACGGCTCCGAGGTGGCTAAGGCCTAGAGGAATCGATCCAGAGGGATAGAGGGGTTCATGAATACCATCTGTAGGAGAGGGGCTAGAAGGAGAAGGTTCGGCTGGCTAGGATGAATGGCTAGGAGCGGGTTGAGGTTGTTGACTAGCCGCAGCGGGCTGCTTGAGGGCTGCCCGGGATGATTGCATCATGCAAACATTCGATAAGCTGGGATCAGAGATAGGGGGAGGAGGAAGACCAGGGAAGGTTCTGAGCAAAGAGGAGTCCTTGTAGACGCCAGGAGAGACATTGGTCAAGGAATCGATGGCTTGTTTGTTGGCTACAGAAGAGATGTTCGTCTCAGGGGAGGTCTGAGATGTGGGCTCATGATACGTCAACTGGTCAATGGTGACTATCCTTCCATTATGAGGAAAAGACATCTTGCGAAAAACCGCGGATGGGACAACAGACATGGCATAGGTGTAGCTTTGCCCCAAGAGAATGTTGTAATCTAGAGGGGCATCGATGACTTCGACGTCGACGCAAATAGTCTTACCCGCAAGGGTGATAGGGAAATTACGGAAAAGGCCAATGGGCTGGGAGGCGTGGCCGTCCCACACTCGAAGGGTGATTGTGGAAGGGGCCAACTCAGGAGATCCGAGTTGCTTCCAAACCGAAGTGGACATCACACACGTGGATTCCCCCTCATCAATTATACACCGAGAAATGTTAGAGTTCCGAATTTTGACTGGGCTTTGGAAGGTGACGGAAGCAGGAAGAGGAGGATGTTTTGATTGATGGGCGTCGAAAACAATCATTTGGTCATCAGTAGGATCCACAACACCCATGGAAGATAGTAGAGCCTTCTTTTGGGAAGGGCATGATTGGAGGAGTTCCAATGTGGAAATGGCAGCAGGAGACTGCGCCAAATCATCTACTATGCTATACAAATGAGCAGCTCGACCAGAAGCAGCATTTCGGTGTAATGGTCCTTTAGGAATCTTGGGATGAACCTCAACTTTGGGTTGAGGGATATGTAGGGGGCCATTGGATGTCGAAAGAGGCTTTGCAGAACCTGAAGAAGGGGACTTGGGGGCAGACTGAGCGAAAGGCTTGGGGTACTGTCGAGACCGAGTTTGAAGGTGAAGGTCGACGGTTGGAGATGGATCAGAATTCATCATGAGGATTTGGTAATCGGAGGAACCAGAAGGGGAAGGTTGAGTGGCGACTTGTCCATCAGGTGGTTGGGTAGCCACGAATCCTTGCTGGGGGAAAGGATCGGTAAACACAACTGGTTTAGTAGTGGTCACATTATGGGGAGCATGATGGGAGGCATGTTGTCCTCGCAATGTCGCTTGAGACTCCCACATCTGCCGCATCTGTGGTAAGAGGGGACAATCGTGAGTGTAATGACCGTAAACACCGCAACACGAACAAAGCTTATTTGTGCGAATAGGCCTGTCCGGCTTGCCCTGTTGCTGGTTAGCAGTGTTAGGGTCAGTACCTTCAGGATTGGGTTCATGAGTACCAGGGGCAGATTTATTTTGATTGCCTCTCCTCCTTCTTTGAGAGGAAGGAGGATTAGTCACGCCCTACTGTGAAAATACTTGCCCTGGAGGGGGCTGTAGGTGCTGTTGCTGGGGTTGAGAAGGCAAGGGAGGAGGAAGTGCATATGCTGGAGGAGCTGGAGCACGAGGCTGCGGATAAGGATAGTGGTTAGTTTGGGCAACATTGAGGTAAGCAGGAGGTTGGGAAAAAGGATAAGGCATGCCGTATCCTGGATACATGCTACCTGGAGGGGGAAAAGTGCTAGAGGTGCTGGCCCCTCTCGGAGGGGGACCATAGCCCATAGGAGGTTGAGCAGGTGGACGAGAAAGGGCTCCAATGATACTGTCGGCGGAATGAGATGCCCCCGGGGCGTTAGCTCCACCGGGCCTGGGGAGGTCAGGAAGCACGGTATAAACATAACTAGACTGAGCATAGATCAGGTCATATTTCAAGGCGATTTGGAGGGCGGCTTCTTCGGTTTGAGGGAAATGGGAGGTGACATCTTTGCCAATGGGAGGTAAGAGAGTGTGAAGGAACCATTCCATATAAACCCGATCCTCGAAGGTGGGAGCGCGACATAAGCTCTGTCTTCTCCGCCATTCCTGGACATGAGTGGAAAGGTGGGTTGAAGAGGTTTGACGGAAAGAAGTCAAAAGTTCTGTACCAGTGTCGTATAGGAGAGGGAGCTAGAAATAAGATAAAAAGGCTTGTGCAATGGTCGCAAAGGTGGTATGGGAAGAGGTGGTCTGGTCAACATACCATTTAGAAGCTTCGCCCATAAGCGTGCATTGGAACAACCGAAGATGGATGGAATCATCGGTAATGGAATTGGAGGAACACCACATGTGGAAAGATCGGACGTGGTTGGTTGGATCTTCTCCAGCAAGGCCTTCGAACTTAGGGATGTCAGAGGGGAGCTTGGTTGGCATAGCAGGCCAACCAACATCGTGGCGGATAGGGTCATTGATCAACTGATTGAGATCGGGGAGGCTGAGGCCTACCATGTAAGGGAGCAAGGGTGCAGCCGAGGTATTTTCTGTGGCGGTTTCGCTAGTAGTAGTCCCGGCATTAGGGCCGGGATTCCCGCTAGCGTTAGGCCCTGGACCAGACATAGTGAAGGTGACAGGGGGAGAATGATAAGTAAAAGGAGAACCCAATGAATCAGAAGAGGAGTCGGAGTGCGGACTCGGAGGAGGACTAACTCGACGACGGCGGGACGGAGTAGGTCGACCGACTGGAAACTGAGGGTGAAGGCCAAGAAGTCTCCGGGAGGTGCGCCTTGGGGGTGCAATGATGACAACACAAACACGGCAGAAGGGGAAGAAGAATGACCAACAAGGGCAGGGAGGTGCAGAATCAAGTGATTACAATGTCGAAACAAGGGCAGAAAAGGTGCAGTGTCAATTGATTTTACAATGTTTAAAAGGTCTTTGCCTGGCAGTGTGAAACAGGCTCTTCTTCGCTTAGGGTGAGTGTGTGGCGTGTGTTAATTTTAATTTTTAAACCCTGACGTTTTGAGAGAAAAAGAAAAAGTGTGCTGCGTAACTGAAAATAAATCTGCGGAGAACAGTATATAATGCTGAAATAACAGAAAATTAACAGCTAACAATGCATCCATGCACATCGATCTAACCCACTCACATGGGTCTCTCAAAACTAGTCCTAGGAGGAAAAAATTTAGTCAAAACACACTAGAAAGTTATCAATAGATCTGAGTCAGAGAGAAGGACCGAGGATCTAAGGAGAAACCTCTTGTAAAGGGTGCGAAATTTATTGAGGTAGAGCAGAGTGTTTGGAAAAGGAGAAATCGGCAAAGATCAAGAGACAAGGAGGGAGGCCCTAAAAGGTAGATCCAAGCAAAAAATTGAAGGTGATTTGAAAGGGAGAAGAGAAGACGTTAAAAGGGGTCCCAGAAAGGAGGTATCGGCTACGAAAAAAGAGGAGGCTAAAACTACGAAAAAAACGGACTCTGAAGCGATTTAAAACTCTTCCACAAAAGTGGAGGGTACTAAAGCCCTAGGGGGCTAGGTTCCCACTTAGATGAGTAAACACAGATTAGAAACAAGTCTAAACGGGCTGAGACAGAGGCTGGAGAACCCTTACAGAAGCTTCAGAAAACCCAGAAAAATTGCAGAAAAATAGCAGAAAAACAGGCAGGTCGCAGGTTCTGACCTATTTTCTATGCAGGTCATAGATAATGGGCTGAAAAGTGTGACCTGGAGGCCAGGTCGCAGTTTTTGGGCTGAAAAGTGCGACCTGAAGCTCCGAGTGTCCCGGCGGCAGATTTCCGAAAAAGTTGTCGTCTCAGTTGCGGCTGATGTCTGTCACCTGCGCAATAGGTCCAGAAACACATGGAAGTTATAAATTATAATGTTTTAGGGTTTTATAGGTGAAAAACAACATAAAAATAGGAAAAACAAAAATCTGAAAAGAAACCCTAGGGTCTGAAGTAGCTGGATATGCAGGAATATGAAAAACGACAGCGGTTGTAATTGAAAACCCGTGTGGAGTCGCCAATTGTTAGTATGAATATTTTGTCGAAGTGTACGAAAAAATACCACTTTAGCTACGCATAACTTATAGCCCTAACATAAAATGTGGCTGCCCATATCTTCAGATTTGTAGTTAGTCGATCAAGACAAGTGCTACAAAAAACCAGATCTATGCATAGAGAGACATTAAGCAGTAAAAATAAGGTTTTTCTCCATACATCCAATAGACAAGACAAGAACAATGTTTTTTGAAAGAATTTTTGTATTAAGGGCACCTGGGAGGAAAACAAGAAGGTGTTTCCAATTCTCCTCAATTGGATGGGTTCTTGGAAGTCCTCAGCACTTCAGATCTAGTATTTCTCTCTCTTGTTGGTGTAGAAAACCCAGACAAAGATAGAACTCAAAGGGAGATCACACAGCAAATAATGAAGAATGTGACCAAGTGTATAGATCCAGAGTGATATAATAGGCAACAAAAGGTGAAGAATGATAGGAAAAACCCACCTATTTATAACAAAATATTGGGTCATTCTAGATCTTGGTGCATGTTAAAATAACATTAACCAAATCTAGATCCACCTTTTATGGAATATTTTATTATATTTTTTGGAGGAAAAAGGTATTTGACTTGGGTCAAATCCCTTTATTTGTGAATAATAAATAAATAAATGATTTATTTATCATTTTAAGGAAGTGGTTGAAGGATAATCAAATAAATAATGATTTATTTAATTATTTATGGGTGATTTAGTCATATTTAACAAGGAATATTATTTAAATAAGATTTAAATAATTATTCCTAGAAAATAATAAGATAAATAAAAATTTATCTAATTAATTTCTTTGTTTTGGGTTAAACATGACCAGGAAAATCAAACAAATATAGGTTTGTTTAATATTTCCTTTTGGGGTTTCCTGTTTAGACCATAAACAACCTATTAAATGTGTTTTATTAAGTTATTTTACATAGAGAAAGAAATTTTACTTAGGGTAAAATTGGTCTTACGTGGTGTACTTGGGTCCATCTAATGATAGCAGGTTAGATGACCAAAAAATGGTGTAACACCTTCGGACATATAACACACAAATAGACCCAGGGCCATACATACGGGGGCCAATCGCAATCGGAAGCATCGGGCCCGGTCTTTCAATCAACCCATTGAATTTTTCCAATGCGATAAGGGCTTTAGCCTTTGTGCTTGGTTTTAAAAAGAAAACAAAGGACCGGGGTCTATGGATATGGGACTTAATCGCATTGGAAGTTTTGATGCGGCCTTTTCAATCAACCCATTTGGATTTCTCCGATGCGATTGCACGATCGGGTGTTTTCAATCTAACCATTTTTATATTTAACATGTGACTTTAGCACATTAGATTAAAACTTTGGGAAAATGGTTTTTATGACTTTAAAAAAGAAAAACATTGATCGGAGATGGTTTATACAATTATTTAAGCGCCGGATGCAGGCTTTATGGTTATATAGAATGGTAATAAGATCGGGGGTTTTAAATACAAAGGCTAATCGCATCGGTGTTTTTGTAATGGCACAAAGACAAGCACACTTGGACGTTTGCGATGCGATAAGCGCCAAAAAAGGCTTAGCGCTTGGTTCCAGCCTCAAAGAGTATGGTGGGGAAGTGGTTAGGACTTAGCCCAAGGGGGCTTAAGTCCATAGTAATAAAAAACTTGTTTTTATGAATTTTTTCATAGTTTTTCAATGGATTTGGGGGTTTCGGTAAGGCTAAAAAGTGAGTTTTTAACCTTGTAAAAATGATTTTCATGAAGGGAAGAAGAGGAATCATGAAAAAAAAGGAGATTTATGGAGAAAAAGGGGAGCAAATGAAGGTTATTTTTGAGTGGGAGAAAGGGGAAAATGATGTTTTTTCAGCAGTATTTTCTCATGAAATTAGCAGAATTTCCAAGTATAAAATGGCAACAACAATGAAGATTTTGAACAGAGGCATGAGGCCTCCAGAGTCTTCAAGAGCCAACAATTTTTAGTAATAAAATTTGTTCCTTGAAGGCTCAAAAATTCTTAGCCACCTTTTTCTATAACAAATTTTATAGGTGGCTAACAGTGGCTCCACTTGGGGATGGTGCCTTCTTGAAGGCATCAAGAAATTCAGACCTGATTTCTCTGGGAGGCTGACCTGTGCCTCATCCATTGGGCTGCTTTCGTTTGCTTAAATGATCTTCTTTTGAAAACATATTAACAGTCATAAAAACAATGGTTCTTTCATCAACAAGCTCTCTACCTACCCAATCCTACTGATCTAGCATTTTTTCTTCATTACAGTGCACTTGGATTGGAAAACTCTTTTCACAACATTTTATTCTTTTTGAAAGCAGGAAATCTAATCTATTTCTACTCCTTATTTATCCCTGAACTCAGATTAAACAGTTGAGTTCAAATGCTTCTCTACCTAATCTACTAATCTGTTAGGATTAAACAGTCTAACATATTTTTATTCTCTAAATTCCACAACAGAAATTTAAAAGCATACAAGTCAGGATTAAACAGTCTAACTTGATGCTGGTCTATGGCATAAAAACAAGCTGAACACAGACATTTATTTTTGCAGAAAATTTAAATCAAAATGGAAGGCTCAAGATCTGAAAGCTTCTTATCATGGCCTCCTCTTTTCTTTACAACTCTGTTTTTGACTCTTGTTTGAGCTGTTTCCCTTCTATCAACTGGTTCAGATTTTGAACATGTTTGAACCTCTAATTTCTATCTTAAACTATCTATTGATAAGCCAAGATTAAACAGTTTGGAAAATCGATTTCACTATCCTATCAGCAGTAAATTTAAAACTAATTATTCAAGATTAGGTTGTTTGACTAACTAGAAGTGTGTTTTTCAGGAGTGGCATTTAAGCTTGCACACTTTCAGATTCTCTTCTCTTTTTTGGTATGGGGCTATACCTTTCTAATTTTGTCAATCTGCCCTCTTTTCATTCTGTCTTTGTTTTTGTATTTTTGTTCCTTTGTATTCTTCAAAGAAGAAAACAACAACTAACTAAATGCTCAAAGGTTGAGCCTTATCGACATTCCTATCTAACCTATTCTAAACATGGAGTATTCACATATTCATATGATACAAAAGTGCCAATGTAGCCAACTAATTAATGTTAAGAAGAAGAAGAAACTCTGGTTGCTTGTCAGAGGTATCAATAGAACATATTGAAGACTAACCTTCAATATCAAGGCTATCACAGAAGGTGATATTTTTTCACGTCTTTGGCTCTTGTAAATGATCCATGCTTGATAATTTGAGCCAGTCGGGACCTCCACACACTCTTCCAAAGGATCAACAAATAAAAGATGGAGGTTCTCTTCTTTATGGTCCTCCACAATTGGTAGATTATCTACTTCCAAGACATCAGCTTTGAGGACTATCTCTTCAGTATGTAGCTTGGAAGTATCGTCATCTTTAACCTGCACAATAGCAAACAGTGAAATATTTTCTTTCTCTAAACATATGCTTGCTTCTAATATACATTCAGGTTCTTTGGATGATATTTTGACATTAATGAAGGGATAAGTCTCTTCTTGGGAAGATGGTATATCCACAGTAGGATATTCTTGTATTTGTTTTTCTCCCTCATCTTCTTCGTTATATGAACTAGAGGATTCATCATATTTGGTAGTGTCGTCCTCTTGTAACCCTGGTATGCTTGGATTCAGTGAAATGAACTCTGTGAAAGAAGTTGACTTATATATTATGACGGGAGTACCCAAGGTTCCTCTTTTTCAAAGAAGCTCCTTTTTACTCAAAATTTCTTTGTGCTTTCAAACTCTTGCCCTTGATTAAATTGTTGATTCCGAATTATGTGAAAGATTTTTGTGATGGATTGAAATGGGTGATTTCTGCTTTCAAGTTGATGATGGTGAAACTCATAACACCAATCGATCGCAGGTTGCCCTGCGTGATTAATTTCTTCTTGAAACTCATCATCATCATCATCAGACTGATCGAAATTCAGAAAATCATCTGAATAAACAATTTCGTCAGTCGAACATATTGGGTCATCCGTTTGCTCTTTTTTCAGTTGATCTACAAGTTTCTTCTTTGTATCAATACAACAAGATGGAGTAGGTAAATGAGTGGAAGCGTTTGGTTCAAATGAAGGTTTGGAGGTTGGTATTCTGTTCAATACTAAATCAATCTCTCCCTCTGTTAGAAGAGAAGGGGTTTTCTTTTTGCTTACAACAGAGGTATCCACATCCTCCTTATCTTGTATTGGCTGATTTTGAGGCTTGATGTCATCTTGAGCCTCTTCCAGGGGAACTTCACTTGTGCTCGTAGAGATACTTCGAGGTATTTCTTTTATTGCCTGATCTTCTTGTGTTTCAGAAAATTCCTCATGATTGTTATGATACCTAGTTTGTACATTGGGTTCACGAGTTATCTTCTTCTCATAATCAAGATGCCATTCTTGTTGTATAATCAGAACTGAGTTATGACACAAAGGAAAGGATTCTATATGTGTTGGTGTCTCCTCAATTTCAGGTTCCGTGTTTTCCAAATGGCTATTTGTTTTTTCGAAGCACTGCTTACTATTATTATTTTCATTTTGGTCATGAAATTCTCTTATCATCATAGTACAAGATATAGGTAGGCAATCAAGCATTTCTTGACAACCTTCTTCATTGAATTCTTTGCAAGTTTGCTCATCATTTTCTATAATGTGTTGATCATAATACATGTCTTGGGCATTGTCTAGCTTTTGTAGGGGTTGAATTTGTTCTTGATTTAGAAAAAGAAAGGGCTGCTCCTGATCATCAATATTCTTATAATCTTTCAAAAAGAGATTAAACTCATGAATGGATGTTAAAAGATCTTCAGGATGCATTTCTTCCAGAGCTTCATCATTATCTATAACGTGTTGGGTGATGTTTTGTGATGGATCATAATATATTGCACCCCATGATAATGATGTAGTGTTTTCTTTATGGTTCTCATAAAACACATATTCATGGTCTTTTAAAGAAAACAAACTACTAGATCTCAAGCATTCATACCAATCCCTAGCTTTTTCTTCTAATGTTAGCATGAACATTTTCATTAGGCAATCTTCATTCCATTCAAACTTTAACCTCCATACATGTATGTGAAATTTGATAAGATGTAACAATGGGTTATCAAATTTTTCACCTTGGAAAATAGGTAGGTTGTCATCCCAATTCACCTAGGGCATCTTATGTGGAAACCTAGGGATATGATCTCTACTCATTGGGGCATATCTTTGTTGTATTCTTGGAATCATGTTTGTAAATCAAGAAAGAGGTCACTGTGTCTATTTAATCAGTTCAGGGTCTTCTACCAATGGAGTCATTTGGTCCTTTGGAAGTTTTAGAGTGTGGAGTCGCTAGGTGGAAATTTTTAGCTCTTTTCAGAGGTAAAAGTTTTTATGGTCCACCACCATATGACTCTTGTAGAGCTGCAAGGATTTCAGGAACTGACTTAGCGCTTCAAGGGTGATATGAAAACAGTTGATAATTTAATCTTAGGAGACTTCCTAAGGATGCTTACTGGGTTATCAACTATCTCAGGTGGGTTAGGGTCAAGATGGGCTCTAGTGTGAATCTTTCTAGGAGCCACTATGTTGTGTTTTTCAGACCCAGATAAACAAGAAAAGTTCAACCAGGTATGACAATCTTTAAAAGGTCAACTAATCTGTTTACCTAAATTTGAATCCTACAGTCCTCTAACTGAGTTTGAATGATATTACAATGACAAAGGTTCTTCCCAGTGGAGTCTTAAGGTCTGTTAAGGATTTTGGAGTCGCCAAGTGGAATTTTTTAGCTTTTTTCAGAGGTAAAAGGTTTTATGGTCCACCACCATGTTTATTGAATACCAATCTGAAATATTTTTATGTTTTTATGAGTTATTTTTCAGTTGTATGGTTTTTTAAGAATATCCTAACTTTGTTTCAAAACTTAGCTACGGTTATGAGACAAAAAAAGTTTACTCTTATGGCTAAGCCAGCTGATTTTTCAAGGTTTAGATAAAGTCTTAAGAGAATCCTAGGGTTTACCTAGTTTGTCACTGATTCAAACAAGTTTTACCATGATTACCTTTCTTTGGTAGTGCTTGAAAAGGCTGCTTTTTACTCACAAAGTTTTATAAAAATGAAAATGATTCTGGGTTTGATTCCCCAGTGGAGTCACCAGAAATGTTAGGTATCTGTAATCAGCAAGATTGGCAAAGTCCGATCACAGAAACAACATCGTTTCAACCAACCTTGGGATTCTAGGATCTAGCCCTCCTGAATCCAGAGAGGGATCTCTCCAATAAGTGCAAAGATGGATTTCTCTTTGAAATTTTGGGTAATAATATTAGGCTAGTCATGAAGGCCAAGGGTTTGTTTTGTTTTTGGATGGTTGAGCATGAATAATGTTTGAGGTGGAAAGTCCTAAGTGAAAAGAGTTTCAAAGGTGAGAAGTTGCAAGTGAATAGAATAGCTAGGCTAAAAAGATAGATATAACGCTGGTTTTTAGTCCATTGGGCTATGGAGTCATAACAGGGCTTTAATTGAGCAACAAAATCAAGAGTGATCCAAGGGGCAAGTCATCTACATCACAAGATTATTGAGATTAAAATGATGGAATGGAAAAAATAAAGTGTTGGAGAGGTGGAAACTGATAATAATTTCACAAAGGATTTATAGTCAGTCCAAACAAGAAAAGCCTCTCAAGTAACTGTTTAAAACCAACCAAGGACGGGGCTAACCATTGACTTCTTGGGTAGGTTTGTATTAAAGCATCTTAATTGAAAAACAATCTAGTAATCCACATAATTACCTTCAAAAAGTATGAAAACATATAAGAGAAGACAGAGTGTAACTTAAGATCAGATAAAGTACTTTTAAACCTAGTCTTCTTTCAGTCAACACCAAGGGAATCTTTCAGAATCTGCCTTTGGAGAATAGAAGCTAGAAACAGGGCAAACCATCACTTTTCTAGCCTAACTTTAATAAGAAAATAAGGAAAATAACTTTCAAGAAATTTTTTTAAAGCAAACAGTAGGACGAGGGAACTCCAACATTCCTAACTGCTTAAACTGTATTAAATCATTCTTAAATAAACAAATTGGAGGAAAACATTGAGATAAAGCTTTTCAGTCAAAGAAGGTTACTGATGTACAGTTGGTCCTAACTCTATGAATGATATTCTTTATCAGAGAATAGTGAAAAATATGACATACATAGAAGGAAAACAATAACAAAGAAAGCGACACTTCACCAGTGATATAGACTAGGATCCCAAGAAACAACTTGTTTATTGATGTCAAACTAGTTACAGTACTCAGGTCCAATGTTTCAGTTCAACAATCATCTTCACTATCCAACCTAACTAATCTAACACAAACAAGGCTTCAAGGGCCAGTGAACACTATTTACAGATAGAAGTCTCAAGCTCAATTACATTACAATGTTCAGCAACCTAATCAACCAACAGTTTCTCATCTTCTACAGAATTATTTATAGAAGAATGAGGAGGTGAGATATGATATAAAGATCTCCCAAGGCAATTAATATAGAGTAATGACTTCTCGGCATTTTGAGGGGCTTGATGGAGAAGTTTACAAACATTCTGGTCTGTATTAACTGTTTTAAATTTATGAATTAAGCTCGGTGCGAGATTTTATTGACTTTAAGGCTCTGTGTCATGTTTGGAGTAACTCTGCAGATATTTTTAGCATTTAAGTTCCTTGCAGAAGTAACTCTCTGGCTGCGCTGAGGAAAATATCTTCATTTGATCAATAACTTCGGCCTCTGTATTGAATGCTTTGAGGCACAGGTGGTACTTATGGTAGCTGAGGAATCAATTCACCTCAATTGAGGCGATGGAGGCCTTTCTGTTAGTTAAACACTTATGATTTTCTTTTGACTGTATTTTAATTTGAGGGATTAGGCTTTTGATAATCCATATTAGCCATAATCCCCGCAAATCGGTCTTCAATCTTCTGTTCTGTTGTGCTCTGTCTTCAACACTGATACTCTTTAAATCGTGTTGTAATAACACAGTGTCTTGTCGATGTGCAGGACCATGCTGGGCTCGTATGGCATCAATGCCTCATGAAGAAAATGATGAGACATGGAGTAGAGCCCTGTGAATGGTTCTCTTTTATGCATCAAAGGCACAGGAATCGTCATCCCCGGCCTTCGGCCTTTTCTTTCAATATAATGGATAAACCTTTAACACCTGCAAAAATACAAAACTTATTAAGAAATCCTACGTTTTTGGGGAACAACTACTTCAGAGGGCGTGGGGAACGATCATGGTCGTTGGATGGCATCATCCAACAGTAGAAATCAGTCAAGAGAAAGTAAGGAGGAGACGAGGAAATGAATAAGACGGAATGATCTTGGACCTTCCGATCTGGACACGTGGATGGTCCAGATCCAATCGGAGGATCGCAATCGGGGGTGGCAAGCAAATGCACTAATTGAAAGTTGCGATGCGATTTAGCATGGACCGTTGATCTGAGGATCAGATCAATGATGGAAAATGAATCGGAGGAATGGCCGATCGGGAGGAACAATCAAATGCAACGATGAAAAATTCCGATGCGATTGAGTGATGACCGTTGATCTATGAATCAGATCAATGGTGGGGAATGAATCGGCAGATTTTGAAGCGGAGGTAAGACTTGTGATCGGAGGGAATGAGGACCGTTGGATCACAGAAGGCGGAGAGGAGATCAACGACGGACAATCAATTGGGGATCGAAAATCGGGGGTGGATAAAAAAATGCACCAAATGAAACTTGCAATGTGATTTAGCACAGGCCATTGATCTAAGGATGAGATCAACGGTCGGGATTGTTCCACTTACGCACCGGCGGAACAACCCATACGAAATATAAAAAACCCAAAATTTTAAATGAAACAAAGGTTTTATGCTTCAGGGGCGGGGTATATATATATATGGAATGATCTGGCACCCGACTGCAGGGCCTTCAGACGTATAACACACAAATAGACCCAGGGCCATACATACGGGAGTCAATCGCAATCGGAACCATCACGCTCGGTCTTTCAATCAACCCATTGAATTTTTTCAATGTGATAAGGGCTTCGGCCTTTGTGCTTGGTTTTCAAAAGAAAAAAAAGGACCGGGGTCTATGGATATGGGACTTAATCGCATCGGAAGTTTTGATGCGGCCTTTTCAATCAACCCATTTGGATTTCTCCGATGCGATTGCGTGATCGGGTGTTTTCAATCTAACCATTTTTATATTTAACACGTGACTTTAGCACATTAGATTAAAACTTTGGGAAAATGGGTTTTATGACTTTACAAAAGAAAAACATTGATTGGAGATGGTTTATACAATTATTTAAGTGTCGGATGCGGGCTTTATGGTTATATGGAACAGTAATAAGATCGGGGGTTTTAAATACAAAGGCTAATCACATCAGAGTTTTTGTAATGGCACAAAGACATGCACACTTGGACATTTGCGATGCGATAAGCGCCGAAAAAGGGTTAGCACTTGGTTCCAGCCTCAAAGCGTATGGTGGGGAAGTGGTTAGGACTTAGCCCAAGGGGGCTTAAGTCCATAGTAATAAAAAACTTGTTTTTATGAATTTTTTCAGAGTTTTTCAATGGATTTGGGGGTTTTGGTAAGGCTAAAAAGTGAGATTTTAACCTTGTAAAAATGATTTTCATGAAGGGAAGAAGAGGAATCATGAAAAAAAAGGAGATTTATGGAGAAAAAGGGGAGCAAATGAAGGTTATTTTTGAGTGGGAGAAAGGGGAAAATGATGGTTTTTCAACAGTCTTTTCTCATGGAATTAGCAGAGTTTTTGAGTATAAAATGGCAACAACAATGAAGATTTTGGATAGAGGCATGAGGCCGTCCAGAGTCTTCAAGAGCCAACATTTTTTAGTAATAAAATTTGTTCCTTGAAGGCTCAAAAATTCTTAGCCACCTTTTGCTATAGCAAATTTTATAGGTGGCTAACAAGATGTATCAATTAGAGGTTACACAAAGTGTTCTTTTTATATGTGTTACACCATTTTTTGGTCATCTAACCTTTTCTCATTAGATGGACCCAAGTACACCATGTAAGACCAGTTTTACCCTAAGTAAAACTGCTTTCACTATGTTAAAATAGGAAACCCCAAAAGGAAATATTAAACAAACCTATATTTGTTTGATTTTCCTCATGGAATAATTAATTAAAACATAATTTAATTATTATTCCCAGTCATGTTTAACCCAAAAACAAAGAAATTAATGAGATAAACCCTTAGTTATCTTATTATTTTCTAGGAATAATTATTTAAATAATATTCCTTGTTAAATATGACCAAATCAACCACCATTAATCAACTAAATCATTATTTATTTGATTATATCCCAACCACTTCCTTAAAAAGATAAATAAATCATTTATTTATTTATTTTTTACTAATCAAGGGATTTGACCCAAGTCAAACACCCTTTCCCTCCAACAAATAATAATAAAATATTCCATAGAGGTGGATCTAGATTTGGTTAACATTATTTTAATCATGCACCAAGATCTAGAATGACCCAATTTTTTGTTATAAATAGGAGGGTTTTCCCCATCATTCTTCACCTTTTGTTGCCTATTAGATCACTCTGGATCTATACACTTGGTCTCATTTCTATCATTTTCTCCCATTGAGCTCTACTTTCTGCATTGGGTTTTCTACATCTACAAGAGAGAGAAAGCTTAGATCTGAAGTGCTGAGGACTACAAAGAACCCATCCCATTGAGGAGATCTGGATACACCTTCTTGTTTCCTCCCAGGTGCACTGTAATATAAAAATTCATTCAAAAATCGTGTTCTTGTCTTGTCTGTTGGATGCATGGAGCAAACTCTTTACTTTACTGCTTAATGTCTTTCCATTTATAGATCTGTTTGTTGCGGCATTTTAACTACTAATTGCAGATCTGAAGATGTTTGGCAGCCTCTATTGTTGTTAGGGCTATTAGTTATGCGTAGCTAAAGTGGTTCTTTTTCGTACACTTCGACGAAGAATTCATACTAACAATGGCGACTCCACACGGGTTTTAATTAGTAAGTGACACACTATGTTCTGCATATCCATTCACTTAGGCCCTAGGGCTTCTTTAAATTGCTTATTTTCCTCTCTTTTTATATGTTTTCTCACATAAAACCTAAACTTAAAATTTCTAACTTGTGTTTAAACCTATTACGTGAGGTAAGAGCACCCGGCCATAATGAACGACAACACTAAATACGCATGAGACAGGAGCAGGGGGTCACACTTTTCGCCTAACCTGACCTGGACCTCCAGTCTTGCCCTCCTTTGTTTTACTGCGACACTTGAATCAATTGACTGTGACACCTTTTTCAACATGTATTTTTCTGCCGATTTTTAAGTTCTGTGCCATTACATCAGGTCTTCAGGCCTATCTCGATAGCCTTAACTGAATACGAACGTTTTTACTCATATAAGTGGGAACCCAGCCCCTTAGGGCTTTAGTACCCTCCACTTTTTGTGGAAGAGTTTTAGCTGTTTCAGCCGTCAGTTTCAGAGCTTCAGCCCCCTCTTTTCCAGATCTGTTACCTCCTTTTCAGATCCATTGAAATCAGCCTCTTTTCCTTCCAAATCACCTCTTGTCGTTTTTTTTGGACCTCCTCTGAAGGCCTCCGCCTTGCCCCTTCCCGGTTTTTTGCTGATTTCCTTCCCTTTTCCAGCCACCTTGCCTCTGTCTCTTGGGCTGTGATCTGCGCCCTTTTCTGCTGACCTTATTCTCCCGGATCCACTGTCCCTTTTGACCCTAGATGTCGTTGAGCTCTTTTTATGTGTGTTTTGACTTGATGTTTTCCCTCTTTTAGAGTAGTTTTGAGAGGCCCGCCTCTTTGGGTTAGATTGATGCATTGTTAGTCGTGAAATGTTCTGTCTTTTTCGGCAATCTATATTGTTCTATGAAGATTTCTTTTTTAGTTACACGACACACTTTTTTCTTGATCTCAAAACGAAAAGGGTTTAAAAATTAAAATTAACGCACGCCACACACTGACCCTAAGTGAAGAAGCGCTTGGTTAACACCGCCTAGCAAAGACTCTAAAATCAATTTTCACTGCAACTTTTCTGCCCTTAACCGTAATTGATTCTGTCCCCTTTTGCCCCTGTCGGTTTCCTTCTTCCTGTCATCATTGCGCCCCCAAGGCGCCTTTCCCGGAGACTTCTTGGCCTTCACCCTCAGTTTCCGGTTGATCGACTCTACTCCGCACCGCCGTCATCGAGCCGGTCTACCTTCGAGTCCGCCCTCCAGACTCCTCCCCGGGTTCTCTCTCGCCGCCTTCACCATGTCCGGTCCGGGGCCTAACGCTAGCGGTTCTCCCGGCCCCAATGACGGCCCTACTACTAGCGGAACCACCACGAGGAACTTCCCCGGCCATCCCTCGTCGTTTGCCGTACATTGCAGAGCCTCGGCCTCCCCGATTTCCATCGGTTGATCAATGACCCCATCCACCACAATGCTAGCGGCCCGCTATGCCAACCAAGCTCCCCTCCGACATCCCTAAGTTTGAGGGCCTTAATGGAGAAGATCCAACCAACCATGTCCGATCTTTCCACATGTGGTGTTCCTCCAATTCCATTACCGATGACTCCATCCGTCTTCGTTTGTTCCAACGCACGCTTACCGGCGAAGCTTCTAAATGGTATGTCGAACAAGCCACCTCTACCCATACCACCTTTGAGACTCTTGCCCAAGCCTTTTTGTCGTACTTTCCGGCTCCCCCTCCCGATACGATGCGGCACGGAGCTCTTGACTTCCTTTAAGCAAGCCTCTTCAACACGCCTTTCCGCCCATGTTCGGGAATGGCGACGAAGAAGGAGCTTATGTCGAGCCCCTCCCCTTCGAAGATCGGGTTTACATGGGCGAGTTCCTGCGCACCCTTCTCGCTCCCATCGGCAAAGATGTCGCCTCCCATTTTCCTCAAAGCAGAAGAAGCCACCCTCCAAATAACTTTGAAATATGACCCGATCTACGCTCGGTACGGTTATGTTTATACCGTTCTTCCCCGACATCCCCCGAGGCCCGGTGGCGCTAACGCCCCGGGGGCATCTCATTCCTGCCGACGGTATCGTTGGAGCCCTTTCTCATCCATACGCCCAACCTCCTATGGGCTATGGTCTCCCTCGAGGGAGGGGCCGGCTCCTCCCGGCACTTTTCCCCCCTCCCGGTAACATGTATCCCGGGATACGGCATGCCTCCTCCTTTTGCCCAACCTCCTCGCTTACCCTAATGTTGCCCACCCTACCCATTACCCTTATCCGCGGCACTGGTGCGCCCGGCCTCCTCCCGAGCATATGCGCTTCCTCCTCCCTTGCCTCCTCAACCCCGACAACGGCACCTACGGCCCCCTCTAGGGGCAAGTATTTGCACAACGGGCGCGACTAATCCCCCTTCTTCTCAAAGAAGGCGGAGAGGCAACCAAAACCAATCACCCTCTGGTACTCGAGGACCCAATTCGGTGTGGACCCTAACACGGCTAACCCACAACAGGGAGGCGATCGGCCCAAGCCGGACGGCAGCTTCGCACCAACAAGCCCTCGTTCGTGTTGCGGTGTTTATGGTCATTACACCCACGATTGTCCCCTCTTACCCCCCGGATGCGGCAAATGTGGGAGTCTCAAGCCACATTGCACGGACGAGCACACCTCCCCTCATGCTCCACCTAATGTGGCCACTACCCGGCCAGTGTGTTTACCGATCCTTTCCCTCGGAAAGGATTCGTGGCTACCCAACCACTGACAACTGAGTAGTTGCCCCCCTTCCCTTTCTCGGTTCCTCCGATTACCGGGATCCTTATGATGAATTCCGATCCCAACCCCCCTCCGTCGATCTTCACCTTCAAACTCGGTCTCGC
This sequence comes from Pinus albicaulis, assembly GCA_034641835.2. NCBI lineage: Eukaryota > Viridiplantae > Streptophyta > Pinopsida > Pinales > Pinaceae > Pinus > Pinus albicaulis. The sequence goes on from CM076583.1 coordinate 619,512,721, forward strand.
CGGTACCCCCAAGCCTCTTGCTCTCGTCTGCACCCGAGCCTCCCTCTTCGGGTTCTACGAGCCTATTTCGACATCTAGTGGCCCCTTACACATCCCTCAACCCAAAGTTGAGGTTCATCCAAAAGATTCCAAAGGGACCATTACGCCGAAATGTTGCTTCCCGACCGAGCCGCTCGGTCGTATAGCATAGTAGATGATTTGGGCGCAATCACCCGCGACCATTTCCACACTCTGGAACTCCTCCCGGTCGTGCCCTTCCCAAAAGAAGGCTCTACTATCTGCCGTGGGCACTCGTAGATCCTCGCTGACGACCAAATGATTGTTTTCGACGCCACTCAATCGGCTCACCCTCCCCTCCCTCCTTCCGTCGCCTTCCAAATCCTGGTCGAGATACGGAACGCCATCGTTTCCCGGTGTATAATTGACGAGGGGGCATCCACTGCGTGATGTCCGCTTCGGTTTGGAAGCAACTCGAATCCCTCGAGCTGGCCCCTTCCACGATCACCCTTAGAGCGTGGGACGGTCATGCCTCCCCGACCCCATTAGCTTGTTTCGTAATTTCCCTATCACCCTCGCCGATAAGACTTGTTTGCGTTGACGTCGAAGTCATTGACGCCCCACTCAACTACAACATTCTTTTGGGGCGGAGCTACACCTATGCTATGTCTGTTGTCCCATCCGCGGTCTTTCGCAAGATGTCTTTCCCCCATAATGGAAATATAGTCACCATTGACCGGTTGACATATCATGAGCCTCCCTCTCGGACCTCCCCACCCGAGACCACCATCTCTTACAGTAGCCAACAAGCAAAGCCGTCGATTCACGACCCGGTGTCTCCCCCGGTGTTTACAAGGACTCCTCCCCTGCTTGGAACTTTTCCTTGTCTTCCCCCCCTCCTCCTATCCCCGATCCCGACTTGTCAAATGTTTGCATGATGCAATCGTCTCGGAGCCACCCTCAAACGACACCGCTTTCGGCTAGTCCGCAACCGCCCCTTCGCCCTCACGCAACCCTTTGCTCCTAGCCATACTTCTCTGCCTAGCCGGACCTCCTCCTTCGCGCCTTCCTCCTACGGTGGTATCCACTGAACCCCTTTACCCCCACGGCTCGGTTCCCCACTGGCCTTAACCATCTTGGAGCCGTCCCTCCCGGCCATTACCTGCTGGGACGGATCCCCTTCTCGGCTCCCCCTCCCGGGAGTATATTCTGTCCCCGTCATGGCCACCCTCTCCCTTCCTAAAGCCCGACCTTGGGCATTCCGGTCGGTACCTTGATCCCCCAGTGCCACCCCTCCCGGTCACCCCAAACCCTACATGGCTTTGACACCCGGGTCCAGCCGGTCCCCCCTCGCTTCTTCGTTGCTATTGTGCCCCCGGCACCTCCACGGGATCCCTCTCTGTCGTGACAACTCCCTGAGAAGAAACGCAAAGCACGTAAGGGGGCACCAAAAGATAAGACCACCACGGCGACCCGACCCCTCCCCCAACCTCGCCAAGCCACCGTGCCTTGTGTGATGTCGCTGGTCATGCCACCCATGCTTGTCCCGAGTTGCCCCCGTATCCAACCCATGGTTAAAGTCGCGTTCCCCGAATCTACGGCCCGGAAGCCTCCTCTTCGTCGTAACCAAGAACCCCAAGACTCTCCGCACCAACAAGCCACGCGCATTGTGCGGTGTCCATGGCCACTACTCCCACCGTTGTCCTCACTCGACGCATTATCGCGCCTCTTTAGAGGTCATTCGAGAGTACGAGGTTGAGACGAATCAATCTGCCTCTCCCATCCTCGCGCGGTATGCTTCGGAGCCAACCGAGGATCCTCCCGCTCCCATTGTCATCCCCCCCCGATGTTCGGATGACGGAGTCCACCGCGACCATTCTTTACCTATCCTCCTCCGCGAGACACCCAGGGAGCCCGGCCCCCTGCATCCTCCCACAGTCGTTTCGCTCCGATCCCCTCTTTTCCACCCATACCCCTGTAGACCTTTGCGGCCCGAGTCCGCGCCATACTTCCGATAGCTCTCAAATACAACCCTTCGGCTTGTATGAGAGTCATCGTCATCCTCGCCCTTGCACTCCCTCCCACGATTTGCCGCTCGATGTTTTCTTTCCACTCACTGCCGCAGTCCGTCTCCATCTTTTACTCATTTGTTGTCTTGTGACACCATTATACGAGACCCTCCGTCCACACCCTTTATCGGTTACGCCCGATGGTGCAAGTCGTTACTCCCGGAATATTGCCGCGGCGAGGTTGGGCCATTTTCACCCCCTTGCATGCCCTTGTTCTCTCCAACGGGGTCCGCATTGGTCCCGCCACCAATAATCGGGCCGAATATGATGCGGTGCGTGGTCTCTTAGCCGATGACCTCTTGCATCGCGTACTCCATCTGCACGTTCGTTTGGATTCCCTACTTCTTGTAATGCAAGCCGAATGGTGTTTATCGTGTGCATAACCACTGTCTTTGTTTAGACGCTATTTATGAGTGAAACTCTTGATACGTGCATTTGAAACCATAACTTTCAACCATGTACCTCGAGAACGAGAATCACTATGTAGATAGTATTGCAAACCAAGTTCTAGGTCGGCATTTATCACATGCATTTCATTCCGGGACAATAACATTCATAAAAAAACCATAACGATGCATATCCATTATATGTGTTGCAAAACATGTGATTAGAGTCCATCTACTACGATACATATGGCATGCCCACGACATGTTACACACATTCAAAAACTAGGGGCACCACGCCCCTACATACATCACTTTGGGGGCACCATACGCCCCCTACATACATCCTAGGGGGCACCACATGCCCCTACATACATCACCGGGGGCACCATACACCCCCTACATACATATTAGGGGGGCACCACATGCCCCACCCCTAATCACTATCCGGAGGATCCCGAGCCAATGGCTCTGCCCCCTGCAGCTCTGTAGATCGCGCATCGCTCGGCCAGGCTATCGCCATGCGCCGCATGACACCTCGCCACTCCGAGGGTACACCAACACACGGCTCTATAAAGCCGGTCATCCAAGTCCACGCCACCCGCGCTACGATACTCCGGTCAACAACCGTTCGCATCTACATCGGATATCCTCCGGCGAGGCGTCCCGCATCCTCATTTCTGCGCCGCTCTCGATCCTATAGCTCCGAGCCTTCGCCGGTCGTCCCATATATCCGGCCGGTTTCACCGGTGCTATATCTGCATACCAAAAAGTACATGAATCAGTACCTTACTCTACTCTTCAAAATACTTTAACATGCCCATACAAGTATAGCAATCTGTCACTTACCATCGGGCCCCCGGACTCGACCGAGCGGAAGTGGCGGGTCCGGGATCTCCACAATAACTCATCCCACTATAGGGATAGTGCGTCTATGTACAAAGGCATCCGATCCCAATGGGCAAAAAAACTTTGGTCGAAATACTCGCTCGACCGCCCCTCCTCCTCCTCTCGCACGGTGGCCGTCCCCAACGGCGCATCCCGGGCTCTCTCGGGGCCCCCCATGCTGGAAGGCGTATATGAGGCCTCAAGGTCGGGATATTCTCAAAGAAGAAGGCGCACAACAAAGTCCCATATGCACGGTCATGGTTCACCCTGCCGCCCTGCATAGCGACACCTGTCGCTTTAGCGACACCAACGACATTTGGGCCCACCCATAGTAGGTCCCACCCAATACACTTTCCACTAACATCATATGCCCCCCCCGGTGATGTGATGGAACGCCCGGCTACCCGAGATTCGCGGCATAGTGCTGCGGCCATCGCACGAGTTTCTAGCCTCTCTAGATCCCCGATCGGTATTCGAGTCCCCTTGACTTGGAGACCCGGTCGACCATGGCGTTCCATGAACTCCATGATATGTCGCCCCCGCGGCAACACTAGGCCGTGTGTTTCCCACCATCCCCGGTGGTGGGAGACCGGTCAGAAGTACACGTCTCGGGACCGTCGGTTCGATCCTGTGCCCCCCGCACCACAAAAATCTCCCCGATCTGGATCCCAATAGCGATAATCCGGGACGTAATGGTTCCCCTACTCTCATCAATGGGTTCTCCACAAACTTAAGAACCCCAAATCCGGCCAATACACGACGGACACCACGATCGCTCGGATCTACTGTCCGAAGTGTCCCCGCATCTCTCTCTCTCCGATTGACCGTAACTCCGCCATACCCTGCACAAACACATCATATTTGTCGAGCGTTCGAGATCGGGCAAACCATAACCAAACATCAAAACCCGGCTTCCGGCCATAAAAACGAGCACCAAAACCCCCTCATCTCCCAGGGTCATAGTTTTCCGCCATTTTACGGACCAGGTCGCACTTTTTGCTCTCAAACTCGCGTCCTAGGGTCGCACTTTTTGCCCCAAAAAGTGCGGCCGACAAGTAGAGATGAAGGAGGGGCATTTGCTGGAAGTTTGGGCCCTAAACCGAAAAAGTAATCCATCAAAATGCAAGAGAAGGGTTAGGCCTCCTACCTCCAAGCGACGGATCTCGATTCCAACGATCGGTTTGTTCGCTACGTTCGCCGCAAGATTTAGGGCCTTCTCTCCTCTCCACATTCACCACGAGCAACAATAGAAAATGAATTCTTTTGGAGGAAAAGCTGCCTTATTAAAAGAGAACCATTGTTTCTTCTTTCAAGCTGCGGCGACCACACCGTCGCCTCGTTCGACAGTACGTCGACACCGCTTTGAAAGCTCTCACCGAGCTCCCCAAGCTGGGTTTACGTTAGTTTTTGGTGATTTGATACTTCACACGGACACATTTTGTCCCCGGAAGGGTCACTTCACCGCTCCTTAAAATCGAATTTCCTCACTTACGACACTTGTACTTGGGGCACCATATTGCTCCCTTACTTGTCCATGTTCGTGTCAATTTTTACGTCATGAGTTCCCATCTTGTACTCATGCTTCCATGGTCCCCCCCCCCTTGGGGCCTTTCTTGTGTGGCACCACCATCGAGTCGCCCTTGTTTCGAGCATCCAAGTTGAGTCATCATTGCATCCATGGAGTCTATACCACGTCCCTTCGCACCCCACTATAGCCCTCCATCCTTCATTGCTTGGTCTCTCTCTTGTGTCGCACATTATGACCTCCCGGTCTCACCTGTCCCCCTATCCCTCATGATCTTGTGTCGATCATCGCCGTGTCGTCCATGCTCTTTATGCTCTCACAATGGAAGTTGTCCATTCGCTACTCGGTCCTTCCCATTTCCACTATCGTCATTAGTGTCGGTACGTCCAGTTGCTCTATTGTTTTCTCTCGTGCCTTAGTTGAGAATCTCTCATTGCCTCACCTATGGCGGACCTCCTTCGTCGACATCGGCACATTCATTCCGGAAGCCGGGTCTAGAGGGCGGTGTACCTCGGTTCCGGCTTCCACTCTTGTTCGGTGCCTTGGATCGAGCGGGGGATCTCTCACTTCCCTTTGACTTGATTGTTTCTCCGGCTCCTTTCGAGCATGATCGAGATTCGTATACTTGACGGTCCAGGTGATCCGGCAGCAGCTCTTGATGATTCCCGGGTGTGTGTGAGATGTCTCAACCCTCATGAGGGGGTGGCCCACGTGAGGTAGCCCCCCCCACATGCCGGGATGACCCTATTCTTCGCGGCCTTCGATGCGGCTCCGATTTTGATGATGTTGGCCTTAGCCACTTGCGACACCACTTTGATTTGCATGTATCGGGCAGATTTTGTGAGCCCTTCCCTATTTACGAGGGGCATTTGGGTTGTATTTATCTCATGTACTCGGATATTATTGTACTAGTCTTCGTCGTTATCCCGAGTACAGCATGTATGTGAGATTTCTCATTGTATTTTTATCCGGCTCCCCGATTATGCCGATTTGTACTCTATGGTTCGGTCCCTTGTTTCTTTGGACACACTATTCTTTTGTACTTTGTCACGGCGGGCATAGGTATGCCTCCCCCGCCGCCTTCGGCACGAGTACCCTCTCATAAAAAGAGACTTGTTGCACCCTGCGAGTCTCGTCTCCTCGAAGTCTAGTCCTTCGACACACTATCTACCTCACATTTCTCTCTCCGACATCCCTTTTTGTTGTCTAGTGATTGTGTTCTTACAACGTACTTCGAGTCATACGATTTGCTCCCCGACACTCGCACGCTAGGGGGCAATCCGTTACACCATTTTTTGGTCATCTAACCTTTTCTCATTAGATGGACCCAAGTACACCATGTAAGACCCGGTTTTACCCTAAGTAAAGCTTGCTTTCACTATGTTAAAATAGGAAACCCCAAAAGGAAATATTAAACAAACCTATATTTGTTTGATTTTTCCTCATGGAATAATTAATTAAACCATAATTTAATTATTATTCCCAGATCATGTTTAACCCAAAAACAAAGAAATTAATGAGATAAACCCTTAGTTATCTTATTATTTTCTAGGAATAATTATTTAAATCTTATTTAGATAATATTCCTTGTTAAATATGACCAAATCACCCACAAATAATTAAATAAATCATTATTTATTTGATTAGCTTCCAACCACTTCCTTAAAAAGATAAATAAATCATTTATTTATTTATTTTTTGACTAATCAAGGGATTTGACCCAAGTCAAAGACCCTTTCCCTCCAACAAATATAATAAAATATTCCATAAAAAGGTGGATCTAGATTTGGTTAACATTATTTTAATCATGCACCAAGATCTAGAATGACCCAATATTTTGTTATAAATAGGAGGGTTCTTCCCCATCATTCTTCACCTTTTGTTGCCTATTAGATCACTCTGGATCTATACACTTGGTCTCATTTCTATTGTTTGCTCCCATTGAGCTCTACTTTCTGCATTGGGTTTTCTACATCTACAGAGAGAGAAAGCTTAGATCCGAAGTGCTTGAGGACTACAAAGAACCCATCCCATTGAGGAGATCCTGGATACACCTTCTTGTTTTTCCTCCCAGTGCGCCACTGTAATATAAAAAATTCATTCAAAAAATCGTGTTCTTGTCTTGTCTGTTGGATGCATGGAGCAAACCCTCTACTTTACTTGCTTAATGTCTTTCCATTTATAGATCTCGTTTGTTGCAGCGTTTTAACTACTAATTGCAGATCTGAAGATGTTTGGCGAGCCTCTATTGTTGTTAGGGCTATTAGTTATGCGTAGCTAAAGTGGTTCTTTTTTCATACACTTCGACGAAGAATTCATACTAACAATATGGTATTTGGTTTTCAATGAGTTAGGAGTTGTGTGCACTTTGTTATTGGTGTAATTGGAAAACAAATCGTGTGTTTGATCGATCATGTAGGAGGTTGAACATGTGATTGCGAAGTTAGGTGACTAGCTAATTTCGAGATGGAACAAATCTAGTTTGAAGGGATGAGAAAGTGTATTGAGTTTAGTGCATTAGCGATCAATAGACACGAGATGGAATGGAAATACATTATTCCAATGTGATTGAAGAAGAGAAAAAGGGCATAGTATGATGACTATAAAGTGTGTAGGATAGAGTTATATATAGTATGCATAAAGGAATAATACTTGATTTGTGCATTGTGTTTTTCCTACGAATTGATTTGTGATGCAAAGTGATGTGGGGATTGAAGATGGTGCGATATATGTGTGTGATAGTGTGCTAATGTCAATTAAAGAGTTCGGAGACAAAGAAATTTTCTAGAGCATATTATCTTAGTGATGGATTGATTTTGGTAGATTCTCGGTCGAGTCATTATATGCATAGGTCAATGGCAAGGTATTTATAGTGTATTGATGAGTTAACAAAGTTAATATTGCGGGGACTATCATGTTGATTTTATTCTCAATATTATATGGCTTATTGAAGAAATTTATATACATGCCTTTCACATTTTTTTGAAGCCATGAAATGTTTAGTGTGTGTCATAGTAGTTATTGGCATGTTGTTGTTTCCCTACTTGTATGATGAGAGATGTATGTTGTTGCTAAAATGGTCGAGTGTGTTTGAGTAAAAAAAATGCTACTAGAGTTTGTTATTGGATTTTTTTGTATGAGAGTTGTATGCCTAATCAAGAGGGCATGACATTATTGCTTTATCTAGTTAAGTTGATGAATTATGCTAATGTATAATTCAGGGGTAGATTGGTTTTAGGACTTAAGGTGTTGATTGAGTGTTGCTAGAGTTTGATTGTTGATTAGTGAGCATATGTTGTTAGGTTTTGTCATGAACGAGTGTGGGTTGTTGAATATTTTGCAAATATTCGCGTGTTGATGCATTGCAATTGAGAAGAAGGATATATGTGGGTCTAGTGTGAAAATAGATTAAATAAGAATCACAATTGTTTGATTCTTATGTTATCTACAATTCATATATTATGTTATGGTTTAGTTAAATCATGATTCAATGACTTGTAAAGAAAAGTTAAAAAAATGCGAGAAGATGATCCATCAACACAATATTGATTCATCCCTTGTCACAATATTTTCAAGCTTCCAACAATTGGTATCTATTATCACTACGACAAAGAACCTCCAAAATTATTTCCTAATCCAATTTTGTAGCCTACGTGAATTGTTGTTCCGGGCTTCCTAGTGTCTTCATGTTTTTTTTTCTCGTGATTATCATGGTGTTTTCCCTAAGTGTTGTTTCATCCTAGGTCAATGTTTTCCAAGTGTCTTCACCTTATCCTTAGAAATCGCTTGTGTTATCTTACCCAAACATAGGATAAGGCATAACTTTTCTTGGCTTAGTAACTAGTCTTGTTCAACATGCATCACACACACTGTTAGAAACAATGGAAACCACGACACTACTGGGGGGGGGAATCGGTAGCGTGACAAAATTATATAATTATTCGCAAATTAAACTTTTCAATCACTTTAACAATTATTCATGGATCAATTACACAACTAAATCATGTAGAACATAACTTCTTAAATGTCAATAACATGAGAAACATATACACAAGACACCAATATTATTTTTATTACAAGATTCAACTCTGATTACATCAATTACACGTAAGCGACTACTTGTAGGTTTATCATGTAACACCCTCCTCCCACATTTACCCAAGCTAGTTGGTCCACTGGGGTAAACATGTGATGAGATGATACTATGATGTGATTCAAATCCCCATGTAAAGTTAAGGAAGTGGAAATGACAAAACCAAACCAATTTGGCCTTCCTCGGGAGCTACAAACACTTCGTGAGGCAACCAACCCTTCTAGGTGCTTAACCCTTGAGAAAACTTGTAATTTTTGTTGATTTGGACCCTCAGCCTCTCCCATGAAAAGCCATGCATGCAACTAACACCTTCTAGTCACTCCCACAACAAGGCATGCCAATGAATGTGGGACTTTTTTTAGGTAGTTCCGAGGCAACGAACCCAAATTCTCGAGCCACTTTTTTTAGGGTTACATCTTAGGCCACTGCCAAGAACTTCATGAAACTTTCATAAATTATAAACAACAATGAATAAATTTACCCTTGTAATACTTGGTACAAGTACTTGATTTGACCCCTACTAGCCATGGCGAGAATTTCATCAAACATATCACAAATATGTAATCTACAATTCATAAAAATATGTTTGACCATAGGAGTATCATACTTATCCGAGAATTGTCAAGCCGCATTGATGCCTTATCACAATAGATGCACTATCATATATTAGGTCATATATTCATTTCTCATTCATTTTCTAATCAAAACATGATAAGACACATACATCAAGTTTGTTTTAAACATACTCATAACCAATATGTAGCCCAAAAAAAATAACAATGATATAACGACCATAAGAAACACATATGAGCAAGTACTTTTACACATAAAATACCAAGCGAAGGAGCTCTTATTAATGAATTCATAAGCCAACCAAGTTAGGGACTTCCATGAACCACCCAACCATAGATTGGGTCGAACCAAATATTTTTTTTCAAACAATCACCCCCCATGCCATATTCCAAGCATCAATGTGGGACTCACAAAAAAAATGAACCAAGTTTCGTCGGAGCTTTATCGCAATCCACCAAGGGATTCCTAGCTCATGTTAGGGTCCTAGGCTTTAGGGATAAAAGTGTATTTTTCTCTTTTTATTCATTTTTGGGATACAGTTAGCCTATGAACCATTGTCTGTCATATTATAAATAATCATTATCTAAGGTCACTGTAAGTTTTTCATGTCCTAAAGGGTCCTTAAAGAGAAAATTAAGTTTAAGAGAGTCTAAGTCCTTGAGAGGGTCATAAGGTAATTTTTTCATGTAGATACATTGAGGGTTTAAGGGGTTTTGTTTTTTGTTGAGATTCAACAAGATGATGAGCTTAGTGAAAAGTAAGCACCTTCACTAAGTGGGGGACCCGTAGGCTATTTTTAGGTGTATGTCTATTTTTAGACATGGTGAGCATATTCTATAAGTTGCAGGGATGTTATTTGTAGATGGTTGTTCAAATGTGAAAAAATAGATGAAATTCTATTTTTAGAATATTGGGCGAAGTCTATTTATAGATCGTCAATATAAATATAGATGCATGTCGATTATTATTAGCCCTTAATAATAATCTAACAATAAATATCAACTTATTCTCTTGGAGCACTTTATTTCAGGTAAATAGTTTTGGAAAATTAGTGGGTGAAGGAATTACACAATTCCTAGAGTTATTGGTGGCTCATGCATGGAGGAATCATTTAGAAAGCTAGAGTGGAAAAGTTGTGACAGAGTTGGAAGAGTAGTTATGGGAGTTGTTATTTAGTTTAACTCAGTTAAGTGAGTTAAACTCGGTTGAGCTAGTTATATCTAGTCTAATCGAAAGATACACTAGTGAGAGTTTAACGAATTAATTAGTTAATTAATTCACAACTAATAACTCACTAACGAACTGAACAAATACATCATTTAACTATTTGCATGTCAATTCCAGTGGAGACCCGAGTGGAGAGATAGGTGAAAGGGTGAGATGGAATACCTATTGTGACTATAGTGATGCATTTAATGCATCTAAAACTCATTGGAGATGCCAATAAGGATTGCACAATCAAGGCAAGGCCAATTCGAATTCATTCAGGGGGTCTTCTTCGATAAGGATTGGGTTGGGTGTGGAGCCTTATTATCTTGTTTATTTTTGTATCACGAGCATTGGACCCCCGTACCTTAATGGGGCGGCAACCCGACCCGTAATTAAATGCTTCTCGGGGGGGTCCAGGGGGGGAAGCTGGGAATTTATGGAGCCCCCCCTAGCGGGGGGGTTTCGGGGGAGCCCCTCAAAGGTAAAAACAGATGTAAAATTTCCTTGTAAAAATATAGTAATTTCTAGTCAATCATGGTCGTTCATTAGGCGAGACAATCGACGGTAGAAGTTATGTTTAGTTTAGGTTTTTTTTGCCCTAGAAGTCAACCCCTCACTTGTATGAGGGTATCGTATTGTGGTTGTGTATTTTATATGTATTCTCGGAGCGAGAAATAAAGAGGGAGACCGTGAGAGAGAACAAAGGATATTACAACGGATCTATCGTAGGGTTGTGTCTCTTCATTTCTGTCGGATAATAGAAAGGACGACTCGTTGTTTGGGGTGGATGTAACCCAAACTAAGTGAACCACGTATATCTATGTCTCTCTGGTTTTATGTGTTTTGTGTGCTTGTGTTTTCCGCATATTTTATGTGTTTCATTGCTCCGTAATATTACATTTTCTAACAACTAGTGTCGAGCCGAAGGTCTATTTGGTCGATAAAATCGCGAGAAAGAAGTGTTCCTCGGTTCGAGTGGGAGCAAATGGCGAGAAGATGGTAAATTTAGGGTCGAGAAATTTAATGGCCAAAAATTCCCACCGTGGAAGATGCAGATGGAATATTATCTATATCGAAAAGATCCGTACCTACCATTGGGCAGAAAAAAGAAGAAGCCGACGACTATGACAGGACGCGAATGGGATATTCTTGATAGAAAGGCACTCGGAACAATACGGTGGTGCCTCGTGGCGTTGTTATCCTTCAATATTTCGAAGGAAACAACAACAAAGGGTTTGATTAAGGCATTGGCGAAATTATATGAAAAACCCTTGGCCTCAAACAAGGCATTTCTTATGAAAATTTTATTTAATACGAAGATGTCGGAAGGTGGGTCTCGTTGTAGACCATTTAAATGATTTTAATATAGTTACCATTCAATTAAGTTCGTAGAGGGGTAAAATTTGATGATGAAGTTAGAGCTCGTTATTTTTGTGCTCATTTCCGGAAAAGCTGGGAATGGTTTAGTTATGGCCATTAGTAACTCTGTCTCTAGATCTAGTACTTTAAATTTTGATGATGTTGTCGATGCTATCCTTAGTGAGGAAATGCGACGGGAAAAAGCTCTAGTGATACATAGGGTAATGCTTTGAGTGCAAAGTCTAGGGGAAGAAAAATGGAAATAGGAAAGAGCTCGGGATATCACATTAAATCAAGGAAAGGCGGATCCAAGTCTAGATCGGGGGATAGTAGACTAGAAATGCGGAAAGAAAGGACACCTAAAGAAATACTGTAGATCTCGAAAGGGAAAAGAAGGAGACACACAACAAGAAAAAAAATCATGAAGCAAATGTGACAGGGTGATTTGTTACAAGATGACTTGATTCTTTCTTTCGAAAATGTTACTCGATTCCCCGGGTAGTAGATTCAGGGGGCCTCATTCCATGCCACACTCGATAAGAAATGTTTTCATGATTATGTTCAAGTAGATTTTGGACAAGTACGTTTGGGTTATGATAAAACCCGTAAAATTGTTGAAATGGGTAAGGTTCTTGTAAAACAACGTAATGGAAACCAATGGCTATTAAAGGAGGTAAGGCATTTTCCAGATCCGAAGAAAAATCTGATTTCAACGGGAGCGGTTAGGGCGGTGAAATTTGTGTGACAACTTTCACAGATAAAACACTGGAAGGTCACCAAAGGAGCCCCGGTAATAGCAAAAGGCGAAAAGGTTGGTATGTTGTATTTATGCAATGGTATTTCTAACTCGTTAATGCTTTAACTTCCAAAGGAGAAGATGCAAAGCATTATGGCATCATAGACTCAGACACATGAGTGAGAAGGGGGATGAAGATTATTCACTCAACAAATTTGTTGCCGGGTTTGAAGAATGTTGATTTGGATTTCTGTGAGAATCGCATTTATGGAAAACGGAAGAGAGTCGGATTTCTCGAGTTAAGAAAGAAAAGAAGAGTGAAAAATTAGAGTTTGTGCATACATATGTATGGGGACTTGCTCGGAGTATCATCTCTCGATGGTTCTTGTTATTATGTTACTTTTATTGATGATGCAACTAGAAAAACTTGGATTTATTTTTATTCAGAATAAATCTGATGTATTTGATACTTTAAATAAATGGAAATCTTTGGTTGAGATTGAGATAGGAAAGAAGTTGAAGTGTCTCGGATCGGACAATGGAGGTGAATATTGCAGCAAAGAGTTTGATAGGTATTGTTCGGAGCATGGAATTCGCAGAGAGAAGACGAGTTCCAAGAACACCACATGAAAATGGTGTGTCATAAAGGATGAATAGAAAAATCATGGAGTGTGCAAGGTGCATGAGATTGCATGCATGATTTCCTTTAAAATTTTTGGGCGGATCTTTCGTAGATATTTATGTTTATCTAATAAATAGAGGGCCTTCAAGTTCCTTAGATGGAGGTATTCTAGAGGAAGCATGGATAGGTAAAAAATCTAAACTACTCTTTTTTTAAAGTCTTTTGGTTGTGAGGCCTTTATCCATATTAATAAAGAAAATAGAACAAATCTTGAGGCAAAATCAAAGAAATGTACCTTTATTGAATATGGTGTTAATGATTTTGGTTATCGCTTATATTATTATGAAAATCACAAAATAATTAGGAGTAGAGATGTAATATTTAATGAAGAGGTATTGTATAAGAATCGATTAGTGGGAAAAGAAACAGGGAAAAAGAAAACAAAGAACACACGAGTTCTTGATGAGATCATGTAAAAGGTAAAGGTGCTCCGAAAAATAATAAAAACCAAGAGCCACAACAACAGACAATAGGGCACCTCAAACACTCGAAAGTGGTGTTAGAAGATATACCAGAGATAAGTAGACTCCCTAAAATATACTATCCTTCATTATATTATTTACTTGTTGATCGATTCTGGTGAACCTGAAATGTTATGAAGAAGCAATGCGAGTTGAAAGCGAGGAAGAAGTGGGAGCTAGCCATGGAAGAATAGATGGACTCCTTAATGCATAACCCTAATTGGGACTTAGTTAGGTTGTCTGCTGAGTGAAACTACATTACGAGAATAAATGGGTTTATAGGGTTGAAGGAAGAAGATGCAGGAAAACAGAGGTAAAAATTTAGACTTGTGGTGAAGGGGGTTTGCACAAAATAAATGTATTTGATTTTGATGAAATATTTTCTCCTCGTTGTTAAGATGACTTCAATCGAGAACTATTTTAAGTCTTGTAGTAGTGAAAGATTTACATCTTGAACAAGTTAGATGTAAAGACAACATTTCTCCATGGATATTTGGAGGAAGAGATCTATATGCAGCAAAACGTAAGGATATGAGGTCAAAAGGGGAAAGAAAAATTAGTGTGCGAGGTTAAAGAAGAGATTGCATGGCTTAAAACAGAGCTCCAAGGCGATGGTATCTAGAATTTGACAAGTTTATGATTGAACAAGGTTATACTAGATGTCACTCTAATCATTGTGTTTATCTGAAAAAAGAAAAAATGATGGCAACTATATTATATTGTTATTGTATGTAGAATACATGCTTGTTACGGGTGGTCTAACATGCAGGGAAATAAATCTTCTCAAAATAAAATTGGAAAATTCCTTTGCAATGAAGGATTTGGGAGCTGCAAAAAACAAATCCTTGGTATTAGAATAAGTAGAGACATGAAAAAATAGAAAATTAACACTGTCTCGGAATGAGTACATAAAAAAGGTGTTGAAAAGATTTAATATGCGTAATGAAAAAACTATTTAGTACACCTTTTGCTAGCCATTTCAAAAGTATTAAGGAGATGTGCCCCAAGACCCAAGAAGAAATCGACTATATGTCGAAAGTTCCATATGCATCAACAGCTTGGAAGCTTAGTGTATGCAATGGTCTACACAAGGTCGGAAATTGCACATGCAAAGTGGGGAGTTGTAAGCAAGTACATGAACAATCCAGGAAAAAGAACATTGGATGGCAGTGAAATGGATTCTTAGATATTTGAGAGGTACCATAAATCAAGGATTATGCTTTGGTGGTTCAAACATTGATCAACGAGGATATGTTGATGCAAATATATCAGTGTGACGAGATAACGAGAGGAGCACTACGAGATATGTATTTACCGTAGGTGGAACAACTATTAGTTGGGTTTCAAAAATCCAAAATGTTGTTGCATTTTCAACAATAGAAGTAGAATATGTTGTCGCTACAGTAGTCTAGTAAGGAAATGATTTGGTTATAAAGGTTTATGGATGAATTGGGTAAGAAGCATGATATTGGCACGTTATACGATGATAGCCAAAGTGCCATTCATCTTGCAAAGAACTCAACATTTCATTCCGGGACTAAACACATACGACTCAAGTATCGTTTCATACGGTCAATATTGGAAGATGGACAGATTGAAGGCTGGGAAAAGATACACACTAGCCGGGAATCCCTGCAAATATGCTAACAAAAGTTGTAACCAGGGGAGAAACTAAGAACATTCTCAATTTCAATTGGTCTTTAAGGATGACGATGAAGATGAGAAAAATCCGAGGTCCAAAGAGGAGTCATTGTCCGGTAAATGAAGCAGAGGTGGAGTTGCTACAATCGATCTCCAAGTGGGAGATTGTTGGGTGTGGAGCCCGATTATCTTCTTTATTTTGTATCACGAGCATTGGACCCCTCAGTATCTTAATGGGCGGCAATGCCACCTATAATTAAACGTTGCTCGGGGGGGGTCCAGGGGGGGGCAAGCTGCGACTTTATGGAGGCCCCCCTTGGTGGGGGGGTTTCGGGGGAAGCACCCCCTAAAGCTAAAAAATAGATGTAAAAATTTCCTTGTAAAAATATAATAATTTCTAGTCAATCTAGGCCGTTCATTAGGCAAATAATCGTAGATGAGAAGTTATGTTTAGTTTAGGGTTTTTTTTCCCTAGAAGGCAACCCCTCGCTTGTATGAGGGTATCGTATTGCGGCCGTGTATTTTATATGTATTCTAGGAGAGAGAAACAAAGAGGGAGACTGTGAGAGAGAATAGAGGATATTACAACGAGATCTATTGTAGGTTGTGTCTCTTCATTTTTCCGGATAATACAAAGGAAGGACTAGCTGCATTCCGGTGGACGTAACCCAAATCGGGTGAACCACGTATATCTATGTCTCTCTCATTTTATGTGTTTTGTGTGCTTGTGTTTTCCACATAATTTATATGTTTCATTTCTCTATAATATTTAATTTTCTAACAGTATTTCACAATGGGGAGGGCAGTGTCGGGAGGCAAGAAATTGGTGCATAGATATGAAAATTTATGCATGACAATGTGTAATGATTGTTGATTGTACTACGAGCTTGATGTACTAAGCTTTGTATGAGATTATTACATGATCCATTGGTATACATCATATATGATAGTTGGGGTTTTTAGCTTTAAGCTTTCACATTAAAAAACTCGTGCTTAAGTGCGACTAATTTTCTTCACATGTGTTTGCAATTGAGTTTTTAATTTCATAATATTAACAATGTAAGGATTATGTATTTAACATAATATTAATTTATTAGATTAGTATAATCTAGTAATACATGAGTATTAATAAATTTTGACATGGTGTCTGAGCTGATGTTAATCATTGGAGATTGCGATTGTGAAGAGGTGCTGAGTTTTGTCGTCAGTGGACAATTCGAATTTGCTACGTAAATTTCTTGGTGCAACAATCGAGTATTCATTGAAATTCCTTTCAATGGGTTGCGATTGTGTTAGTCATTAGTAACTTTTTCTGATATCAAAATATGACTAAGTTATAATCCTAGATTCCTAGAAACAACATTTAAGAAAGGTTGTGAGTTCTAGAAATCTCACTCGCCTTCATCATCCTAAGTTTGACTATTTTTCACTATGTTTTCCTCTCTATCTCCTAAAAAGTTTACCCTTTTTGTTGCAGAGTAAGACCTCATTTTTTGGGCCTATTTACCTTATTTTATCACCTCACCCACACCCTCATTCATCCCCTTTTTCTCCCCTCTCGAAACCCATTTTCCTTTCCCCCTAAAAAACCCCTCACAAACCCCCCCCCCTTATTCATCATTTTTGTCTAAAAAACCTTAAAACAATGTAAAACTCCCTTTTACATTGTTTAAAGCTTAAATTTTTAGCCTATTAGACCTTTTAAAAAAACTTATAAAAAACTCTATTTTTATAAATAAAACCTCGTCTTGGCATAAATTAGGGCCTTTAGCCCCTTAGGGCTAAAGCCTCGACTTTTACTCCCACAGGGACCATTCCCTCCACCTGTTTTCTAGCCCCTTCCCTATTCAAATACACCTCCGCCCCCTTTTACTTTATGCACCCTCGCAAACCTTATAAAAGCCCCCCTAACCTTTGAAAAATTAGAGTGGGCCCTCCTTTCCCCCATTCGTCTTACCCTTTCATCGACCACATCCGCCTTTGATCCGGAACCCTAAACCCGATTCGATGGCGGTCGTGTCCCTACCACTCATCTCGCATTATGTAAACCCACACAACACGACAAATTCTCCCACGTGAGCATGCCCGGGCCCCCACCTTCCACTTCCCAAACCTCCACCCCGCTCCCGGACTCTCGTCCACACCGTCGATCTCGCACCTCGAGATCCGACGGTCCAGCATCTATATCGCGCGAAAAAATAGCACCGAGTTTTAAAACCCTTGAACCATGTGAAATAAGTGTATTGGCATGAACACGCATCAATAAAACTATGGTATCATGTCCAATTAGCCCAATACCACTTATCGCCCTCAACACACGCGATAAACCACCTCGATTTTCTCGAAACCGCCTTCTCCTTCCTCATGCCAAAATTCGAATCTCTTCACCTGCTTTCGATTTCCATCAGGGATCTACATATATAACCTTTCCCTATGCTCTATTTCTCCTCTACAATATGCCTCCCAACCGCTCCAAACCCCGAAAATGCGGTATTACTCGCTCCTCGCAAGTTTTAAAGCTAACATGGTTTTGTGTTTTTTGTGCAGGTTTTAATGGCGGTAATGCCCGAAAGAGCATTCTAAAGGCTGATAAATGATCAAATAAACCTCCGGATGATGATCCGAGAGGTAAATTCACATGAAAGAAAGCAATGGGGTTTTCATAAAGGTTTACCCTCGATGAAGCATGATCATCGATGGGTTATAAACCCTCATACCGCGAATAAACCTCCCCTTCACACAAAAGAAAACTACGATCGAAGAAGCAATGAAGAAATGAAGAACAAATGGATTAACAGGGCTAATTCTAAATCAAAGGATAAACACAGAGTGTAATATTCCAAAATTTTCTTACAAACAAATTGGAATATTGATTTTTGCTAATTTCATCTAGGAGTTGAATAAATGGGTAAGGAGGCCCATGCGGAATAAAAACATGAATAAAATCCATCATAATGTGGAAGGGGATCATTCTAGTAGTTGGATTTTACAATTTCCATGTATGAACAGGGAAGAAAATCATGTTGATTCGGTCAATTTGACTAAGTCAACAACGTAGTATGGAGGAGTAGCCTTGATGGAGCTACAACGCAATTTTTGGAGGAAAGTGATCATGTGATGTTGAAAACCCTAATGGGTGGGACCCAAGGTGAGGAGGCTCACAAAGCTTATAAGGAAATATATGGCAGCCATTTGAGGTTAGCTTATGGATTATTGATTTTGGTCTGCTTAGACTATTGAGCATTCTTCGGCTCTTGAGTTGAGTATGCGGTGTTGTTTAGCACAAGGCATTCCCTGCTAGGGGATTCCTTCTCCTTCCTTGAGAGGTCTCTTGGAGGAGCATCTGTTCTTCATTTTTTCCACATCCAGGATTGAGGCCAAGCATCCTCCTTTAGCTACAATGTTATTCCTATAGCAAGGGAACATTTTGTTGCGGGGTGTTCAGAGTGGAATACTTACAACACCAACTCTCGAGCTTATCTTTCGGAGGAGGGAGCTCCACTTGCTTTGCAAGATCCATACAAGAGATTTATGAGCATCTTGTACATATTTGCATGTGACCAAAGCATTATCCATCATTTACTATGCATTTATTGGAAATAATTGCATTATTTCTCTCGTGTTGCGAGTAGCAGTGGTTTGATCCCTTGCTTGTGAGTTTATTCCTAGGAGGAAGGGCCAACCCTTCTCCCCTGAAAGCTTTGTACATAATCCTCATTCTCTTTCTTGTAAATTTTCAGCTACATATATACTAGAGTTGTAGTATACTGTGTTTTCCGAGATCTATATACGTAGATCATTCTTTATACAATGTATTTTCATGAAGCCCTTGCTAGGTTATCCTTATTTTTGTATTAAAAGGAGGAGATCTCCACTTTTCTCAGCCATTGGATGATTGTATACTCCAGATCTATTGTTTCTCATTACTTGCCACATAAATCCTCATTAAAATAATGTTTTTGTGTGCTTCGATAATTTTTGTTAAGCAAAGTCATGGGGGTTTGGGCTTATTTGAGTCGCATTGGTTTGGGGAGATCTGTTTAACTTGGCTAGAATCATTTGTTTTTTCTCTAATTCTGGATGTGTGCTATACATTATATATTATAAGGGATCCAAGTCCCATTTTTCACCGATATAGTGTTATTTTCTTAAGACATCCGTTTTATGCCCTATATTGCTTTGCATTTCACCACTTTGGAAGGAGTGTATGGGTCATATTCTTGTTGCTAATCATTCATTTGCTGGGTAAATGTTCCTTTAAATATTGTGAGCTGATTTAAATTGCTATGTGCTTTTAGTTTCTGAAGCTCCAACTTTAGAATATCTTCGAGATATTCTTATTGTTGTAAAGTTCCCCTAATTTGGGATATTATAGTGGTATTAGAGCATAGTCTTGGCTCATGCCTATGAGTTCCAGACTATAAAAATAATAAGAGAAGAAGCAAGAGGTCGGAATGATGGAGAGGATTAGATTACTCTCATCAATTTTCGAGATCTAATAAGAGCCTCTCCAAGGAGGTAAAACAGATGATGAAGAAAGATGCAATGAAACTCCAAGAGGGTTTCAAGAAGGAGAAAGCTGCAGTGAGACCTCTAGAAGGTTTCAAGAGAAATAAGAAGACCCATACACTTCTTATTCTCATAGAGGGAGTGAAGATCAAGAAGACCACTTAGAACATGAGATCCCGAGTGGATATTTGGAAGAGTACAAGTGCCAACCTAGAGCTTTCGAAAGAGACTCTAGATCTTCCTCGACTTTATCCAACTGAAAGAATAAAGGAGGTCATACGTAAATAGGATGGTGAATGGCAATAGGTTTCTATTTTCCACTTTTTATGGATCACCCATATGTACAACAAAAGTTTGGGTGATGAAGTTAGAAGCATTTTTCCTACTACATCCAGTGAGTGGAAAAAGAGGTTGTGGAGATCTCAGCGCCGCACTTGGAGGTTAAGGCAAGCACTTGGTGGTTCAACCATGTGAGTCATGCAAGGGTATCTAATTTTTCATATTTCACTCAAAGGGTGATCAGAATATTTGATAGTGAGATATCAAAGAAGAAGGAGTCCTCATCACCACTTGAGGAGACTTTTATCAGTCGTTTGTCACATTCATGAGGGGGTAGCCATCCATATTAGCAGGCTTGGATCACCTAACACATTGAAGGGAAGAACTCTTTGTGACCATACAAGATGTTCCCAAGACTCACCAAGGTCTCACGTATATTTCCATTTCCTATCATTTTAGAAAATATTATGGGAAACCTTGGAATTTTTCTTCACATGGTCAAGGATAAAAAACACATTGTTGATGTGGAGCAACAAGCTTGCACTGCGCTATGCAACCTTGGTTTGATCAAAGGAGGGATAAATATTCATTCCATTGCACCCTTATTGAGTTGCATGCAACATGAGGGGTTAGGGTGTAAGATTTTGAAGGGCATAATGAGTGTTGTGCCACTTTCGATGATGTTTTACTTTTCAAAGACACTTGGATCCTATTAGATTCAAGAGGATCATTGATGAGAGGTATTCTCTAAAATATCTCCAAGGGTTTACATCTCAAATTCCCATGAGGTGTAAAGAGAAAGATCTGCTTTGGGATATTGGTAGTCTTAATTGGGGAAGATGCCAAGGGGGGAGCATGAATGGAGACATGCACATTTGGATGAATGGGAGTGGATGGAGAGCACGAGGTTCGTGAGCCACTTGCAGATCTATGACACAGGGGCAACAAGAGTTGTTGTTACTATGGTTACTACACGGGGAGAGTATGGGAAGAACGTTTCCCATGCTCATCATGATATTTCCGGAGCTAGGAAAGGCACATTCAAAGTGAAAAGAGGCTACCCTTCAGCATTGAAGGAAAAGGAGGAGCTTCCACATGGGAAGGAGATCTTCTCACATAGCAGCATGATGGTGGATGGCTTTAGCATGTGGAATGTCAAAGGAAGAAGTCATGGGGTGACTAGAGCCTTATCACCAAGGGCTATAGCGTTGTCACTTGGGGAGTATGTTCTTATTGATGGAGTGTTCAAGAAGAGTATGTATCCCTTCTTTTTTGCAGATTTTTATGAGGCAATTCTCATGGGTGGACTCATTCATGGACCTCACTTTTAGCCTATCGACTATGTATGGTAAGAAATGCATTTACGTACTTGTTGATTTTTCCATTGAGTATTTTCATCTTTTTACCATCTATACACAATGCATTGCTCCACAAAGGAGCAAGATTATTTTTGGGTTATATGGTCACTTTAGGGCCAACCTTTGTAATGATGATAACCCATTTCTACTTGAATTTGGGCAAGTGTATTAATTTTTTTGATCATGTAAAACTGATATATATTGCCGCTTACTACCTTATAGTAGATGAGCAAACATACGCACTTTAGTAGTTCGGTGGAGAATAGCTTGCCACATGATGTTCTAAATCAGCGAGCTTGAAAGATCGCATTGTATCCACCAGAGAGAACCATTTGTATCATCCACAGTTGCACATAACCTTTAGCAATTTTCTGATTTGGATGCCATATGGTAGTGATGTGCCATCCACTTTGAATGGAATGATTTGGGCCGACATGATCCATAACCTTTGAGAGGGGATCTTTGAAGACCCAATACTTTTTCTTCCCACTTGAGGGCAACTTGTTTGTAGCCCATTATGAGCATGCACTCTACACTCATCATGAGTGGAGAGAAAGACAACGTGGGGGTAGGCCATATTTTCTACCATGTTAATTTATTCAAAGCCCACCTACATTGCGAAAGAGCCAAAGGTGGAAGAGATTCTTCATGAGTTTCCATTCGGAGGGTGAATCATTTTGTATGGTTGATAGCTTGGGGATGGTGATCCCCAATATATATCAGCCCACGTGCCTCAATAGGACCTTTTGATGCCCATCGTTGCCTCCAAGGAAATTTCTTTGTTAAAGGATGATAGCTATTTGGGATGCTCACCAAAAGCTATCTTACACATTTGGGAGGGGAAACTTCAAGATACATTCATGATACAACATCCCCGATCTTTGGAGGATCTTATCATATGAGGATGCTACAAGGGACTGGAGAGGAGGTTCTTCGATTCTATCCTTGCGGTTTCTTGAGAACAAGAAACATTTAGGAGGGGAGGACTGTAATATTCCAAAATTTGCATGCAGAGCAAATTGGAATATTGATTTTTGCTAATTTCACCTAGAGTTGAATAAATGGGTAAGGATGCCCTATGCGTAATAAAAACATGAATAAAATCCATAATAATATGGAACGGGATCATTCTAGTAGTTGGATTTTACAATTTCCATGTATGAATAGGAAGAGAATCATGTTGATTCACTCAAGTTGACTAAGTCAACAACACAAGATGGGAGGAGTAGCCTCGATGGAGCTACAACACGCTTTTTGGAGGGAAAGTGATAATGTGATGTTGGAAAAACCCTAATGGGTGGGACCCAAGGTGAGGAGGCTCACAAAGCTTATAAGGAAAGAGATGGCAGAAATTTGAGGTTAGCTTATGGATTATTGATTTTGGTCTCGCTTAGAATATTGAGCATTCTTCGACTATTGAGTTGAGTATACGGATCCCTGTTTAGCACAAGGCATTCCCGCTAGGGATTCCTTCTCCTTCCTTGAGATGTCCCTTGGATGAGCATCGTTCTTCATTTTTCCACATCCGGTGCTCGAGGCCAAGCATCCTCCTTCAGCTACAACGTTATTCCTTTAGCATGGAACATTGTGTTGCGAGGTATTGCAGTGGAAGACTTACAACACCAACTCTTGAGCTTATCTTTCGTGAGGAGGGAGCTCCGCTGATTTGCAAGATCCGTACAAGAGATTTCTAAGCATCTTGTACATATTGGGCATGTGGCCAAAGCATTCTCCATCATTTACTATGCGGTCCTTCACGGAATTACGTTATTTCTCTCTCGTGTTGCAAGAGTAGGGTTTGATCCCTTGCTTGTGAGCTTATTCCTAGGAGGAAGGGCCAACCCTTCTCCCGGAAAGATTTTTTACATCATCCTCCTTCTATTTCTTGTAAATTTTCAGCTACATATACGTATATATACAGTATACTTGTGTTTTCCGCATCTAGATCTGCAGATCATTCTCTTTATACATTATATTTTCATGAAGCCCTTACCGGTTATCCTTATTTTGTATAAAAAAGGAAGAGATCTCTACTTTTCTCAGTCCATTGGATGAATGTATACTCCGTATCTATTGTTTCCCATTACTTTCTGCATAAAACCTCATTAAAATAATGATGTTGTATGCTTCAAGAATTTCGTTAAGCAAATTCATGGGGTTTGGGCTTATTTGAGTCGCATTGGTTTGGGGAGACCTTTTTAACTTGATAGAAGCATTTGTTTTTGCTCCCAATTCTCGGATGTGAGCTATATATTATATATTATAAGGGATCCAAGTCCCATCTTTTCTATATATAGTATTATTTTTTCGAAAGACGAGTTGTTTTATTCCCTATATTGCCGCATTTCCCCACTTTGGAGGGAGTGTATAGGCCATATTATTGTTGCCGATCATTCATTTGATGGGTATTGTTCCTTTAAATATTATGAGCTGATTTACACCACTATGTGCTTGGTTTACTGAAGCTCCAACTTTAGAATATCTTCAGATATTCTTATTGTTGTAGAAATTCCCTAATTTGGGATATTACACAGAGGATTAGACATGAAGATAGTGATTAAAGGATGAAATTCAAAGGTTTATGTTGAGTCCCGAATTTGTCTCTCTTCCATACACTTTTCCATATCTCTTTCACTCACCTAAACCTCCAAAATTGTCAAATATCATGTGCAAAAGGGTATCTAACATGGTTTTTAATTATGTTTGTGTGTTTTCTATTTGATTTAGATTTTGTGTTTCATACAATGTGAAACCCTGTCACTTTCACGACCCGCTGTAACTTTCCGCCGACTATGCGGAAATCAATGTTACGATGTCAACGAAGGAAACGAGCCACATGGGCAGAGCTAGGAATGACAAGGACATGGTTCGTGTCCTATTGGTTCAAGTAAATTCGTCAAGGACCGCGGTCAAAGCCATCCACGTGGAAGTCAACCGTGGAGTTCTATGTCATTGGACTATGCGTGGCATAGAAACATCCATACGACCGTTTCCAAGCTATGGAGGTTAATTGACATCCGTGCAAAGTTGCGGAGTTAGTTACAGCACCCACCTTCCATAGATCCGTTTTCCAACATGGCCATACTCCTAAATCCGTGGCCTTAGTGGTCTCACGTCTTGGTTTGCTATCATAAACTTCGGGAAGTAGAGTTACACTTTTATTGCTTTATAAAGAGCGTTTGCATACGCACGTAGAGTTAGTGAATGCTGATTGATGGTTATTAGTTGATATGTCGTTCGTTAAGTTGATGTGCGTACCTAGTTATGTGGTGATTACGCGCCTTGAACGTAATACCACCCATTTTCAGTGAACTTTCTTTTTTAATGAAAAACACTCGTTTCACAACTTAATTCGTGTTTGAAGATCATACCGGAGCTGCGTAGAGGGCACTGTCGGTAGGGGTTCGTGTATTAATGTATATATTTTTCATTTCATTTCTTTAAGCAGAGTCATTGTATCATAACTCATTACATGTTCATATTTCATAGTTGTTTTTATTTGCTGTTCACACATTTCTGTAATTTCCATTGCATTCCTGTCTTTTATGTTTTTATGATTGTTAAATCATGATCGACTTTCTTGTGCAAGTTTTAGGTAGAGGAGCTCAGGGCATTTTCATAGTATTTTTTTGCTAATGATATGAAAGCGATATTAATACTGCTTGCTAGTTTTCTTTCCGGTCTTTGTTTAACTTCGAGTTTTTGTCTTGTGCACTTCGGTTTTTGTTTATCTGATTCGTAGTTAAAATTAGACATATAGCTACTCATAGTGCTCTTCGACTACTCAGAAAGCCACGGTGGAGTGATGGTGAGGGGCCGCATGATGAGATGTGTAGTTTAGTATTAGTTTCCTTTCCGCAAAATTAGATATATTACTTTCATAGCGTCTTCGATTTCCTCCGAAAGCCATTGTCGGAGCGATGGTGAGGGGTGCATGATGAAGTGTGTAGTTTAGTATTAGTTTCTTTTCCGCAAACTTAGATATATTGAATCATGTATGACATCTTCAATTGCCTCGAAAAGCCACAATGCGAGTCGATGGCGAGGGATTGAATCGTAGTGTGTATGGTTTAGTGGTTTACTTCTTTTGGCAAATTAAATATCGGTTACACAAGTGGTTTATGATTACTTTCACAGTCATAGTCTAATGATGAAGGGTCGGAAAATGAATTGATGTAATCTGATTTAGATTTCTTTCATTGCAATTTTGAATTTCCATAAGCGTAGTTTATTTTGTGTTCGGGTTGGCCGTGCAAGAATAGTTTAGTTTTCATATTCACTAGTTTCTTGTTTTGATCCATTAGATTAACAATACTTTCCATTTTATGAGATTTACTTTCTTTTCTGTGTTTGTAATTTCAATTTGCTTTTAAAGCTTTTAGAGATTGGTAAATCATTATAGATATCACTTCCTTGAACAATTATAACCAAACTTGTTTTTCACTTTCGAAATTTCCATTTCACCTAGGAAAAGACCATAAACGAAAAAAAAGCAAGAAAGAGGTTATCTTGCACATATAGTGCGCGCAATTCATGGGCTTACGATTCCGGATTGACAATTAAATGCGACAATTTAGGACACACTAAATTGACCAAACATTTGCGGCGCCGTTGCGGGAAGTGTAACTAGGTGGCCAATTTCTTACACATAAAATCATAAAAAAGAAGGAAAACATGTAACTTTGAAGTATGCTCTCCTCTTGCACCTAGTGTGATACGGAGGATCGAGAGTTATTGGTTTAGTAATTTCTTAAGTATGCTCTCTTCTTGCACCTAGTGTGATACGGAAGATCGAGAAAAGAGAATTATTAGCCCAACTTTTATTAAAAAATATAAAAAAATGACATGCATAGAGCAAGAGATTCTAGGGGAAGGTTTATAGCTACGCCAAGAGTTCGATTTTCACAACTCCATCTTGTTAAAGGCATAGACCGGAGTCACCATCATCTACCCCTAGCCTTAAGATTTTTGGAAGCCAAAGAACGGTGAATTAGAGGATTCTCCTACACCACCTACTAAAGCCTACTTAGAAAACAAAAACTTTCTCTCATCCTTCCTTGATAGAAGAACTAGAGGACTATAAGGACTCTAAAGAAACTATCATGGCAGAGGAAGTAATAAATAGGGTGGAGGTAGAGGGAGAGGAGATAAGGAAGATAACAATGGTGAAGGAAATAATGGTAGAAATAGGGACGATTTTCTTGGATTCCCTATAGTTGATGAGGAAACTCATGCAACAATGAAAAATATTTCACCATACGCTATCCTAACTTTTATGGATTACAGTGGAAGATTCTGAAACATTTCGTTTGAGTTTGAAGTAGTGTGGCCGAACTTATGACTATATGGAAGATTCTCAAAAACTCAAAGCTGCTTTCCTTCAACTTTGAAGGGATCTCGCTTTGAAATGGTTCATGGGATTAGCCACTCAGTCTATCGAGGACTTGGAATGATATGAAACAAACATTTTTTGGATAGATACTTGGACTATTGTATGCCCTACCAATCATAAGGATGAGGTATTCAAAATGATGCAAAAAGAAGATGAAAAATTTGGAAGACTTAATTGAAAGATTTCAATACAACTTGAAAAAGAAACAAAGATGAGCAACTTGAATAGTCGAAACCTGAAAGCCCTCCTATTAAAAGACATTAGAATGAATGGATAGACATTTTAAACATGATGGGTAAAGGAGACATTTCTCAACTCCCATTTCATGATATAACGAGAACTATGTATCCAATTCTCAAGGGGGAAGATCTAAAATGAAAAGGGCATAGGGATTCTTCTCTTATTAGGGCTAACAAATACATGAGTCGGATCGTAAGAAGCAGAGGAGATTGGTAATATGCTTGATGAGTTTTCAAAACTGATATCTTAGGGGGTCTTAGTGAACAACTAGACACCCTTAAAAATCAAAACAAGCGACGAGAAACAGATGCTTTAGCCATCTTTTGTCCCGAAATGTGAAAGAAACATGCTTTAAGGGAATGTCCCTTGGATGCAAAAAGTTGTAGAAACATGTATGATTTGTCAGAAAATCAGTGAAATCAGAGGATTGTCCTTCAATCCACTGGACTCAAAGTTGTTTTTCAAGAAGATCCAAATTCAATAGAATCTCTCTGCATTTTATTTGCAAGGAGACCTTCAGTGAGGACAACAATCTCAAGGGTTTAACAACCCTAGGAATCTTCAAACCCACCAAATTGGACTCCTTGTAACAACCTTGGACCTAACATCAAAACTCATATCAGCTATGGGTACAAGGGATGCAAAATCCTTATGGGAGATTTGCTCAATTTTATCAATATCCTCCATCTTTTCAAAAACCCAACAAGCTCCACAATTTCCAAGCCAAAATCCACAACAACTTTTCATTGCCATTTCCACAACATCAACCTTCTCAACAAAATACAAATCCTCAACTCATGCTCCCATACCAATAGAAGAAAAATCAACTTCCAGGCACCTCGGCCATTGCCAAATCCTAACAATACAGAAATCCTCAAACTACTTATATGGTAGAGAAGGACAGCAATTTCCTACCTATGGGTGCAACTTTCCTCTCCAACGAGTGTTCCTCTCTGGATACTGGTAAGAGTTTGGAAAAAAACCACTTCTATATGAACATTCAAGAGCAAGATACCTCTGGGGAGGACTTCTCTTTCAGGTCGACAGAAGAGTTGGGAAGAATCTACTTTCAGAAATTCAAAAATTCAAAAAAGAAAAAGAAAAGCCCAGCATCACAACTCCTACTAGTTGGGCTGACATCTGCATATCTTTCGTCCTGCACACCTCCTTTTCCGGGAAAGTCTACAAATTGATAAGGGGGTGGAAAAACTTTCAAGTTTTGTTGCCTAACTATGACTTTCTGAGATGAATTGAATAATTTTTGTATCTAAAGGTTCAAATTGCCACAAGCCATTCGAAAGAGAATTCCTATTCTAGCAAAAACCATAAAGGAAGTTGAGTTTCAAAAAGACCGGAAAGAAAGCTAAAGGCACACAAGAAGAATCCACAACGGTAGGAGAAGAATTGACGGACATGGTAACAGACGGAAAAAGAAATTGCAACATGCGGAAAGTGTACATGAATCCTGGAGAGTCCAATTGTCAAGACACATATAAATGGGATAGAAAGTCCAAACACGTTGATTGACTTGGGAGCTGCATATCAACATTATGAGTGAACGGAGCTATGGAACGATTTAAAACTTCCTAACCTTCGTTTTTCACCACCTGCTTTATTGCAACTTGCGGATACGTTACGGTTATTAAAGCCTGGGATGAGCGTGTTAGAAAATATTTCGGTCTCCTGCAGATTCTTTGTGAGGTATCCAGTGGACTTTGTAATGATTTTGACTCCCAAAAAGTAATCTAGGAGGACATCCAGTGTCTTGAGAAGACCTTGGTGCGTGCCACGGTGCAGTGCTTTCTGATTAGTTATATAGATGCGGAGACTTTGCTTACTGCATTTTCTATTGGTAATTCGACAGAGAAATTCAATTTGTATCCTCCACTTGAAAGCGATTTCCCAGGAAATAGGAGACAATGAAATGGGTGCGATGATGAGAACACTACTCTGACTTTGTCTTTACGTTTACGAGATTAGTGAGGATAAGTCAAATTACGAACACATTAGAGAAATTTTGAGATAACTTGAGAGTGTGACACACAATTTCGGTTGGAGATACGGCTTGTGAAATATCTGTCATCCAGACAAATGTCTTCTGCTATGGAAGAGTGGTAATTCTGTTTTTGAAGTTTTCCGGAAAGGACGACAATGTCAGCAAACATGCGGAGAAGTCACGCAAGAAGAGACAACGAGAATCTTGCAAAAACATTCTCTTGCATTTGGCACTTGGAAGTATACTTGACATGGAAGGAGTCATTGATCTAAGACTTGCATCACATCATATCTGTGTGGGAAAACGAGTGGACCGATCGGAGACAGCTTTCGAAGAAGGATGAGGTCCAAATCTTGGGGAGATAGTGGGAAAGAGAGAGCTCCAAGAGAAGCTTCTCAATGTAAACTTCATTTCTCCAATTTCAGGATAGCCAATGGGTTTCTCCTTTGGTTGTAGTACCTAAAAAGAGCGTGTAAATGGAGAGTATGCATTGATTCTGAGGAGTTGAACAAAAGCAACTTTGAAGGATCAACTTTCCTTTGCACTCTGACGATCCAGGTATTAGATACATTGGTATTGAGTAAAAAGTACTTTTCATTTTTGGATGGTTTTAGTGGCTATAATCAGAATTCGGGTCGCTCTGAAGGTCAAAGATAAGACCACATTTACTTGTCCATGGGGAACTTTTGCCCTGCAGGTGCTTCCTTTTTGAGGTTGTGTAATGCACGAGCAACATTCCAAAAGAAGCGGTGCTAGAAAATTTTTCACAGAATCTAATCTGCTACAGTGTACCTGTGTAGGTTTATATGGATGATTTTCTAGGTTTATGGTAATTCATTTGAAGAGGCATTAGAAAATTTGGAAAAAAGTTCTCCTCTTAAGATGCTCAAAGAAATCAAACCTTTCATTAAAGATACATGAAAAATGCTTTATGATGTTTCTTGAAAGGAGATTGTTTTAGGACATCATATTTCAGGAGGATGGAATTGAGATTGATAGATCAAAGAGAAGTTGAGAGTCATCTCCAAGTTGCCCTGTCCAAATTGTCAAAGAAGATGTTAGGAGTTTTCTAGGATTTCTTTGTTTCTATAGAAGATTTATAGAAAACTTCACTAAAGTAACATCTCCACTCTTCAAAGTTGCTTACAAAAAGGCTGACGAGTTAGGCGGGATCCTGATTGTCAGTACGCTTTTGAGAACTTTCGAAAACGAGAATCTCGAAGCACCCTGTCTCGAGAGGACGAGTTGAAACTTCCTTTGCCATGTTTCTACGGACTGACGAGGATACGAGCTCTTGGGCTTGTGTTGGGTCAAAAAGATTTAATTCCTTACGCCATTTACAATACACCGGTAAAAATTTGACTCCCCACGAGATTTGAATTATCTTTGTGTTGAGAAAAAGAATTCTTCGAAATTGTTGTTCATGCAATTAATACAGTTTTTAGAACATTACATAACGGGCTATGACTCTTTATTCATACGTGACCATTGCTGCAATTAGATATTTAATGAAACAAACACTGTCTGCTACGCGCTAGTGGAAGTGGCTTTTACTTTTGCGAGAGTCAATATTATTTCTGTGTTAGATAGACCGAGAGAAAACGAATACGGTGGCTGATTTCTTGTCTAGAAATTCAAATACTAAAGAAGATTCTCCTGTGAAAGAAAATGGGATTTCACCGATGAATATTTGCTTTTGCGGTAACTATTAAGACCCATCGTATGTGCGGTCTGCTTAACTATTTGGTTACGAGAAACTACCTTCTTGCATCTATTTCCAAGAGAAAAAACGAAAAAATTATTCGAGAGTTCAAGGAATATTCATGGATTTCTAACGAATTGTTTAAAAACGGGGCCGGATCTTGTGATCGAAAGATGTGTTAGGGAAAGAGAATGAAATGCTGATGTTCGTGAGGCATGTCATGATAGAACTGTGCTGGCGGACACTTTTGCGGACAAAAGGACGGCCTATAAAATCCTTTTCCTTCGGGATATTATTAGCCTACTCTCTTCAAAGATACATAAACAATATGTCAAAAGGTGTGATAGCTTTGCCCAAAGAGTAAGCCCTGCCCTTTCAAATGAAATTCCAAAGTGCAAAGCACGGTGCTCATTGAACCCTTTGAAAAATGGGCTTTAGATTTCATTGGACCGATTAATCCACCATCGAAGCAAAGAGAAGTATGTGTTGGTTTTGTTTCAGTTGTGTTTACTAAATGGGTGAGAAGCTAGAGCATTAGTATTCGCTGCGAAAGAGTCGAGTTTTTCACTTTTTCTTTGTGAAAGGATATTTTTACTACGCTTTTGGTCGCTCCAAGAAATTTGTAACGGGATACGGAGAGAGCCAGACTCGTCAAAATTCTGGTGGAGAGAGTTGAAATGGAAGAATACCACCAAAATCAAGCCACTGATCTACTACCCTACCATCAAAGCAAATGGTCAAGTGGAGTCCACAAACAAGAGAAATTCTTGAAAGTATCATCACCAAAGGCTTGTTCATCTACATAGAAGAGATTGGGCGAGACCGAAGCTTCCGGAGGCCTTGTGGCAGGCCCTACTGAGAACGCCATGAGAGAGAATACAACGGGACATTCTCATGAACTTGTTTGTGGGAAGAGAGGTCTTGTTCCCCAGTGAGTTCAGAGTCAAGACCTTCAAAGATAGACGAGTTCGAGTTGGGAATGGACTTATCGAAGCTCAAAAAGCATAGAATGGAGCAATTGAATGAGCTAGGTGAGATCGGACGAGAGAGCAATTCTAAGAAGCGAGTCTAGTTCAATGCCTCAAAGAACTAAGTGGCACTGACAAATATATCAAAGAGAAGAAGTTTCAGAGGAGGAGATTGGGCATTGTTATTTGACTCCAAGTTTAAAGACTTTCAAGGGAAATTTCGAGACTCATTGGCCTGAGGCACATATGAGATTGAGCAAAGGTCTTTAACAATGTGTTTTGTAAGAATCAAAGACCATTGATGAGTTTCAAACTCCTCTTTTAGTGAATAGCCACGAGATTGAAAGTTTGCTCATAAGCCACTCTCTAAAAGTTTTGTCAGGTTGTTTTCAAGAAAGAGGATTACTGCAATCGGTGCAGTACGAGAATGAATCCTTCTTCTCTGCCAAGCTAGTTTTTGTTTTTCAAGTTAGAGAAGAGAAAAGAGAGAAAAAAAAAATGTGTATCTCGCCTTTGAAAACCAGTGCGTACGATTGGCGGGTCTTATACGGAAAATGTCATGTGAAAATCGGGGGCTTTCGACACTCTATATTTTCCATTAAATGTTTTATTTCGCTGTCTCCACCACCCACTCCACATTTCATTTCACTTCATTTCATTTTCATTTCATGTTCATTTCACGTCGTTCCACTTCATCTCATCCATTCCATCAATAAAAATGTTGCTGTGAGCCATTTCCACCTCGTCATTTGTCATGTTGTTCATTTCTACTGCAGCCAGTCGTAGGCTGCGTCAGGTCGTCGGTGCGAGCATCTGTCTCCATGGTCGAAAGCTCCCGATTTAACATGCCCGGAAGCATGATTCGCGACTGCTACTACTCTAAGCTCATCAAAAAAGAATGCCTGCGATTGAGTTGTTGTTTTTTCTTAAAATCATGAAGAAGAATAAAATGCGGGAGAAGGATCAATGGGACATTCAAAGACACTAATGAAGATCAATGTCGATTTGAAGACGAGGGCAAAAGCAAGAGATTCCAAAGTGGTATGCTGAATAAAGTTTCAGCTGGAAATAGTATATAAAGACACATTTTTATGTAATTCTAAACTATGAGCTACTACCGTAGCGCGCGATGATTATGTTAATGGTCGACTAAAGCCTTTAGCTACGATGCTCTCATATTTATCCTCTTGCATTTGTTCACGCATGCAGCTTCTGGTATTGAAATTCCGACTCTTACTCATGTTCAAATGGCCCATAGAAGACACGATACGTATTTGAGTTGACAAAAAGGACTCTTGCAAGCCGCATAACTCCATAATCGTTAGGTGTGAGAAAACGATGTTCATATTTATATGCCACGGCCACTCAAAAAGATATACAAAATACGGTGAATGCATTGTAGCTTTCGTTAACTTCTTTGTGGTTTTTCTCTGTCAGTGTTTACAAAACCTCACATCTACTCATTCTCATTCCGTAACTTCACTCCATTCAGTTCACTCTTACTCGCGCTCTCATTCTCTCGTATGTTCACCGCAGTCTTATTCCATTACTGTGTATGGTGCTCATTTCCCGTTTTGCGATAACATCCCCACGACGTTGTGCTCGACTCCGATGTGTTCCGCCGTTCCCGCCCGCCCAAAGCCCTCACGGAAGGCAAGGCCGCGAAGCACGGAAGAAAGTAAAACGGGAAAGAGTGTAAGGGCGGAGGCCGGAAGGACCGAGGTTCATGATTTCCGCGAAGCAGAAAGACATGTTGAGAAAAGCTAAATGCGCTGCGCTTTTGATGAGGAGTCGTTACCACGAAAGGAAAGTTACCAAACGTTTGCGAGATCATGGTGACAGCTCGGAGGCGAGAAAGTGGGAGAACCTCCGTTTTTGGTCGACGAGGCATCAGCTGGCGAGCGACCACGAGAACTTCTGCGAAGGAGAAACGGTGGTTTCAAAAAGCAGTATGGGTGATGAGGGCATGGAGAACAATCTCTGAAAATCAAGGTATGGATATCCTTTGTTTTCAAAGAGGATACGATTACGCGACAATAAAGATGAGATGAGGCCCACTTTATTGCTGCTCATTGTTCGAGGAAATTTCTTCATCGTGTGAAGCACGCTTTGGCTCTATGTGCATGTATCATACTTCAGGATGACTGATGAATTTCCTTGAAAACGAGCTTTCTCAATCTTCCTTGTATTTCCTGTTCATTAGCTTGAAGAAAATGCGTGCAGCAATTGTGCTTTAGAAAACACCCTGGGAGATGTGGAGAGCCTCATTTGTATCATCATGGGCTTACATAAAATTTTGGTTGAAAAGGAGCTAAAAGAGAAAGAGAAAAGATACATGGGAACAGTTCTTAGTAAGAAAGCTTCTTTGAAGGAGCTCGGAAAATTCACCGAAAGGAGGTAAGTCCAATTAGAAAGAGTAGAAGAAAAGAAAGAAAATGGATGTTGAAACCCAAGTTGCTC
The DNA here is from genome assembly GCA_034641835.2 of Pinus albicaulis. Classification (NCBI taxonomy): domain Eukaryota; kingdom Viridiplantae; phylum Streptophyta; class Pinopsida; order Pinales; family Pinaceae; genus Pinus; species Pinus albicaulis. Next base: position 619,547,241 of record CM076583.1, read on the forward strand.
CTACACGGAAGTTCACATAGACATGCCTTGGCATAAAAGAAGTAGAGAAGGAAAAGAACGGTACGATGAGATCCAGAAAGAATGCTTCTACTATTCTTATGAAGAAAAATGAGTGGCAGAGAAGAGAGATTGGTAAAAAGGAAGAAGAAGGAAATCAAAATTAAGAAAGACAGCCATATCAAAAGAGGAAAGGAAATTGTCAAGTTTCGTCCATAAAACTTCTTCTTACGAAGAAGAAGATCACCAGATTCTATCCCGAGAGAAATTAATTTTTCTTCAAAAACGATCATCTCTATCTAAAAAAGGAACAAAAACGAGGAAAAGCAAGAACAAGGGTAATGATAGCGCGACAAGCGAGTGAGGAGCATGCGGCGGGCTTAAGGAGAAAGCGAGAAAAAACACAAAATTAGTCCTCCATTTTCATTGATTTGGGTGAAGAGACATACTGAACGAGTCTCCAATGCCCGAGCCATAGTCCATTTCGGTCGAGTTCGTGAACTGACTCCTGCTGTCACTCCAATGGAACGGGCGGGCGTGCTCCATGCCTGTTCTCGGCCAAAATGTTGGTGGCGAGGTCTCCTCGGCCAAATTTTGAAAACATAATTCTCACTTGCAAGCATTTTGAGGACGAGTCCGTTGAAAAAGACACCGGAAGCAGACGCCCAGACGGCGGAGAAGGTCTGTGACTATGTAGAAATCACTGAAGAAAGCGACCCACGGAGTCCAGACACCTCTTCTGTAGGCCTCCTACATTGCGAGGATAACGTTGGGTCATTCGAAAGCGAGGGAGATTTTTCCCGAGGCTTGAGCTTTTGAGATGACGGCATATCATAAGAAAATGAAACACTCAAAGAGACAAGGAGAAAATACAGCTGGACAAGGTTATCTGTGACAATGCTATGTTACATTTGATTATTTGGAAAAAGAAAAATAAGAAGCTAAAAAGGAAATGCCAAAAAGCTGAGCTGAGCACGTGAATATCAGTCGGTGCCATCATGGAGAAACCAGAATGATGGCGAGTGCCAAAGAAGAAGGAAAGGGGGTTAGATGTGTTGGAAAGTCTGAAGTATCAAGGCACATGAGTGAGCTAAAGAGTGTCAAAATTTTGGTTGCAGCGAGGACACGCAACACAACTTCATGAGTGTATGTTGAGTCCGAATTTGTCTCTCTATCCATACGCTTTTTCATATCTCTTTCACTCCTTTCTCAAACACTCCAAAATTGTCAAATATCATGTGCAAAAGGAGTGTCTAACATGGTTTTTAATTATGTTTGTGTGTTTTCTATTTGATTTTAGATTTTGTTCATACGGTGCGGAAACTTGTCTTCTTTTCACGACCCGCTGCTGTCTCATGACTATTTGTGGAAATCAATGTTACGGTGTACAGCGAAGAAGCAGGCCACGTGGGCGGGAGCTAGGAATGACAAGGACATGGTTCATGTTCTATTGGTTCAAAATGCGGTCGTCGAGGAAAACGCGGTCAAAGCCATCCACGTGGAAAGTCCTCGTGGAGTTCTGTATCGAAATTGGACATCTTCGTTTACGCGCATAGAAAACAACGCCATGCAGCTTCGTTCCCGAAGCTTACGGAGGTTAGTTGGTCATGCTTTGTGCAAAAGTTGCGGAGTTGAGTTATGCGCCCACCTTCCATGAGATCCGTTTTCCAACATGGCCTTGTACTCCTAAATCCGTGGCCTTAGTGGTCTCGATGTTGTATGCTATAAACATAAACGGCGTTACATTTTATTCGCTTTATAAAGAGCGTTTGCGTACTGCACGTAGAGTTAGTGAATGTGAGATTGATAGTTGTTAGTTGATATGTACGTAAGTTGATGTGCGATGCTACTTGTTACGTGGTGATTACGACGCATGCAGGCCGTAATACCACGACTTGTAGTGACTTTCTTTTTAATGTGAAAAACTACTGTTTCATAACTTGGTCGTGTTTGAGAGATGCATACGGTAGCTGCGTAGAGGCTACTTTCGGTGAGGTTATTGTAACTCATTAATACTGTATATTTTTCATTTCATTTTCTTTAAGCGGTCATTGTATCATAACTCATTACATGTTCATATTTCATAGTTGTTTTATTACTGTTCATACATTCTTTGCAGCAATTTTCCATTGCATTCCTCTTTTGTCTTTTATGTTTTTATGATTGTTAAATCAACAGAGTCGATTTTCTTGTACGGAGTTTTAGGTGGGCGGCCTGGGAAACATTTCTTAGTATTTTTTTGCTAATGATATGAGGCCGATAGTATTAATGTCTTGCTAGTTTTTCTTTCCACGAGTCTTTGTTCTCGTTTTGTCTTGTGCACTTCGGTTTTGTTTATGCGATTCGGTAGTTAAAATTAGACATATTAAGCTACTCATAGTGTCTTGAGATACCTCCGAAAAGCCACGTGGAGCGACGGTGAGTGCAAATGAGTGAGAATGTGTAGTTTGAAAGTATTGAATTCTTCTAAGAAAAATTAGATATGTTCTGATTTGCTCATAGCGTCTTCGGTTCCTCCAGAAAGCCACGGTTGCAGTTGATAGTGAGGGTTGCATGATAGAGGTGTATGGCAATGGTAATCGTTTCTTTCCATGTGACTTGAGATATATTGAATCATGTATGGCATGTACCAATTGCCTCCGAAAGCCACAGTGGGTGATGGCGAGGATTGAGATCATGTGTGTATGGTTTAGTAGTGGTTTACTACGCATGATTAAATATGGATTACTCAGGTTGTTTATGATTGCTTCATAAGAATACATGCGTTTGGTGCTAATGATGAAAGATGGAGAAAATGAGTAGACGCAATACTGATTTTGAGTTCCTTTCATTGCAATTTGAATTTCCATAAGCTAGTAGTTTCTTTTTGTATTGGAGTTGGTGACCAGAGAATAGTTTAGTTTTCATATTCACTAGTTTCTTGTTTTGATTCATTAGATTAACGAGCACTTTCCATTTCGTGAGTTTACTTTCTTTTGTCATTTGTAATTTCAAATTTTCTTTTAAAGTTTCAGAGATTGGTTTAAATCATTTACAGAGGCTATCACTTCCTGTCAGACAATTAGAACCAAACTTGTTTTCACTTTGTAGCATTTCACCTTCGTGAAAGACCATAAAGCGACAAAAAGTTAAAGAAAAGTTGTCTTTTTTTATAGTGTGCATACTATCATTCGATTTACGGAATTGTGGATTAAACAGTCATCGTGTTTAGGACACACTAAAATTGACCAAGCAGTTTAAAAACAAATAATAAATAAAGCAAAGCAGGTCATAAAGAAAGATATAAGGATAAAAGCGGGTGGGACATACTACAAAGGCTAAATCAAGGCTCAAAGGCCTAATACGTGAGTTTTATGATTAAACAAAGACAAATGACTAGCTCAACGACGCTTTCGTGAGCTAACTCAAAAAAAGAAGCATTTACTTCTCCAAGGACCAAACTAAACCACCCACAACATGATTTCTTTCCATAAAGGCGGTGGTGGTATTATTGCATGTCAGGAGATATTTTTGAAGTAGCTCAATAGTTATTGCAAAGTTATTACAAAGCTTTTTAAATTTAAAAAATTTCACTTATTCTTCCTTTGAAGATAAGATATGAGTTATTGAAAGAAAGAAGTAGTCATGAGATATTCCCGCCTTAAGCCTTGCATGGTTTTCTAAGGTTAGGGAATGCACTTACTTCCGTAATAAATGATACTCAAACCCTATCTTAGGCTTCACCTCTCATTTGTAGCATAAATCATCGCATCTAAACTCATTTTTAGTGTTGGGTATTTGATGACTCTTTTGAAGTAATACATAGTCTTTTGGAATTTGAAGGAAAATTGATGTCTTGGATCTTGTGGATGCCCCTGATTTGTTTGTTGATGGAGGAGGCTAGATCACTAGATCCACCCGAGCTTAGCGATTGGTGAAGTGATTCTATCGTCTATATTATTTCTCATGTTCTCATTATGTTTTCATCTTTTCTTTGTTATAGTAGAGCAAAATTTTTTAGGCTAAGAAAATGTCTTTTGAAATCACCTTAGTTCTCGTTTTGCTCTTTAGTGTCTTAATGTTTTCTTGCAAGGTCTGACCGGAGGATTCTTAATTGCCCTCCAATTCCATCTAGCTTGTTATTTTAGAAATAATTCAATAGAGTATAACGAAGGAGTTTCTCCTTTGGTAAGTCCATGTTCATTGGTATGACTTGAGAGGTTGTTTTAAGGAATGATTTGAATAGAGTGAAACCAGTGGAAATTAGTGGTGAGTCCATGCTCCTTTGAAGTACAACTTGAGAATTTTCTCTCAAGTTTCTTTAAAAGTATGCTTACTAGAGTCTAAACCGTGGAATTATATGGTGTGCTCTATCCTCTGGACTCGCCTTAAAAGGTTTCTTTGAAGACCCCTAGAGAGTTGGTCAAAAGCGATTAGATTATTTTTGTTTGATCTCGTGCTACTCTCACACTCGTTATCTTATATGTTTTTCTTTAAATAAAAGTAGTCTTTTGATTACCTGGATTGTTGTCTCAAAGGTTTTCTTGTTCAAAGTTTGTCTAAAGAAGTCTATGGTTTTCCCTTATCCTTTGGCCTCACTTCAAACATTTACATGAAAGATTCCTCTTGTTTAAAGTGCATGATAAAGGATTCTTAATTTCCTTTGTCCTACTTTTTCATTCTTATCATCATGTTCATATCACTATCCTAAAAAAATTGAAGATCCACCAGCCAAGTTAGATTTTTCCATATGATACTCCCCCGATCCATTTATTAACTTATCATGACTTTCTCATTTGACACCATTTCCCAATGACTTAGAGATTTTCTCATTCTATCTATGATCTTTGATCATTATGTCCAACAAAACAAATCAAACAAACCTCATACTTAATAACTAGCCTAAAATAAACCCCGCAAAGAAAACAAGCTCATATCCTTTGCAAACAAATAAAGAGATCCCTCTCCGAGTTCAGGAAGGCTAGGTCTTAAAACTCTAAAGATTGGTTCCATGTTGCCTTGTCATTTGGTATACCAATCTTCCAAATCACTGGGATACCAACAAGATTGGGAGCATGCCCTGAGGGTAGCTCGAATTACATTGCCGGAAGGATAGGATGAGCAGGTGCTTGAAGATAATGGATCGAAGGAGTTCATCGATAGCGATGTTGCATTACTTGATGCATGAAAAAGAAGGTAGCAAAGAAAAGAAGAATTATGTTGGAAGGTGTGAAGGACCATATTGTGTCAAGCCTTCATGGGAAAATGTCCACTCCATTTGCGATGTGGAATGCTTAGCGTACGATTTTCCAAAAGCATCAATGACCATACGAAGTTGGCGCTAAAAGATAAGCTCGGAAAAATCAAAATCGGAAGGGCGACAATATTCAAAATATCTCATGAAGTTTTTCCAATGTAGGGATGAGATGGGAATTGTGGGAATTATGTTGTGGATGATAACTTGGTGAGCTTAGCTCTCCTTGGGCTTCCAAAGAGTTGGCACAACTCACGACCTCTATCAATGGACTGGGAGAAACGCCGGATTTGGGGATGCGACTTGGTTGGGATCTTGTGGGAGGAGATATGGCAGAAATATGAGGGATAGCTGTTCATCGAAGAATGATGATGAAGAGAATTGCGCTTTGGCTCCCAAAGTAAGGAAAAGGAAGGAGAATAAATCCCATCCAAAAATCCGAGGCTAAAGGCAAGAAGCTATATTTGTCCAAGGTGAAGTGTTTGACTATCACTGAACATGGGCATTCTCGCCACTATCTGCCTGCTTAGAAAAAGAAGAACAAGAAGGTCGCTAGAGCTTTGAGTGGGTGAGGCCTTAGCCTCACTTTGAACTTGATTTCTCCTTGATCGTATGCTTGGTTTCAAGTGCAATGGGATCCGTGTGGTATCTTGATAGTAGTGCTTCCTTCCATATGATGGGAGATAAGTGAGTTGTTTAGTGACTTGGAGGAGAAGGATCTCCAAATGCATATAGAGATGGGCGAAGATGGTAGATATAGTGCGACAGACATTGGAACCATTACCTTTAAGAGTGGATTCGTGAAACCATTTCTATTGAAAGATGTTATGCATGTTCAGTGTCTAAAGAAGAACTTGGTCTTGGTCACTATGTTGGAGGACAAAGGTTATGATTATTTTCGACGAGGGAAAATCCTTCCCGTGTGACATAAAAGACAATGGGTCAAACCAAGAGGATAGGGATTCGAGTTAAGAATCCCTAGCAACCCGAAGGTAGATGGTTGTGTTGCAATGATGGGAAAAGCGTAGAAAAGTAGTAAGTCGAGATGAGGGAGAATTATGGCACGAGGATATTGGGCCATCTTCACTCATGGCGCCTTGAAGATTTTTGCGGCATATTTCTACTCGATGCTTCCCAATGGTACTCTTGTGTAGTCGAGATCGATGCAAAGGGCATGTACTGATGGGTAAGTTTGTGAATACCACCTTTCATGAGAAGGAGAACCGTGCTTCGAGTGATCTTGGAGAGAATTCACACAAACGTAGTGGACATTTCTCGGTTTCGTCAAAATAAAAATACATGTATTATGTTATATTTGTTGATGAATATTCTCGTAGATGTTTGGATCTTCTTCATGCAAAAGAAGATCGAAACATTCTCAAATTTCTATGAGTTTAAAGCATTGGTGGAGAAGGAGTCGGGGAAGCAAGTGAAGGTTCTACGGAAGTGATAATGGTGGTGAATATATCCTGAACGAATTCAAAAAGTGTGTAGCAAAGAATGAATTTGAAGAGAACTCATAGCACCTCATAACCCACAACAAAATGGGGTCGCGGAGGAAGAAAAAAACGATCGTGGGTGTTGCTGACGCTATGCCGCATGGCCACGGCCTACCAATGCACTTGTGGGTAGAAGCATGCGACACTGCCGTGTTTATGTGAAAGACCATTTTCTCTCGGAGAGTACTTGGCATGAGTACACCGAAGAAGCTTTTCTACTGGTAAGAAGCTCGATATTTCTCATTTGAAGATTTTTGGCTCATCTCGTTTACATTCATGTGACAAAGGATGCTAGCAAAGTAAGATGGAGCCCAACCGCAAAAGTTGGGATACTTGTGGGGTACGAGAGAAACACCCCCATAATTATTGTGTGTATTTTCCAAACAATCGAATGAATGTGGTGCGATGGGATATAAAATTCAATGAGGTGAAAGCCGTGAAGTTGTCGCTTGAGAGGGAGCTACACTTGCATGCAGAAAGAGAGCTGCTTTGTTCCAAAATATGAGCCTCTAGATGTGGATCAACCACGGAGAGGAGATTCATGGAGTGGAGGGAGTCCACTCATGCAAATACAAACATCGGGTTGCAGCGAGAAAGCATACCATCGAATCCGAGAGAGTCGAGCTGGAAAGTGGGCACTAGCGAAATGTAGGGAGTCCCCACATCACAAGCACAAACGAGAGACAATCACTCGATTAATTTACCCAGATACATGGCTCTTATGAGAAAGAGTATCATGACAGAGCCATCTTATTTTGAAGAAGTAGTGCAGCCCACATGGGTATATTCCATGGCGGAGAGTATGACTCATTTTCAAAAACAATTCTTGGGAGATTGTTCCAAGGCCGGTTGGTAAATCGCTGGTAGGTTCAAGATGGATCTACAAGGTAAATCAAGTTATTGATGGGAGCGTTGAGAAGTATAAGGAAATATTTGTTGCTAGAGGCTTCTCACGGATCGAGGTGGATTGATACAAGAAACCTTTGCCGTCATACGGTGATTCTTCGTAAGGACCATCCTTTGCTCTCCCAGCGATAGATGGGTTGGTACATTCATCAAATGGATGTGAAGACAACATTCCTTAATGGGATCATTGAGGAAGAAGCGCCATTGATCAGCTTGAAATATTTTTAGATCTTTCGTCAGGGAGTCGCATGTGTTCGACTCAAAAGAGTTTTGTATGAATCAAGAAAAGCACCTCATGCTTGGTACACACAGACGACAACTATTTCCTGTGGATGTAATATCCAAAATTGGGTACTCGACAATGCATGTCTGAAAAATACATTTTTAAGAAATGGATGCTGTAGAAATTAAAACTGCTACTGGATCTCTTGGATATGACAATCTAAGTCCCTAAATCACCCGAGGATATCGAGAAAAAAATCCTTCAAGTGAGGTAAACAAGTCTCACACCTAGTATGGTTGAAAAATACTACGAATGGAGACTGTAGAAACCAAACAATACTACTGCGTAGAAAATAGCAGGTTTAGCGGATGAGTAGGATTCAATAAGGAGAAGCCCAATATTTACTTATACATCAACAAATCATAGTTATGTTAAAGCCCATAAATTACAAAGTAAGAAGATAGAGGATTTAAATGAAGAAATCCTCAAAGAAGAGGTATATACAACCATAGAAAAATGATGAAAAAGCTTGAAAACGTTATATTATTGGGTCGCAACACCGTGTATTACACTTTATGTCTAGAGCAGATGCACTTGTGCAAAAATTTTGAGATCTATATCGGTCAGTACACTGAGAAAGGCTCCTCTAAGTTCCCCGAGGGTTTTGAGAAAAAACATAAAGTACATGGAGTAGATGCGAGATCTTGTCATGGCGGTGATCCAGGGATTTGAGAAAGTACAATAGTACAAGAGTATTTAGATTAGATCGTAATCCCATGGATCACCACGGTGAAGGCATATTCCCAACACTAGACATATCTCTCCCAAAAGTGTTCCAAACTCCTCACCAATTCTCCTTTGCAAATAACGTAGTATAGAAAGATGGAATATGTTGTAGGCTTTACAAGAATAGTTTGGCCTGATCCCAAGGTGTATATGCGAAGCTCCCAATGATCCAATACTCTGTTGTTGAGAGATAGAAATACTCTCCCACTAGAGGCACTCAGAATGGCCTCAGATCCAAAATGAGTCTAGCCTCCACTACACTGTGCTTACAAAGAAAAACCAAACCCTCAACGAGATATGCATTGTATTTGGAAGAATATCTTGGCCAAATGCCCGATAGTGACAAGAGCAAGACTCTCTCAAGATCTACTCAAAGAATGAGGGTGGGATTTCCGATCAAGAACACCAGTGCTAAACAACATTATTCTCAAACAACCAAGAGAATGAGAAATGTATCAAACAGAGACAAATTATTCAAAAATAATATGTTCATCAACAACCTTCTCTTGATTTCCTCCTCTTGTACCTTAAGATGGAAATCTTCCAAACCCTAAACCATCTCAATGATTTAGCTCTATTCACATGTGTAGCCTCCCGACTAAACGCGTTACTCGGGCATCTGGGACGTTCATTGCATCTAGACAACATTGTTGATTTCATCTGTTGACCTAGTCAAATGTCTCAATCCCCTTTCCACATATGAGGGTGTTTTATTAGGCATGCATTTAGCCTTGTTCATAGGGGCATTGATTTATTTTTTCTGTTTTAGGAGTTTTATTGATCCTCCTTTAAAATTTTTATTCATGCAACAAGAAAAATGAAACAAAATTGTATGTTCCCATTAGCTTGGGCTAGTTGGGAATATTATAGTCCTCCCTCCCAAAATGTTTCTAGTCTCAAAGCAAGCTGATAGGGGTGAGTGCTGCAACACTTCTCCTCCTCCATTGGTGACACCATCAAGAATCAAAGCTTTCTTCATAAGCTAAGTGACCACCAATCCAACCCTCCATGAATTGTTCCTCCAAAGTCATTATGAGATGTACAAAGTCCATCCCACAAAAGGAGTCAAGAAATCACGGAAACAAAACATAAACCCTGTTGAAACAATAATATTCGTGAAACACGTAGCATAAGGTACATGGAGAGTCTCCATCCCCATAGGTACATGCATGCTCCCCCATCCTCCCTCCATACATTCCCATAAATAGTACAAGTGTATCATCAATGTATGGAAGTAAAACTACATATAAAAACATAAATTTGAGCATGAGAGGTGGGTCATGAGTCCCATGTGATATCCTCAACAGGTTCATCTCCTACCTACCTCAAATCAAGACATGGTAAGTGGTTTTTCCCACCAGCCCACTTGCTTTATTAGTCATCTCACTATTGCTGAAAGTGAGAGATATGTTTTGTTCCATAGGGAAGCACCCATCATGATGAAAAAATCTCCCTTTGCTCATCAAGGGGTGGCCAAATTTAGAAATTTTAGTGGCCCAATAGTTTCCATGAGATTTACATGATACATTACTTCTTTCCAGGAATCATGGCCTACATAAAAATGGTAAAAGAACATGTACAATCGGAAAATAAAACTTGCTTTACATGAGCGGATCCTTTACCAACAATGCCTTTCCTTGCATGGAGTTGTGCATGGATCTTTATCCTCTTTCCAAATAAGGAATAAATGGTTGAAATGAATCTTTCATAGAGTCCCATGGCTGCCCCAAATCCACATAGCTCATGCATTCATGAAAATTTTGATATAGTTCCTCTTTCAAGCCTTCCCAATCTAAAGCTCCTCATGATGATGTTGTAGATCCTCATGGAATACATGTAGGTACAAAACAAAACCTTTGTACTGTATCCTTATAGTATCTTATGCTTGAGCTTAGAAGATCTAGACAAAAAGATTCTGATGATGATAAATGACTCTTCTTGGACTAAGTAGCCTTCTTCTGTCTGAGTACACTGGTCATCAAGTATCATACATGTGTGAAAGATCTTTGGAATAATCTCGCTAGTGGTTGGGATTTCCAATACGGATCTGCACGCTCAACAATGACGACAACGCTGTGATGCATCAATAGAAGCGTATGTCATGTTGATTTTCCTCTCCTTGGACATCTCCTATGTCAAAAGTGTGTGTTGGAGAGGTTGTTCCTTCCATCCTTCTCTCTCACAGGCACGAGATCTAGAAAAAGAGAGTGGGTGATGATGATAGGGAAGAAGATTTCCTCCTCTAGCTGCCCCACCCAAGTCTCCACGACTATAGCTTTGTCTTTAAGTGCTCCAATCCTCATGGATCTAAGTTTGGAGTAGCAAGTTGTGAGGTCCCCACAAAATGCAGATCAGAGTGGCCTCCCAGGTGGTTTTGCCCACTAGATAATGAGGTTTCAGGACCCATACTCATATGCATAATAGATGGGATCCTCATGTCCCTTTTTCCTTTACACAAATTCAACTCCCATTCATGTGTGGAAGTTTGATGAAATTGGAGACCTCTCTTAGTGGTGCAAAGAGTGCCTCGATTGGATAATTTTCTCCATTCCTCTTCTAGCAATAGTGGATCATCTTCTGGTTGTAGTGCTTTGTGTTCCCTCCTTTGTTATGTCTCATTATCTCTCAGCATGACACATGTTGCTCATGTCCTCCATGGAAGATCCTTAGGAACTCTTTGCAAAGGATGCAAGAGCCTCTCTAGTGGAAGCAATTGCTTCATCTCCATCTCCTAATGAGAATAGTTATCCTCTTGCTATCACGGTCGGAGGATCTTCTCTACTCTCTTTCTCCCTTCTCCTCATCAATGGAGAATGCCTCATCATTAAGAGACCCCTTATCCTTGATCCCTTATTGAAGAAGGAACCCTCATGTCTTCTCCTTGAGAAGAGAGACCTTCTTCGTAGTGGGGGCTTTGTTCTTTGGAAAATCATGCACTATCTCCAACCCCCACAACAATGTATGAGAAATGGAGTTGGCTTTGGATTCTTCCAACTCATGCAAAGATTCAAGTTCCTTGTGTTTGATTTTTCTCTCTCGGAAATTTTCATAATGTCTCAAATCAAATTTTTTCTCTAACCTCCTAATGAACTCTTTACGTAAGAAGAGATATGTTACATTTTCAAGAAGAAGACTCAAATAGACACCGAGCAGCAAGCCTTACCTTGAAGATGTATGCACCTGCTACTCTCAAGGCTTATTCTTCTGAAAATTGATGCGGCTGGAAATGTGTGTCAGCTTCCTCACCCAAGACTTGGTTGAGTCTTAGGGTGATCCATTAAAAGTAAGTGAGAGAATCCACCAAAGTGTGTTACATACACCCTCTTCTGCTCATACGTTGCTAGATCTTTATTCTTTAAGTTGAAAGAACCTAAGAACCTGAGATGCTCGTCAAATCTGAGTTGGGACTCGTATTCTTGGAGATAATCACCAGAGATCCCATCTTTGGTGTTCCTCCTTTTCCTCCTTTCATTTGACAAACGAAATTAGGGAATGCTCCAACGTTGTAGATCGTGGTGTGTGGTTGAATGCTCACACACATAGTAAACATGCGAAAGGGCTTCCTTGATGTAAAAATATTCACGAGGGATCTACATGTATTTCCTCTTCATTCCCCATATTTCTCCCTTTCATCTCATATATATCCTGAGAAAGAATAGAGAACTCTTCTCTTTCTAAATCTTACGGGCATAAGGGGTTTACCCTTTCTCTTCGTATCTTGATGTAATCATACTTATTATGTCTTCTTCTTAGATACACTATTCACTAAAAGTCGGTGAAGAGGATCTCCTTCATGGAAGGAATAGTGACTATTTAAGAAATCACAGTGCATTGCCAAGATGGTACTACGATACCTTTGTAATATCCCAGATTGGGGATCATCAGAGAATGCATGTCTACACATTTTTCTCATAAATGGATGCTACGAAAATTAAAATCAGCCCTTGGATCTCTTGAATATGACAATATAAGTCCTAAATCCAAGAGGGAGACCATCCCTTATAGGTGAGTGGCAAACAAGTCTCCCACACCTAGTATGGTTGAAAATGCAAGAATGGGAAATCGTGGGAAAACCAAACAATGCTACTCGGAAAATAATGCAGGTTTAGTAGGGTAAGAGTAGGAGGCCAATAAGGAGGCTCAATATTTACATATACATCAGCAAATCGGAAGTCTATGAAGCCCATGCGTTATAGAACGGAAGATAGAAGGATTTAAATGAATAAATCCTCCAAGAAAGAGTGCTACAACATGTAAGAAAGATGGAGCTTTAACAAAATTATTTTTATTGGATGTAACGATGAGTATATAACAATTTAGATCTAGATCAGATATGTGTACAAAAAATTAGATTTGTATCAGATTTTTACACTAGAAAAGCCCTCACAAATGCCCCTTGTGTGTTTTGAAAAAACATGAAAGTACATGGAGTAGATGCGAGATCTTATGCGTGATCATGAGATAATTAAAAAAATTATAAAGCAAATACAAGATTATTCATATCAGATATGAATATAACATGGATTAGATGCTATAATCCATGGATCACCATAATGAAGGGAAAAATTCCCCAACACTATAGATCTCTCTCCCAAAAAAGTGTGCAAAACTCCCTCAACTTCTCCTTTGCAAAATAACGCAATATAGGAAGATGAGACTATGATAGGATTTAAGAAAATTTTGGTCTCGATGCCAAGGTGTAGATATGAAGCTCCAATGATCCAATAGCTCTCGTGCCGGGAGGATAGAAGACTCTCTCACTAAAAAGAGGGCACTATAATGGCCTAGATCTGAATAGATCGAAAGCGCTCCACTGGCTCCATTAGAGAAAACCAAACCCTCAAATAGGATACTACACGAGTTGGAAGAAGAAGCTTGACCAAATGCTCGATAGTGGACAAGAAATGCCAAGAATCCCTTAAGAGCTACTAAAGAAGGAGGTGGGATTCCCGATCAAGAACACCCGATACTGAACAACATTATTCTTTGCCAAATAGCCAAAGAGAATGAGAAATGTCTAAACAAACAAATTCTTGAAAATAATATGTTTCATCAACAACCTTCTCTTGATGTCCTCTTCCCTTTTATAAGATGGAAATCTTTCCAAACCCTAAACCATCTCAATGATTTAGCTCTATTCACATGTGTAGCCTCAACTAAAATTGCATTGTGCATCTAGGAGGTCCATTGCATCAGACACTGCTTTCGGTGAGTTGGTCTTGTTGGACCCAGTCAAATGTCTCAATCCCTTTCACGCTATAAGGTGTCTTATTAAGGTAGCGGGATTTAGCCTTGTTCATATGGGGCATTGATTTATTTTGTCATTTTAGGAGTTTTATTGATCCTCCTTTACAATTTTATTAACGCAACAAGTAAATGAGACAAAATTGTATATTTCCATTAGCTTAGGGCTAATTGAGAATATTACTTAACTTCACCCAAGAGTGAGGCGAATGAAAACCTGTATCAAATTGTGGTGGAGGGTAAGATTTTAATCATTGTTCTTTATGTTGATGATTTAATACTAACGGGTGATGAGTAGTTTGATAAACTCACAGCAGGTAGATCTTACAAAAATTCGATGAAGGATTTGGGCCTCCTTCATTATTTCGTTGGATTGGAAACATGGCGTGAGAAGGTGAATTGCTTTTGTGTCTCCAGAAAAGTATGCTCGGGAGATACTTGGTAAGTTTCCATGGAGGACTGCAAAGCCCATGGATACTTCTCTTCCGAGAAATTGGAGGAAAGAGGATGCTACCTCGTGAGGAGGTAGATGCGATCACTTGTATTTATCGATGGTAGCGAGTTTGATCATGTATTTAGTTAATACAAGACCAAACATATGCTATGCGGTGAAGCAGACTTTCTGAAAATAGAGTTAAGCCTACCAAGCTCTTTTTGAAGGTAGGAAAGCATGTCCTAAGATATCTTAGGGGAAAGCTTTGTCCCAAGAGTATGTTTTATGATAGAGATAGACGAATTAGGTAATTTGCATGGCTTCATGGATGCGATTGGATAGGGCACTCCCAATGAATAGAAAGATCACATCGAGGAGGGTTTTTAGTATGAGTATCTGTGAGTTTCTTTCGATACAACAGAAACAAAGATCCGTGGCACTCGAGTTCAACGAAAGCGGAATACATGGCGAAAAGTCAAGTTGCATGTGAGGTCATTTGGATGAGGAATATCCTAGTCTGGGTTTGTTCGGTTCTCATTTAGATCCTACAATGATAAATTGTGATAATAAAAGTTGCATTAAAATCTCGATTAATCCTTTGTTTCATGATAGATCTAAACATATTGATATCTAGTATCATCATATCGAGATTGTTAATGAGTGGAAGATCATGTTGCTTTAGTACATTTCCTAGGAAGATCATGATCCATATATTCTAATGAAGGCGCTCGAGCGGAGAGAAAATTCAAAGTACTATAGAGGGCAGAGATTAAGGGTGAGATAATACTTATCTTGTTGAGAGGAATGTTGAGATTCAACAAGATGATCGACTTAGTGAAAAGTAAGCACCTTCACTTTAAGTGGGGCTGCGTAGGCTATTTTTAGGTTTTGTGTCTATTTTTAGACATGATTTAACATATTCTATAAGTTATGGGATGCTATTTGTAGATGAGTTGGTCAAATGTGAAAAATAGATGAAAGTCTGTGTTTTTAGAATATTTGGCAAAGTCTATTTATAGATCGTCAACCTAAATATAGATGCATGCCAATTATTATTAGCCCCTTAATAATAATGTCACAATAAATATCAACTTATTCTCTTGGAGCACTTTATTTGCGTTGAACGATTTGGGCATCGGTGGGATGAAGGAATACGCAATTCCTAGGGTTATTGGTGGCTCATGCTGGAGGACTCGATTAGAACTGAAGTGGCAAAGTTGTGACGGAGGTTGGAAGAGTATTTATGGGAGTTTTTATTTAGTTTTAACTCAATTAAATGAGTTAAAAATCAATTGAGCCTAGTTGTATCTACTCTAACTGAAAAGATACACTAGTGAGAGTTTAGTGAATTAATTATTTAATTAATTACATTTTCAATAACTCACTAACAACCGAAAAAAAATACAATAGTTAACTACTTGCATGTCATTTCTAATTGGAGACCCGGTGGAAAGATAGGTGAAAGGGTGAGATGGACTATCTGTTGTGACTATAGTGATGCATTCAATGCATCTAACACACATTGGAGATACTGATGAGGGATTGTACGATCAAGGGCAAGGCAAATTCGAATTCATCTTTGAGGTCTTCTTAGAACAGGGGGATTGTACGGTGGAGGTAGGTTGTCAAGAGGCAAGAAAGTTGATGATAAATCATGAAAATTTTTACATGATAGTGTGTAATGATTTTTGATTGTACTGAGATCTTGATGTACTGCTTTGTATAAGATTATTACATGAGTCCATTGATATACTAATATGATGTTTGGGGTTTTTATCTTTAAAAGCTTTCCCTCCAAACAATTGTGTTTATGTGAGATTTATTTTCTTCATCATGTTTATGAGTGAGTTTTAATTTCCAAGATTAACATGGAAATATTGTGTATTTAACATAAGGTTAATTTGTTAAATGAGAGAATCCGGTAATACATGATAATAATAAATTTCTACGAGTTTCATGGGGTTTCCATTTATCACAAATCCAAACCATAATATTCGAGTTCCATTTTGTTAAATTTTTTATATGTGTAGTGGTATCCATCATGTCCCCATTCCACCATTCATAATTCATCATTCAAGCAATTCATAAATCGTCTTCATAGAATCCATTCATTTAAATTTACCATCATGAGCACCCTCTCACTAGAAATCACCTCTCATATAATTTCCATTACACCCCTAAATCACACAACTCATTACAATCACTCATAATTCGGAATAATTACAACCCTTTACCTAAATTTTACACACATGATTACATATAGGGCACATTTTCAAATCATGTTTCCCCTCATTATCTCTCCAATCCATAGTTCGCACTGCGAGAAGGTACGCGGTTACATAACATAAGGCCGAAATCATCTTAGCGAGAGGTTCGACGAAACTCTTTCATGTGTGAGAAGGTTACTACACAAAAACTATGAAAATTATAAGTTACACAGTCACTATGCAAGCATGTTGCATAATCGCTTTCAAGCTCCTTTGCGAGGTCTCCATTGTGTTCAATAGAGATTTCCTATTTCTGCAGGGTAGAAACATATCGCCAGCACGCTTTTCCTTAAAAAATGAAATTAGTCATTTATCGGTAAAACCATGTGTGCATTTGTATACATGAGCATTTATGCACAAAGCCCTGCGCGCATGGTTGGCTTGTGTTCAAAATGTCTAATGATTGGGGGTTTGTGTGTCGGTTTTTACAAGTTGATGTGTGTCTACACATAATCGCGTCGATTGAATTTCATGATAGCTGGCACAATTTCCATCTCGCATATATAGACATACATCCATCTATCGTATGCATCTGCATTACAACAAGGTTGCTGGGCATAAGAATTTTCCCAAGACCCAAATTCATTTAACTCTTGTTAAAAAACCTAACAATCACCTCTTTGCATCGTGTCATCTTTGCTGTCATTGTCCATTATTCTATCGTTAATATTTTCTCCACGAGACTTGGTGTGTGCCACGAAAAATAGAATTGAAAGTTTGTGTTGTAGTTTTATAACGAGATGGAAAGCCCAGGGAATAGAGTAAAGAAAATGGGAGGAGAGGTACTTTTTGTTGAGGCCTAGATGTTTAGATATGGTGAAATTTGACCCACTGCAATACAGAGTAGAATTCAAGCGAGACAAGGTGCATAAATTTCTGAAAATCTAAACACATGCCCTGTTTTCCAACTTTCTAGTATGTTTTCTCTAAATTTTAAAGGTGACAAGGTCAAAATTGGTGATTTAGAGTTTAGAGTGTCGAAGAAACTATTTCTCAAGCCAAAAAGATTCTCTTACAAGGTGAAATCTCATTCAAATGAAAGGAGTTAGATGCCTCACATTTTAAAAAAGTTTGTAAAACCTTAATACAAGAAAAAACGTGAAACTCACATTTCCAAGGAAAGGTTTCCTATTGAATGAATACAGTTGCTATTGGAGGTAATACAAAGGTATTTTTACCGTGAAGGTCACTTCAAAATAAGGTGTACCAATATCACATTAGGTTGCTATGCACGTCATCGTGATAAGAGGAATCGACTTACCTTATACCTATTCAAAAAGCTTGTGAAAGATGGCAGAAAAGGGTTTCTTCCAAAGGAGAGAAACACTTTCCTATCTTATTCCACTCTTAATTCATCAAGTTGTTAGCCTTGCATGAGTTAGAGTAAAGGAAAATGTATTGGGATGGTTGCTTGTCGGCCTCATGTTTCATGGCTCATGTACACATTTCTCCTATGGAACTAGGATGAAGAAGAACCTAAATATAAAGAGACGATGAAGGAATCAATAAGGGATAAGAAAGAAACCCAGAAAAAGGAAAGTAACTTTTTCAAGAGGCCTCCTAGACCCACAACCTAGGGAAAAAAGGGGAAAAAAAGTAATTTATGTGGAGGAGATAATAGAATCTAGTGTGCACTAAGGAAGCCCAGCTGAAAAGATAAATAGCTAAAAGGGAAAGAGATATACAGAAAGAGATATTTTTAGTCAATAGAGAATCTAGAGTTTGATCAATGGAAATAATATCAGAGTCTATTTGAGGAGATTGAGGACTACCGGCAATCAAGTTACTCGAGTGGCAAAAGATGTTGAGATTCAACAAGAATATCCTGGTGAAAATTAAGCAACTACACCGGGATGGGGCCTCGGGATATGTTTGGGTGTATGTCTATTTATGTATGTATGTGTATGTCTATTTTTAGATGGATGTCCATTTTTATTATCCCTTAATATTAGATGGACAATAAACTATAATCTATTCTCAATGTGGACATGGAAATAGTTAACTGAAGTGGAAAATCGAGTGTCTATGTGAATTTCGAAGTTACGTGGTTTGTTGGTGAGGACATGCAAGTTGAATTTAGTTGTAATCGAGTGGTTCAAGTGTACGTGAGTTGGAAGTGCAATGGTGCATGAGTTGTGCAAGTTGTAAGTAGTTTAACTCAATTAAGTGAGTTAAACTCGAGCTTTGTGATAGTTGTATTTGAAGATACACTAGTGAGAGATCAAGTTAATTAATTATTAATTAATTCACAATCGGTGGTCTCACATGCGGTTGAAAATTTACCATTATTAACTACATGCATGTCGGATCAGCGTGAAGACCACGTTGAGTTCTAGGTGAACGAAGTAAACTATTTGTTGTGACATTATACTTTCTACATGCTGCAAGCACACACACATTGGATGTGCCCTATGAGGATTTTGTAGTCGAGGTAGGCAAGAAGAATCAACATCTAAGAGTTGCTTTTCAGTAGGAGTTGCACGCGTGGAAGCCAAGTTGATACTCGAAAGAATAGTAAATTGGGCAAAGGGATTTGGCAATTTTTGTATGACAATTGTTGGGCCGTAAATTGTGAGTACTGAGATAAATCACCGCTTCCAGTACGAATTAGTAGTCTAGAACAAACCGGTGAAAAGTCTATACGGCTATTTCTCCTAACTGCGGTATCGGATACATAGAGAGAATTGAAAGATTTATCTTTCAGGTCCACTTCCAAATGACTCCATCTACACGTTTCAATTGCAGTTCAAATTCAAGCGGTTTATGGGACAGAATGCTCCTTGCGAGAAAGAAAAGCGAAACAATAGAAGATGCGATAATATAGATATCTATTCAAGCTAGTTAGCTAAATCAAGAGTCGCATAAACCATATACATCGACGAGATCTTTCAATATGGAAAACTTCAAATCTCAATACGTGTGCATATAAGGGAAAAATAAGATGTACTTCCTATTGATGCATAGAAGGAGAGAGTTACAATCCCAGTAGTCGGTTTGACCTTCCGGCACCGTTCCCAAAGCTCAGCATGCAACATAAATCTCTGCGCAGGGCTTCACAAATCTAGCTCTAATTGAAAATCCTCCGAAAGCATTTCTTCACTCAAATTCTTCCTTCTCAAGCAACTTAGACCGTGCTCAATGTGAATGGATGACCAGGTTGTTTTTCCAATCAATAACATTTCCAAAAATAGGAAAGACATGTTTCTAGTCATGTAGATGTCAAATGGACACTTGGTCCAAAGCTTGACATGAGCTGACTCTAGAAGGCACTGGCCTGAGTGGAGATTCGCGGAGCAGTAGGGAATTTCGGCGATGCGCAGCCAACACACCAAGGAATGTCGGGAAGTCGCTCGCAGAGAAGCCTTTCGCGGGATACCGCATGTGCAACGCACTTGGGCCCTCTTAGAACCTCGTGTTGGTGAGCTCTCGTATGCTATATAACAAGTCAAACCATGAGAAACCTTTTCTTGATGAAAATCTTTCTTGATTTGTCTTGTTTCTTGTCTTAGGGCATGTAGCGCGAAAGTGACAGGAATGACAGACCCGCGAGTCATTGGTCCCTGGAGATGATGCGAGCTAACTAGGTCATGGCTGGGAGATGGTGCCCAGAATCGACCCATAACAATTGCTAAAAGCATGAGATTCAAATAATAAGAACATTTGAGTTGAGATTTCTTACATCGCTGATGAATTCTAGAGACGAAGGTAGTGGCTTCACCCGCATCAATACTGCAATACATTACATCATGATGTATCCTCTTTTGATCATATGGTCTGCCGAGGGTAGGCGTTCCCATATTCGAGACATAAAACAATCTAATAACATGTACATAATTGCGAAAATCGTCTTCATTGAGATATGTTGCCGTATGCAGACATGCCTACGGAATATAGCCATGTTTGGATGAAAATGTGTACAGTAAAGTCACCATACATATGATTTGTACAAAAATCACTAAAGAAAGCACGGTCGATTTGGTCAAACTGAGATCCAGGGTCTTCTGTATCGCTGCTCTCTACGATCATTCGATTATAGCCTGAACATGCAACATATGATTTGTAGTCGAACACGGAAAGACATTGTTTGATTTGACAAGCCAATGACATGCAGAGCCATTAACAAACGTGGGGAGAAACTTTAATTTTCAATGACCCTCACAGCACGGCGAGTACATTTCGTAAGGTGTGAATAGATGATTTGTTTTCGACGCCAAACAAAATCTTTCCGGCATAGGTTTGACGAGGATCTTGCCGATGTTGTAACAAGCCTCATGGTACTTTCGGAATTTGATTTTTCCAAGTGAAACTTCCTGGATATTGATTTTGCCACTCTTCATAGGAAATTCACGTGACTCAAAGGCAGGAGTTACCGATTTGGAGACAAAGAGGTATGACTTGATGATGGCAATTTTCGTGTGGATGGCAGTTTCATGGAAAATGAAAGAGTTTATGTGAGGCGATGTATACGTATGGATGAGTTTTTGAAAATCACCGGATGAATTGCTATGAACATATCAAAGCAACACTTCTGGTTATTTGGAAGCATTGACCCGAAACCGAAAGTGAAGGTATGATGAACCATGAGCGTGAATGAGACTGTCAAAGATGTGTAATATTCCAATCTGAATGTCACCAACAAAGCTTCTCCGCTCAAAATAACGCACCTCGGGAGATCGAGTGCCTGGAAAACAGAGTTTATAGCCCTTGGATCCATGTAGGTCTGGATGAATCCAGAGGGAGAGTGGTCCAAAAGGGAGAGATCAAACTAGGTGTGGTAACACATCTCCCACCACCTAGTCTGGGTCGTAAAAACACTCCTACGAGGAAGGGTTCTGCATTTCTGCACTGACAAAGCCGTCTTAAATAATGCGGCCTTGGACAGTAGTGAGCGTGGAGGCCATCAAATATGATTAAATTATAAGTATACAACAACAAATAGCAATTGAGAAATGCAGCCTCTTTCAATATGCGGAAGGTAGAATACAAGAGAACAAGGAGAGCAAATAAATCAGAAAAGAAGTGCCAGCAACATGCGTAAAATAAGAAATGGCCTATAACCAAGACTGGCTCCCAGCAGAGTGTTACTTTGCGGCGTTGCAAACGATTTCTGGACATATTACAACTCAGATCTAGGATAGATCTGAGAAATATCGGAATCCATTTCATGTCCTGGAAACTAGAGAGTCTTATTTACAAGATCCTCGAGCCTGGCTCAAATCATGCATGTCAAAGAGCAGATCTAAAGTTTTAAGTTGCGTAGTCCGCAAGGAGTCTTCAGTAAATTTTTGAAGATGACACCACATTACAATATATCAGATATAAATAGAACGCGGTATCATGAAGCTAATCTATGGATCACCATGGTGAAAAGGCAAAGCCCGAGACCAAGAGATCTCTCATAAAAAATGGGATCAAAACACTCATGACCTACCAATAGAAAATAACACGCTCCTCAATGAAAGCTCTTTGCCGTATATTGAGATAGACAATGGCAGCCTGAATTCCATCTATTCAAAATCTAAAGCCTGCAAATAGATAGAGCACTTCAAAGGAAGGATAAAGACACACTCCATGGAGAAGAGGACTCCAATACAATCCCAGATCCTACGCATCTAGAATCACCATTCCTTTGCCGCAAACCACCAAAAGCACGTGTACCCACACCGGATCCGTGTGGCAATTGGAAAGTGAGAGCTTGGCCCACCGCCTAATGGCGTACGAATCGAAATCGGCAAATAGATCCTTCCAGAATCCTCAAGGAGAGAGGTGAAATCCCTACACGAATCCCGAGTGCTAAGCAAGACTTTAATTATTTACTAAACAACAGAGAATCAGTATTTTCTCACGGACGTAGTGCGCGAGAAATACCGATCAAATCAACAACCCTTCTTTCTTTCCTGCCTTCGTGCATAATATGAAAGGCCTTTGCATACCCTAAACCACCTTGATGAGTTGAGAAACTCGTTTCACATGAGGGACTCTTCTAGACCGCATGGTACCGTTCATGCACATTGAACCTGAGACAATGTTGTCGGAAGATTTGGTCAAAAGTTGACCTGGCCTCAGCTCAAACTCCTTTCTATTGCACTTGCTTTGTGATTTGTTTACATGGCCCTTGATTTATCTTTGTTCACATGGGCATTGATTTATTCGAGTCTTTTCGTAGAGTCTGCAGTCCTCCTTTATTCATTTATTCATGCAACACAGTAAAACAAAACATGAATATCATGTCAGAGCTTAGGCTAAGTAGGAGATATTACGAGGCCTCCTCTGTGTACTGTGTTGTTTTTCCTCAAGCTTGGCCGCAATGGAGGTGAGCGTGTAGTACTTCTCACTCCTCCGTGAGTGGCATCATCAAAGGATCAGAAGTCCTCATCATAAGCCAAGTGCTCATCAAAGGCAACCACATCGCGAATTGTTCCATCGGGAGTCAACATGATGTGCAAATCGACAGTCCATCCCACCAGGAGTGAGAAAATCAGCCATGAAATAAAGCATGGCCTGGAGGAATGTCTTTCTAGAAAACATGTATCACTGAGGTGCATGTGTCGGTTCCAAACCATGTGGTACCTACTAGCTGCCCATCTTCTACATCCATACAATCCCATAAAAAATACAACTATACTCATCCAAGTACGGAAGCAGGTACATATGTACATGCAAGCTGAAAATCCGAACTTGAGGAGGTGGGTCAAAATCCCGCATGCAGTATAGCCAACGCGCTGCATCACCCGCTCGCATGAGATCATGAGTAGTGGCAAGTGCGCGACACAATTGTCATTGTTGAGTCTTAACATGGATGAAGATGGCTTTGAGATGACTTTGGTGCCCTTGGAAAGCACCCATCATGAGAAGGAATCTCCTTGCACAATAAGGGAGTGGCCAAGTTCAACATCTCTATTGCCCAATTACAAACCATGAGATCCACACGAGTCTCTCACTCCCTTTAGAGTCATATCCCCGCAAAAACATGGAAAAAGGAGTGTAATAACCAGAAAAATACAACTTGATTGGTGTGATTAGATCCTCACCATCTCATCGTCTCACTTTCATTACACATGGAGTTGTGCATGAGCATTTCCCTCCTCTCAAGAAAATGAAGAGTGCTTTTGAGATGAGCTTTCTTGTAAAAAGAGTCCATTGGCTGCAATCCTCCATAGCTACCACCCTTGAAAAGGTGCTGATATAATTACCTTCTTCTGTGCCTTCCCAATCAAAGCTCCTCTGTGATACTGGGTATAGATCTTCATTGAATGCATATCGGTCGAGGGAAAGAATTCTTCGTCGTGCTCCCTTTGTGAGATCTTCTGCTTGAGCTTGGAAGGCTCTAGCTTCGAGAAGACACTTACCATGATAATATGTACTCCCACTTGGATCAGTAGTCTCTTGCCGCATGTCATCTAGTGTGTATGCATGGGTGGTGCGATCTTGGAATATTCTCTGGCCATTGGCTCTGCTTCCATTACAGGTCCACATACCTCAACAAGTGACACAGCTGTGTGATACCATCCATGGAAAGTTCTGCATCATGTTTCTGATCTCCTTTTTGACTTGTTCTCATTCCAAATTTGTATGGAGGGATGGTCCTCCGTTATTGTCCTCCCACAATGTAGATTCGAGAGAAAAGAGAGAAAGGACGATAGCGATGCGGAAGAAGATCCCCTCATTCTTGAAAGTACATTCCAAAGCCCTCCAGTGTTGTGACACGGTGTCTCCTCCTTGCGCCAATCCTCGGGATCTAGAGTGTGTAGCACTTTTTGTGAGGCCTTCCCACAAATATCCGAATTTGGTGGCACCCTCTGAGGTGGCTTTCCAATTGATGCTAGGAATGTCCACACTTGCGACATTATCATGAACATGAGAGAGAGGAGCTCGTGAGGATCCCCGTCTCCACTACGCAAATCGCATGCTGTTTGTGGCAGGAAGTACTTGCAGTGAAGGATAAGTGTTCATGCCTTGAATCATTTTCGTGGTTTCCTCACTCTTCAAGTCCACCCACTCCATCACAGCAAAGCACTTGCGATGCACAGACGCTTCCCTCAAGGCAATCCATAACCACTCGACAGCGAAAAATGATGTTGGTGTCCGGCATGTCAACCATAAAAATGTGGTCCACGAAAGTGTGAGATCCCAGTAGTGATAGAGAGGTGAGGGAACATATTGCATGCGCTCATGGATCGTTTCTCATGGGACCAAAGATAGAGAATCCCTCAAAAAGTATCGCGTGGGGATCGCTATCCGTTTGCCCTGGGAATGAGCATCAATAAAGTTGTGCCAGGTTGCCCCATTGTCAATCGGACGTGGACTCTCACGATTCCTCGATGAACCTTGCACTCTTGGGTCAAGTGCTTGGGTACTCCCCTAAAATATGAAAGAGTCCCACCCTATTTGGAGAAAAATAGTCCATTCCCATGTCCTAAGATGGTGCTTTGGATATTCCATCATCATTATACGATTAGTGCAGACCCCTCCTAGGTTCATCATCTCCATCTTCCTCCTCGAGAATCACGAGAAAGAATTCCACGTAGTGTGCTCTCGACAACACATCTATGTCCCGTGCCCATGGCTCCTATAAGTGTGAAACACACCTCTTCTTCCTCAAATCCTCCCGGGTTCAATATCAGAGAGGTTTCTTTAAAACAGAGGCTCTCTTGGAAAGAGAGCATCTTTTCGCTTCCTTCCTTAGAGTAGTGAGGGTGTTGCTCTCAGAAAATTTGCCTTTTGAATTTTGGCCCAAAGGAGCATCTTGGAAGATCTCTTGCCCACTCAATCGCATCATGCTTGGTGAGTGGTCTTGGTCGATCTCAACCACAAGCACCACGCAAAGGTTCCTCCAGACCATCAATGAACATGTAACCCTTCCTTGCTACGAGAGTGAGATCGAACCAGGTAAGAACAATCTCGAAAGCTGGAGTGTAAGCCTCACATCCCCACCTGCTTCGACCTTTAGATACCCTGTGAAGGGTGCTTCGGGATCCTTCCTTTCAAACCTCTCCACCATTATTCTACAAGTAAAATTAGAATGAGGTGGTCACGTACGATGCTGTCCGATGTAGACACCTCCATGAGACCACCAATTGTGTGCTTCACCGCTAGCGACACGCTACAATCTCGGTTGGCTTCAATCTGTGTGAGAATTTGTTCAACTACGAAGTAAATATCCATTTTTTCTGCCATGCCTTGGCAGAACTAGGGGATGATCCATCAAAGCTTGGGAAAAAAGTACGCATCGTAGAGTGGTGTCTGTCTTCGGTTGTGAAAGAACCCACCATCTCTGCACGTACGCTCGTGCATCTTTCTATCCTTGAGGGTGACAGTAAAAGTCTTTGGAAACTCAAGTGGTCCTTTAATATCCGGCTCCGAGAGTCATGCTCCGCAAAGTAATACTCTAGCGCAGCTTTGCTCCCGCGGTCCTTCGTTCTCCACGCGACGGAAAGCAGCTGATGGAGCGGTGCCATGAAGCTTGTAGGGCCTGTGGCTAGTCTCACTGCGGTTGACCAAAGTCAGGTGATGAGACATGTCGTAGCTTTCCTTCGAATGAAATATCCGCGAAGGTTCCCTCTGTTCTGTCCATCGTCATCTCTTTGATATGTTGTCAAAGATGTTCGATGGCCGCCAAAGAGAGTTTCTTTGCGAACTCTTCTCCTTATTTTCACCTCTGTAGTCTCAGGGGCTTTACCCTTGTATCCTAGGTCATCGTAGTGTAATCATGCTTCTTGTGACTTCGTTTCTGATACCTCTTATCCCCTGAAAAGTGAGGTTCATCTTCTTATAAATGCAACATGGCTGTGATGCTCACGAAAGCAGGGTTGCCATGAAAGGGAGCTTTGATACCACTATAATGTTCCACCCGGAACAGCTCTAACAAGCATGTCAGAAATAACGACATCCTGAGTTTGATGTATGGGAAATATGTTTTATAGCCCTTGTGTCCATTACATCAGCATGATCTGGAGGTCTAGATCCAAAAGGGGAGCAAAAAATCAAAATCAGGCTAGGTGTGGTAAAGCAGGATCTCCCACCACCCTGGCTATTACTTTGAAACAAACACACCCTACCAAGGAAAGGGCTCGTAGCTATGCTACAGAGTCGTACCAAAAATAATGCGGCCTTGGATGCAGATACGAGTGGGAGGACACATAAAATATGATTCAAAGTTATACGCATGTCGAGTGAAAACATAATTACAATGAAGCTCTTTCAATGACGTTACGATGGAGAATACAGGAGACAAAGTATAGCAATAAATCTTCATAGTAGAAAGGGCCGCAACAGTTGCTGCATGTATCGGCGAAAGTGGCTCAACAGCATTATTTCTAGCCCACTCAGCAATGGAACTATTGCTAACCTAGTCTAGGACATATCACGGAAACAAAACATGGAATCCATTTCATATTTGGAAAGCTGGAATAGATCTTATTGGCCAGATCGCTCAGGGTTTTGCACTCAAATCGTGTATACGTAACAGATAAATGAGTCTTTAAAGTTGCGTATCCGTGGAAATTCTGCAAATTCACGTGTGAATATTGAGATTTACCATTCACAATAGATTAGGATCTAGAAATGTGAACATGGATCAGCCAAGCTAATCCATGGATCACCAAACTAAAAGGCAAAGCCCAACATCAGAGATCTCATCAAAAATGGGATCAAAACACCTAGAGAACCTCTCAACAGAAAATAACGAGTTCGCTCAATGAGAAACTATGCACGTGGCTTTCTGATGAAAAATAAAGGTCTGGCACAGCAATGACTACAAATACGGAAGCTCAAACATTAGAGGCACTCTTCCAGAGTGTTGTAAAGACACACTCCATGAGGAAGAGGCTCCCAATATCGCAAGCTAGATCTTTGCGTGTCCAGAATCCCAATGTGCAGCCTTGCGGTAGCCAAAAGTAAACCCACCGGATCTACGTTGCAGCATGGAAGTAGAGCTTGCTTCCCAAAAGTCACGAGTAGTGGACTGAAACGGAAAATGCTCCTCGAGAATCCTCCAAGGGAAGAGGTGGAAATCCCCGCATAGGAATCGAGTGCTCAGCAACACAATTTTCTACTAAACAGATCGCAGAACCGTGTTTGTCTAAGCAACGGAAGAAATATGCTCAAAAAATATCGTCAATCGAGCAACCTTCTCTCGCAATACTCTTCCTTCGCTTTGCATAATGTGAAAGCCTTTGAGAAACCCATGCCAGCTGTGACAGAGTTGGCTCTCGCCTTTCACATGAGGCCTCCTTCTGGGGCACAGCACCGTCGGTTGCGAGAGATGCATTAAAGAACCCAGACGAGCACGTTGTCGGATTTGGTCAAAGGTCCAGCCCGCCTCATAGCTCAAACCCCTTTCACACCGCAAGTGATTTATTTACATGGCCCTCGGTTGTCTTTTTTCACATGGGCGATTTGATTAGGTATTTCATAGGTGAGTTTTACATGTCCTCGTTTATTCAGTTTTATTCATGAGAATAGAAAGTAAAATAGAATGCTTGAATATTTCTCTTAGCTTAAGCTGCGTGAGGAATATTACAAGATGACTACCCAAACCAAAGCAGTCATGGAACGATGGAGCGAAAAGAAGTATCATGTTCCGAGAGAAACTTGCTACCAAAGAAAGAAACTTTCAGCTGTAATTTTCCCTAAAATTTTTCCCAGGTCATTATGTCGATCGGACTACTCTTTTATTTTTTAACAAGCTTGAGGAGGATAAAATTTGCTTGATCTATAATTCAACCCTTCGAGCGAATAATGTATCACTGTTAATAGCCCTAACGATCTCTAGCGATGAATTGAAACTCTCGATTCTTGCCATGATCGTCAGGCCCATCGCTTATTTTATGTACTTTTAACAAGCTTAACGACAATGATAGCCCTGGCCCTTTTTCGTATTTAGAGTCCGAGGACGGAATGATGAAACTCCATAAAGTAATTTTTGTAAAATTTGTCACTCAACCTGAGTGTAAAATAACATCTCGAGAGGAACCTCTTTGGTCATGTAACTAGGTGTCGTTTTCACAATAATCACATCTCGATGGGCCTCAGAGCGTTAGACTTATAGGTCGAGCGTGATATCATTCACGTACTTCTAATCGAGTTCGAAAAGAAAAGTTCTTGGCCAGTCTTTTCACGTACTCAGTAGCTTGAAAAGAGCTGAAAGAAGACTCCAGTTCATTTTTCACTATTATCGTAGTGCTAAAAAGAGATAAAAGTGAGCTTCAAATCTTTTTCTTTTAACAAAGCTCAGAAAAATAAGGAGAAAAGGTGTGCTTTGTGAGTCAAAGTCATTCTTTGAATAAAGTTTGCACGAATGTCATCTGTCTATCGGTTGTATTTCACTGTCTTCAGCATCAAATGGATTAAAAAATACATGTTTCATGACAAAAAGCATAATATCTATGGTCATAGCAAATAAATCTAACTGCAAACAATTAAATGACTATAAAGAGTGGTTTTACCTTTCATTCATTTGTACGTTCATAGTTACCATTTTCAGTACTTTTGGAGCTACGAACCAGATTTTTTCCTCGAACTTCCGCACGTGGTGATCAGGTGCTACTGTAGACATATTTTCAGTCGCTGTTTGATCTACGGTTAGTGCTATGAAACATCCTCTTCCCTTCGATTATTCATTTCATTTCCATTCTTTGAAAATTTTAGGGTTTTGCTCTGAGGTTAAATTTTTCCCAAAATGAGGAGCAACGCACAGATAGGCTGAAGCACGCATCGCGTATGAGCAGCACGTTGAAAGGGTACCGCATGTGCACACTATCCCAGCCTGGGAGTGCGTTGGGCATAGATTTCCAGTTTTTAGCCTTTCATGTTGTGTCCAAAATTTGCCTAGTGCAATGATCGATCCAATGGATCTCATGGTTGATTTTTGAGGTTTTCACATCTGATTATAATAACAATTACATGGAGGGAAAGAGAACATGAAAGAAAAATATTATGAAATAGCCTTGAATGATATGGGTATTGTAAGAGCCCTAAGAGATTTTGGACTGCTTAAGTACTTCAAATTGTTGGGAATGAGGCAACAAATAGAACTCTTGGAGTTCCTAGTTCAAGCATGGGATATGACAATAGAAGGCATCTCACATTAAGAACAAAGTGGTTCCCATAACAATTGAGGATGTGTATTTTCTCGCTGTGTTTTTCGAGGAGAGGTTTGCGCCTTTTCTTCTACACAGAGGTCTACGTTGGAGGAGAGACAATGAGGATTATGTTGTACGTTATTGCTATCCAGAGAACCTATAAAATGTAAAAAGCGTGCCCTAGCAGGATGTCAAAGGTGACTCTCCTACATGAGAACCATCCGTTTCATGATTGCTAAACTGGCCGGCTCTCGTACACTACCTGTGGTGAACGTAGATCCTGCCATGTAGTATGCGCTAGAAGGTGTCGAGCCAAAAGCATCCAAGCTGGTACCGAATACTGACTACTATCTCGGATAAAGGAACAACTAAATAAATCAGAGGGAGGAAGGAAGAAAATTTCCAGCTATGGTTCAATCCTTATCTCCTTCGCTAGAAACGTAGTCTGATCGATGCGCCCACAACATGTAACATTGGCATATGTCTAGTCCTGTGAGATCCTCGAATGCGAGAGATGGCAGAATCCTCGTGGGTCGACATACGCACTCAATACGACCATCGTGTTCTTGACGCTGCATTCTTTGCTCCGGTTCCGAGTGACAAATCGTTGCCATGGGCGAGTACTGAATATGTGCAGTGCTCGACTTCGTCGCGATCCGCATCCAGTGTTACCGGAGGCGCCTGGGTAGGAGTACAATATAAATGAAATGATTCGACCATATTTTTTTATTTTTATAATTTTTTATACAATGTGTGTGTTTTATTTCTTTCCAAGACTAAACTAAATGTTTGATGTAATCGTCGATATTGGTCGTGTTCAACTAGATGCAGAGGAACTACGAGCACCAGAAAGTAGATGCACCACATGAAGAGGGTTGTCGGAGGTTGCGCCCTGCTGGAGACCTTGGTATGGCCGAGACTGCGGGCGGGCTTGAACAACACATAGAGGGATTGACCTTGAGGATTCCGGATTGCACAGGATCGAAAGAGACTTCACGTGCGGCCGCGACACCTTCAACGTTCCTAACCAGCTGGATGCGGTTGTCTTTCGTAGGATTGCTGAGATCCTGTAGCATGTCACCATGAGCACCATCTGAAGTATCTTGGTGACATTTTGCGCACATTTTGAGGTCGGACGACCAATGCTTGTCTTGGGCATTTTGTGAAAAAACCTATAACTATCTATCTATCTGTGTTTCTTCGGCATCTTTTTCCCATGTTTAATGCGCAGTCCTGTTCAATGATGTGAATGCTATCTCTACCTATGCTCGAATATATCTCGTCTAAAACTTGGTGTAGCTAGATGAAATCAACAGTGTTCAAATTTCTAGAAATGTGTTGATATTCGAATGAGAATCAAAATGTCTTTCCAAAATCTTAGGACTCTTGAGAACAATCCGGTGAGTGTTGGATTTTCTAATAGCATAAATACTAGTAAGTTGCCGCACCACAAGTTGTGAGGTCTAACCTTATGATTATACGCTAAGCACATCAAAATGAGTCATGCTCATAAGAGAGAAGTTTCAATCCTCTCACTATACTCAGGCGATACTGTTCATTGATCTGCCAATACAAAATCCCTTTAAAACTCAATAACTCACCGTTCTAGAGAGAAAATGAATGACCACGCTTCGGAGGATGAGCTTCACGCCACTACGACTAACACCGTAAGCATATAAATAAATAGTTGAAAGTTAGATGCGTAAAATTGATTTAAAAGAAGACTAATAACGTCGAGAAAACTCTAAAAAAAAATTAATATAGTGAATGCAAATCAACAACATATAAACAATATAATACACAATTACTACATCATGATTAAACTAAATAACGTTTTAAAAAACAACCCATTTATAGGTGCAATGGAATCATGTAATCACTTCAACATGGTAGCACGCCAGCAAGAAACTCTTTTGACAATGTAGGGGCCATGCCATAATGGCTCGAATTTACCTGTACCAATTACATCAGCTTCTTGGTCACAAAGAAGGACCAAGTTTCCCTCTGAGTAGATGTGAGGCTGGGCATTTTTATCGTATTTCTCCTTTATACATCTCTTATGCGCTTCGTTGGCCAATTAGGCTTCACGACGTGTTTCATCAAGATGGATGAAGTTAAGGAGACGCGCTTCTTCTTCAGAGGTGTCAGGTAACAAGTCTATCATGAGTTTTAACGATGATATTTCGCATTGGATTGGCAAGATGGCTTCCAGACCATACACCATTTGAAAAGAAGTAAATCTAGTTGCGTTTCTCATCGAGGTTCAATACGCCCACAAGGTGGAGTACATGATCAAGTTCTAGTTCCTTTTACAGACTCTTATCATTCATTGAAGCATTCGTTTAAGAATTTTGTTAATAGCCTCAACTTGTCCATTTGATTGTGGATAATAAGGAGTAGAATTACCATGTGAAAATCATAGCTTGGCTGTCAATTCAAACATCATATGGTTGCGAAAATTCTTCCCATGATCCAGAACTATGGCTTGTGGGACCCCAAACCGTGCAATAACATGGTTGAAGAAAAACAATGCAGTTGTTTCTCTTGTGTTGTTGAATGTAGGCATCGCTTCGGCCCATTTGGTAAAATAGTCGACTGCGATAATAATATAACCATGCCCCCTAGACGAAGGAGGGTTACAGGTCATGAAATTGATACCCCATGTCATAAATGGTCTAGCAGAGACAACAGGATGTATTGGCACTGGCAGTTTGCGGATTTTACGATAAAAAATTGGGCATGCATGACAACTTCTGACTGCGAGGATACAATCTCGAAAAATAGTAGGCCAAATGTAACTGGCGCAGAGTATCTTCTACGCGGTAGCATATCTAGATAAATGTCCACCACAAGCCCCAACATGACAATCATTTAACACTTTTTCGGCCTCCTTATGAGTGAGGCACCTCCTTAAAATGGTATCGACACCACGACGATAAAGTGTATCGCCGAAAATCAGATAATCTTTTGCTTGGTATCGAATACATCGCTGATCAAAGCGAGAGGTATTAGGTCAAAAAGTTTGGGTTTGGAGATAAATGATGAAATCCCCATACCAAGGATCAGATGATCCTATCAGAAATAGAGACTCGTCTAAAATAGATGGTTCCGATGTAGTTGCAGTACTATCACAAGGAAGGTCACAGAAAAGCTCAGCCAAAACCAAACACTTCTTTGACTTGTATTTGATGAATTCCAAATCAAATTCCTGCAAAATGACGAT
Organism: Pinus albicaulis; assembly: GCA_034641835.2. Taxonomy (NCBI): domain Eukaryota; kingdom Viridiplantae; phylum Streptophyta; class Pinopsida; order Pinales; family Pinaceae; genus Pinus; species Pinus albicaulis. The sequence goes on from CM076583.1 coordinate 619,580,134, forward strand.
CCATTTTGAATATTTCCCCCCCAGCAATTTACGTGATAAGATGTAAGTCATGGGGTTGCAATCTGAAACTATTGTTGTTTTTCGGAGCAAGATATAATGGCAAAATCTTTGGACAACTTGAACAACTGCCAAGGCAAGCTTTTCCACGTACGACTACTCAAATTCCATATCATTGAGATTATGACTCAAATAATAGATTAGATGTTCAATTCCATCCTCTACTTGAACAAAAACCATAGCGATGGTCGTTTTAGCCGCGACAATATATAGGAAATAATTGTTCTGATAATTTGGAGGATACATTAATGACACTCGGACAAGATGGTCCTTGACAACATCAAAAGAAGCTTGCGCAACTTGGTCCCAATGGAAGGGAACCCCCTTTTTCAATAATTGAGTAAATCCTTTAGCCATTTCGGCGTAGTTTGGAATGAACCTTCTCAGGAAGTTGGCCTTTCCTTGAAGTTTCTATATCTGAAGTAAGTTTGAGGGCGCAGGAAAATCAAGAATGGCTTGAACCTTCAATGGGTCTATTCGAATTCCTTCTTTTGAGACTATGAATCCGAGCAGTCGACCAGAACCAACACAAAACACACATTTGTGCAGATTGAGACGTATCTTGTAGTGTCGATAGTGTAAGAAAATGGCTCTCAAATGCATCGGGTGATCAGTCCAATTTCATGAATGCGCTAGTAAATCATCTAGATATGGTTGAACAATGCGCTTGATGTCGTTGAAAGCATAATCCATTGCTCTCTAAAAAGTTTCCCTAGAATTCTTTAAACCAAACGGAAGTTTCCTATATGCAAATGTGCCCTAGGGATAGATGAATGCTATCTTATGTTGGTCATCTGGGCGGATATTAATTTGATTGTAGCCAGAAAATCCATCCATGAAAGAAAATATTTCACATCTAGCACAATCCTCAATAATCTGGTTGATAAAGGGAGTAGGATAGTTTTCTTTTGGACAAGCATGATTGACATCCCGATAATCGATGCACACTCTAATGGTTGCTTGTTTTTTCATAACAGGAATGATATTGGAAACCCACTCAGTCATCAGAACAGGGTAAATGAAAATAACACGAAAAAAAATTTCAACTTCTATTTTGATGGCAGCGGCTTTCTTCGGATGAACAGGACGAAGCCGTTGACGCACCAGTTTGACATCAGGATACATATTAATAGTGTGTTCAAATATACTAGTATCTATGCATGGCATTTCCTCGTAAGACCAAGTGAATACGTCACGAAATTCATGAAAAGAGAGTGATATGAATCAAGTTCTGATGGAGAACAAGATATACCGACATGAATATTTTCTACAACGCTAGGTTTGGTCGAAATATCGATAGAAATCTTTTCTTCAATATTTGATAAGTTTCGCTCAATTTCGATTGCATTAATTGGAAAATAATTTGAAAATAAATTTTGAATGGATGGGTGATATAGTTCACTAAAATTGTTTTCTTCATAATCTGGAAGATGGGAATGATGATGATAATCTTCCCATGGTTCTCCTTCTGCCATCATAGCTTCCAAAATATTTTCATCTGTCAAAAATTTTGAGGAAAATGGATCAGATGGAGTACGAAAATCTAATGAATGATCAACCTAAACACTCGGCGATGCTGATTTCGTATTTGCCACCCAAGCCAAACAGATTGATTGTTATTGTAACTTAATAGGGCTGAGCAGTAAAACATCATCCAATGTAGAAATATCAGAATCACCCGTACTCTTTCTTAAGCTAGATGGAGTGGAAGGGATCATGTAGCAAGTATCTATGCTTGCAATTTCTTCCGACGTCGCGAGCAGCGGTAATGCAAAGGTTCCCATAAGAGTTGAATCCTTTAAGAGTCCTACACCAATGTTCTAGATTTCTAGTTGAGGTAAGTGAATATACGGAACACTTCTAGTTACTTGCGAAGCGGAGGCAAAAAGGGATAATTGATTAATGATTTTAATAGTACCTTTATGAGGAAAGGAAACCATTCTAAAATATGTAGAAAAAATTGGAGTCATCGCATATACCCATGGTCTTTCGAGTAAAATATTATAGTCAAGGGGTCCGTCAACAACCTCAACATCAATACTTACTATTTTGCCCCCTAATTCAACTTGCAGGTTATTGATAATACCACAAGGTTTATATGTTCTTCCATCAAAAGCCTTCAACATCGTTGATGATTGTGATAATCGCGGCGAGCCAAGTGACTTCCAATAGTTTAGAGACATAATGCATGTAGATGCTCCCTCATCAATAATAGTACGATGAACGAGGTGATTGAGAATATTTACTTGGATGGAGAATGCCAATTCTACTGGTAGCTGTGGTACATAGCCTGTATGATTAAAGACGACAAGATTAGAATCAGTTGGATCAATTCCACCAATGGCCGACAATAGAGCTTGCTTCTGGGAGGGACAATTTTGTAATACCTCAAGAGTAGACATAGATGAAGGGAATTGAGCCAAATATTCAACTATACTATAATTTTGTGCAGCTCTTGCTTGAGGATTATATGTCGATTTATGAATTACTCCCTTTGGTGGCTTAATCGTCAATTCAGGAATAACAGGAGGTGGCACTGATTCAGTAGATGGATTTGTTGTTGAGGTAGTAGGTTGATCAGCCAGACTACCATAGTATTTATTCTGCGTCGACACCAAAATATCTTGTGAGGGTTTTGTACTGGATAACATTAACACTTGGGAACTAGAAGCTGGATCCGTAGCAACCAAATTTGTGTCTGGATTTGGAAATGGGTTTGTCAACACAACTGATGCATTTGAAGTCTTGATGATTTTTTGAGACTTCGTCATGGTGAGAAAAATCCCTAAAAAATTGTTCCTTGTTACAGATTATGCATGGATAACGAGGTTTCTATGGTCCTAACGGTTGATCAGATGATCGTTCCTCCGGGTTAGAAGTTTTCTTTTTCTTTGATTTCCCCTTTTTCTTACTTCCTGGTTGCTTATCACTTTTTCCTTTGTCAAATGAGATGGTGTTGATTTTGGAAGTAGGAGCAGGATCAAATACAGTAGTGTTGTGTGTGTTTACAGTGCCTATCAAGCCGTCTCTGGCATGAGAGTCCTTTATTTGAGGAGGAACATTGAAAGTAGATCGCGGCGCTTTTGGTATTTTCTCATGGAGCATGCCAAACTTAGTGTAAATCAAGTCTAAATATTGGGCATGAGCGATGACTTGCTCTTCTGTGAAGACGCCACCTTTAGTTACATCCTCTGTTATAGATGGTAACAAGCATTTGATGAACCATTCAGCAAGGAGCTGATCAGGAACAAATGTCTTAACCATTCGATGACGGCGACGCCACTCATGAATATGATTTGAAATGTGAATAACATTACTTCGTTTGAAATTGTTTAAGAGTTCCGTTCCAGTTTCATATCTGATCGGTAACTAGAAATGGGTCAAAAATATAGTAGCCAAGGAAGTGAAATTGTCAAATGAAGCTCTGGGTAATTCAATGTACCATTTAGCTATCAGACCTGTGAGCGTTCTTTGGAAAATACGTAATCAAACATAATCAACATTCAAGGAATTTGATGATCACCATAAATGATAAGTCATAAAATGAGTTGATGGGCCTTCTCCAGGGTTTCCATTGAATTTAGGGATGTCAAAGGGTAATTTATGTGGTATCAGTAGCCACCAAGGAGCATAATTGATAGGATCATTAGTTAACCAGTTTAAATCTGGTAATTCCAAGGTTGCAACAAAAGGCAATTGTCTATTAAGGTTAGGTTGAGCATAGCCAGGATAAGATGGAATTGCTTGGGCAATAGGTCTTTGAGCATTAGCACATGGGATTTGTTGCTGGTAACCCAGATAGAGGTTGTTTTGCATGGCAAATGCTTGAGAGTGTTGTTGACCAAAACCTGGATATGTCACTTGTTGATATGAAGTTTGTGGAATTTGTGCTTGTGGCTGCCAAGGGGTTTGTCCACCAAGATTATAACCCAAATTTGTATAAGTTGGATTCAATTGATATCTATAACTATATTATGTTTGTGACATCCCATAAAATGGTGGACCAACTTGTGAATAAATAATTCCTGATACAGGTTGTTGTAATTTAACCAAAGGATTTTGAGTTTGTTGACCCAACATTTGATGATATTGAGTTGAAGAAATCTCCTAATAAGGTTGATGTACAAGATTTTGATGTTGTAATAGGGGTATAAATGTATTAACAAGTGGTATTGAAGTGGTTGTAACAGGTTGAATTGGTTGATACGATTGGACAACCGTTTGTGGTTGGATAGGCAGAGTGGGCTACCATTGACAAACATTTAAATCAACATTAGTCTGACCAAAATGTGACTGAGCATTGTCATATTGGGTAACCAAAGGTTGCCCCCTAGCATAAGGAGGATAATAAGATGGAAAATATTGTTCACCGAATGCTGGGAGTCCAATTGATAAAGGAATTGAACCATAATGACCGGCTTGATATTGCCCTGATGATGGATTTAATGAATCAAGTCGTTCAGTACTAACTATAGGACTACCAGTTAAAACACAAGATGATGACATTGGTAAAGACCATGAATGTGAAGGTGCACCAAAGAAAGTGCCAAATAATTATTTGTAACCTATTGGGACCAAAGGGCCACCGTGCAAATATGACTTTGGTGAGGTTGTGAATATCGACGAGGTAGTGAGGGTCGGAGCTAATGTAATTGGAACAACAGACCCAAACGAAGATGCTAGTCCAGACATGGTTGCTTGACCAAGTGTATACCCTCGAAAATCGACGGGTGATTGAATGGAAATAGGATCAACAAAAGCAGATGGAAACGATTGAGAAAAAGACTAGTATAGGTAAAGGTCTCCCCCAAAATGGGTTTAACTTAAAGGTGTATCAGGTTGAGGTATTTCTTCAATCGTGATTAAACCAGGAGGAAGAACTTCACCGTCAGGCCCAAAATATATTTCAGACGGTTGACTGTGCGATATAGGAGTTTCTGTGGCTACAGAACTTTGTGGGATGACCAAGGTAGGAACAACTTCCGACTGTTCAGATTCAGGATTTAGAGTTTCTGGAAAAGAAGAGACAAGATTTGGATCAATATGTGTTTGAACAACATCGGGTCCAGGAGGTATGGTCTCAGTGATTGAATGGATCGTAACCATGGGTAGCTGTGAAGACCTCGTTTTGACAACAGTAAATGAACCAGGATGTGTGGAAAAAATTTGAGCTAACTCTGGATTAAAAAATGATGTTTCTCCAGAGGTACGAATTGTACTTGATTCAGTGGATCATGATCGCCTTCGCCTACCAGAAATAACTTCCGATGGTAAAGGTGGTTTTAAAGTTAATCTACACGAACGACGAGGGATAGGATTGTGTTCTTCCATGACTACTGATTTATTTTATTCAAAAACAAATAAACAAAAAGAGGGTAATGTTAGGCAAAAGGGTTTACCAGGAAACTGTGAACTGCAGAATACCTCTTGGCAAACCAAGAAGTACGGGTAGGTAATCTCCCCGAATGTTGTGTTCGGTGTATCACAATTTCAAGGTGGCTGACTCGGTTCACTATGGATGGATAGCACCTAAAATTTGTCCTCCCAAATATACCTGAAGGTACGTGGAGGCCCAAGTCCATATTAGCGCTGTCTAATGCGAAACTGCACAGTGAAAGCACCCCTTTATACTTATTGTGCTGTGACACCACCCAATATACCTGAGAGTACGTGGACAAGCTATGATATACTTACGTACGTGGAGTGAGGTATCACACTCGGAATGTATCGCAGACAAGTTAACGACAACTACTATGTTTTACGATGCTGGAACACGTCTCTAGCCTAGACCTCTAAATGTTATCGTTAATGTCCCAAAGCATTGTTAAGTAAATTGAGATTTATTTTATGTTGATCTTGCTTAACAGTTTTCCTTTCAGGTTCACCACGATGATGTATATGAAATTCCTAAAATGAAAGCTAAGAATGATAAACAAACTTTGACTTTCAACTTTTTCAATGAAAGACCTAGCTACTAAGGGAAGAGAGAAAATAATTTGAGAGCAAACAAATCAATGAACAAAAACAAAAATCAATGAATCTCAAACTAAATGCAGATTTCCTAATGTTCCTTTTGCAAAAACACACAATCTTATATGCAAATGCAAGTTTTTCTTTTTAGTTTCCTTAATGTTATGAATGCAGAAAGAAAACTAGGTGAACTAGATCAATAATTGAAATGCTTTTTACTTTCGAGAAACGAAGAATATAAACAACAATTTCTCTTTTGAAGGAAAAACGAGGATTTCAAAAACAATTTCTCCTATCAAGGAAATGAAGACTTTACAACAATTTCCTATTTCGAAAGAAAACGATTCTTAATGCGACCATAAAAAGTACTTTGAAATCAACTTGCTAATGATAATGAATTTTTTTTTTTTAAACAACATTGAACAAATTTTTAGTCAAAGGAGAAGAAATATATAGAGTTTCTAGTCAAATAGAGCATTACACTTTCAGAACAAGTCAGCAAATAGAACTCAAGAAAAGTACAAAGTCAGATTCAAGGGGATTGGTTCCTTTCAGGAGGCAACGTAGTATCCAAAGGGAGACAGTGCTCTGCAGTGCAGGCTGACAAGGGAGACAGTGCTCTGCAAAGCACTATGCCCTGACCAAGGGTGCGTTGGGCGCAGTAAACAAAGAAAAAGCTACTGTTTTGCTCACTAAATTTTCAAATTAAGCTCTGAAAAATTCTACTCTTTATGTAAAACAACTATTGGGTGGATTTAGAAAGCAGATCAGAGACTAAAACACCAAGATTCAAGAGAAATTTTCCCCAGTGGAGTCGCCAGTTTGTTGGGCCAGAATTGTAATCTACGGATAAAATACACTTCCCTAGACCAGTGTCTAGTCTAGAAAAACAGGTGAAAGACTACACTACCCTTTTTCCTAACTTAGAACAGATACACAGAGAGGATTGGATGCTTACTTGTTTCAGTCGCTTCCAAATGGCTCCTTTCTATCACTTCCACTACAGCTTCAAATTCATGCGGTTTGAAATAGCTGAATGCTTCCTGCAAGAAATAACACTGATGCAGCAGAATATGCAATAATATAGATATCTATTCAAGTTAATTAGCCAAATCAGTTAAGCATAAACTACATTCATCAACTAAGATCTTACAACATGGAAAATCAAAGTAAACATGGATGCATGTAGGGAAAAACAAGAAGTACTCTTTATCGATGATAGAAGGAGAGGTTACAACCTAGTGACTGATTCATCCTGAACTTCCAACAAATTTCCCAAGTCTCATCACAACATAAGTCTCTCCAGCAGCAGCTCCACAAATCAAACTCTCTATTGAAAATTCTCCAGCATTTCTCTACTCAAATTCTTCCTCCTTGAACACTTAGATCTGTGTTCAATTTATAGATGAAATGTAGGTTTTTTTGCAATAAATTTCATTCCAAAAATAGGCAAGATATGTTTTCCAGTCATGTAGATGTCAAATGGACACTTGGATCCAAAGAATGACACATGTGAACCCTTCTAGAAGACACTGGCCAAGTGGAGATTCCGGAACAATGAGAATTTCGCTCCCAATGTGACCAACACACCTTTGAATGTCGGGAAGTGCTCTACAGAGCAGCCCTGAATGAGGCTACTTGCATATGCAATGCACTTAGGACCTCTAGAGCCTGCGTTGGTGAGCTCCCACATGTTAATAATAAGCCTCAAACCATGGAAAAGCCTTGCTTTGATTAAAGTCTTGTTTGATTTATGTTGTTTTCCTGTCTTAGGGCATATAGAAACTGAGATGATAGGGAATGATAGACACTTTTATCATCGGTCCTGGAGATGATGCCCAGTTAACCAGGTCATTGGGAATGGTGCCAAAATTGACCTATAACAATTGGGGAGTACGGAAAGGATCTCGGGGCCAGGTGCCTCTATAGTGAATGGGAGACGAGAAAACATGCTGGCCATTGGATTGGGAGAAGATCGACGGCTGAGATCAACTGCAGGGGGACTGAGGAGAATGGGCCACTTTGGTCGGGTGCCCCTATAGTGAACCTATGCCGTAGATCTGGGTTAATCGGACGGTGAGGATTAACTCGGAGAAGCGGAGATTAAAGATGGTTGATGAGGGGTCAGGGGGATGGAAAAACTGTGATGAAGCAAGGACCATCAGATCGAAAGAGAGATCAACGGTGGGGATTAAAGCGGGAAAACGCATCAGCGAGGTAAGAGCAGAGGCACGCTGGCTATTGGATCAAGATGATCAACGGTGGAGGATGCATCGTGGAATCAAACAAGGGCATGACTGGTGCGAGGGGAGGGGTGAACTGCGATACGGTGGTGAAGCGATGACCGTCCGATCAGGAGGATCGATGGTCCAAATGAAATCAGGGCATCACAGAAATGGATGAAAGGGGAGAAGGGACAGTGAAATAGTGAAACTGCGCCAACCGTTGGATCTAGGGGAGCCAGATCAATGGTCCAAAATACATCAGTGGGGAGGCTTTGGTAAGCGATGATCGGAAGGAACACTGGCAGTGCGACGGAGCAAGGACCGTTAGATTTGCAAGATAAATGGCTCAGATCCCATCAGTGGGGAAACATAAAGAAGTAGAGGGGAAAGGGGTGAAACGAAGTGTGATTCGCCAAAGGCTGTTGGACCTGGAAAATGATTGACGGCTGCGATTAAATCGGGGGATCTACCATTGGCGGAAAAGAGTTCTGGGAGGTGAGAACTTGGACGCGGCGAAGTGGGAAGTTCCGATGAGCGATGGGCTTAGTGCTTGATTACAGTGGTGGGGTTATATGGCGGGAAAAGGGCTAGAGGCTAAGCCGAAAGGTGCTTGATCCCTAAGGTTAAAATTGAGTAGAAAATAGGCTGAAATGAGGTTTTTTGAGGGTTTTTGAAGGTTCCGATAGGTAATAAAAGATATTTTAGAACCAAATAAAGAGGGTTTATAGGGTTTTAAAGGGATTTTTAAAGGAAAATAAGGGGTAAAAATGGGAAAAATGGGTGAAATGAAGGGGTTTTAGAAGGATTTCCAAAGGAAAAAATGATTGGAAATGGGTCTGAAAACAGTCTCTTTTATAACAGTAGGGCTTTCGTTGAAGGTTTTGAAGTGAAGATATCAAAGAGGTGGAGTTAATGGACAAGGGACACAACAAGGCTTCAAGAACTCATATATTCACTCCAAATTTGTTTATTGAAGACTAACAGACCTGTTTTAGCCATCATAGTATATGAAAAATTTATAGATGGCTAACAACTACTACTCCATTGTTGTGTTTGCATATTTTTGGGTCTCCAATTTGGGAATATTATAAGATATTCCTAACATTGCATATTTCCCGATTTTGGGATAATTCATATTTTGACCTCGATATTGAAAGTTTTACCCCCAAATGATCTGAAATGGGTGGATAACTTGTTATTCTTTGCAAGGACCTCCCACTCAGTTAAACAAATTAAGATCTTGCTTATACTTGATAGTGCGGAATTGAATTCTTGAGACAGGTGTATGTGTTTTAAACTATTTTAATGCTTTAATTGTGAGGAATTAAAATTTTTTTTTTGGCTGATATTAAGCATTTACAACAACCATAAAGTGCAACAAATAATAATCAACACATAACAAGAAATTTAATAAAGGTGTTCACCCGAATATCGTGGGCTATGTCTCCTTGAGCCATTGTCAACTGAGTTGGCTCTTTGGGATTATGATGGAAAAATTATTTTACAAGTAAATACAAAACTCCAATGGTTATTTGGACTGTATGATTGAGTTTATAATACCATCATACCCTTGGAATGGTTGTTATCTCTCTGAATATAGACCTAGGTTCCCTTATACTTGACCTCTTCTGTTAGCACCCTTAAGCTTCCCTGAGCTTCTCTATGGCACTAAATCCCTAAGAAATCCTTTTTTGTCCCTTAAACCTCACCTACTATCTCTAACACATATCATACACCCAAAATAGACTGTTCATTTTCTTCAAATGAGCACTTGCTTCCCAATCTAGGCCTCCATCCAGTGTTGGCCCTAGGTTGCTCGTTTACTCATGTTTTCTGAGACAAATCTTTTGTCTCCAGCTATCAGGGATCCTATTTCTATACCAACTCAGGATATGCTTCTTCCCTATGGATTATAGAAATTCAGAAGTCTCCAAATGGCACTAAAAATCCATTCATTAGATTGAAAATGTCCAAAATAGTCATAATAGACTATTCACTTGATGAAATTGGCCTCTGACTACTTCGGTTACGCCTCCAACACCTGGTGGCACCCCCTGGCTCTAGGTTCACTGAAAATTTCTCTGAAGCATCTAGGCCTTAAAAAGTCTTCAAAATCTTCTTAAAATCCCTTCAATGGATTTAGAAGATTGAAAATAGTTAGAATATACTACTGGTTTGCTGAGAATGGTTACTGGCTGCACTGGATAGCCCTTATTCTCCTGTTGGCCCCTAGTGGCCCTCGTGGCCCCTAGAAATTATCTGAAGAATATCGGCATTTAGAAGTCCTCTGATGGCTCTAAAAACCTCACCAATGGCTCTATAGTGTCTGAAACATCCAAAAATTACTATTGGTTTCCTGAGAAAGGCCTCTAGCTACCCTGGCTAGGCCTCATTCTATTGCTGGCCCCTGTTGGCCCTAGTGACCCCTAGAACTTCTATGAAGAAAAATATCACTCAATAGTCCTATGATGGCTCTATAACCCTCATCAATGAGTCTGGAATGTCCAAGAAAGTTGAAATTGACTATTCACACTCTCAGAATGGTCGAATAATGCTTAAGATAGAGCATAAATTTTTTTGCCTAGTTTCACCTAAAATAACTCCACTAAATGTGGGACAACTCCACTTAACTAGATTTAATTTGGAAAAATGCCCAAAAATGGCATACCTCTAAGATTTCCACCCGCTTTAGCTGAAATATTAAATGCTAGGGGTAGGGGGTGGCCATATGCCAACCCCCGAATCCCACAGTTATAATAAATATCGAGCGGAACTCCATGCGTGAACTGTGGGTAAATAGCATTTCAACCCGAGTTTGAACTTGTGTTAGCCGAAACCGTCGGTGAACTAACCAAAAGGAGTAAACATGTGATAAGGATAAAAAATTTTCTGGTAGGCTACAAACTGGAGGTTAAATTTAATGCCGTGGCTTGTTGCTATTCCATGTGATAACCTTCCACGGGACCACCGACGGTCTCAACCCCCAACCACATATCTATTACACCATAAATATAACCATTGGACTATACATTGTAAGAACCAACATAGAGTGAGAGGTAAGCCACTCGCGTGCCCGGAGGGAGGCCTTGAGGTCGAACAAGACGAAGTCCCAAAATTTTGACAGCACTGTTCAAGGGCCATGTGGCAGCCTAAGGGCTAACCACGTGGTGCCTTCTGATTGGTCCAGAAATTTGTATGCCAAATTAAACTGCGCCACTTGTCATCATGTAACTGGCTTGGGAAGGAATATTTTGGTGAATATTCCAAGAATATTCCAGGAATATTCCCTGGAATATTTTTTTTTTTTACTTTTCAAAAACCCAGTAAACCCTGGTCAAATGTAAAAAATTGCAGTTTACTGGACTTTTCAAATTACGATAACTTATTCATAAGATGTAAATTTTTCAAGCCATTCACAATGCTATAATTAGGAAGACGAGATCTATCTGATTGCTCAGGTTCGACACACTTTCAAACACTTCGAAATTTTAGCTATCACTTATGTTATCATCAAATTGATCTTGATTGGCTGCTCTTCAATCAACTCAATGTAACTCTTTCAAACCACTTCTAACTAAAGATTAGCCTCTTCAGTTTGAGAGGGCTCTCTCAAAGGGGGTTTATGATTTTGAATAAAGATAATAGTAGATGGCTAACTCTATGAATTGTAACTTGGTTTTTTGTATGATTGTAGGTTGAAAAATGAAGGCTTTCTACCATTGGGCTATGGAGTCAACATTAGTACTCTTAATTCCAATCTTTCTTCACATGGAAGCTGAGGCAGATCGAGGTCTTTAATCAAGATAATTCACACACGCAATATAAGTAAAACACAGTGATTTCACCTCTAAAGGAAGTCATAGCATAATAGTATGAATTCTAAGTAATTAGAGATAAAATCCACTACAAGTGATTAAACATAAAGATACATAGTAACAACAAATTAAACACCTCATGAGAATCTAAAGTCTGGAAGTAGAATGTGTGACCATATATTACTAATAATGAACAAAAACATACAAGCAGCAATTTGATGCAATACTCTCCAACCCTTTTCTCTTCGATGTTTAGTCTATAAATAGACATTCTTTACAATGTAGATGATCTTCCCAGCTAGCTAGATCTTCGAATTCTACTCTGACACCTATCATAACTGAAACTACTAACTTGAAACAAAAAAATGACAACTATCATTTAAAGAAAAAAAACTCCTAATAGGACTCTATCTCCTATTTATTACATTTGTTTCTCCTAACAGTGAAATAGTTACATAATTAATATCACATGCTCGAAGGACAAATCACCATCACTTTACATGTTTAAAACACCCCTAGATCTGTGGAACACAATCCTACTTTTTTGAAGTAGACAACCCTTCATTTTAATCACTATTTGATATGTCCCACTGACATGATGGAGGTCCCCAGCTAGCTAATGTGCTATTGGGATGCTCAAAACTTTTCAAAAATATCCTTGCTACGAAACAGGCCATTTTAGGCAGTTTCGTAGTGACTTTTCGTAACGTATGAAAACTTGCTTTTCCACCCATTTCCTTGACACCTTTTTTGTTCAAAAAATTTTACTATGCCAAGACACCTTGCAAACAGTCAATATCCATCCATAATACTTGAAAAAACTGGATTCCATGGCAAAAATGCACCTACAGAAATATTCGTAGCGTTTTTCTGGCCTCAAGCCTGAGGTACGCTACGAAACTGTCCAAAAAAACAAAAATTGATGTTTTTATAACTTTCTTGAAAATTTGTTCTCCAATTGCAAAATTTAGGTTCTCTGCATGTTATGAACCTCATCAAACATATTCCATCTCAATTTTTCATTCTTTTGGTATTTCTTCTTCATTCACAATCAGTTAGCTGATGGGCTCTTCTACTACTGTCATCTTTAGCCCTTTCTTTTCTAACTCCATTTGAATCAAATCCCGTTGCTCCTGAAGATATTACACTTGATCTTTTAATGCTCTTATTTTGGATTGTAAGTGCAAGTTTATCCTTTTAATGTGTTTGACCTCTCCTCTTACTGGTTGAGTGCATTTCATCAAATTTTCTGTATTGTCCAAATTTTTTGAAACACTTGTGACTTGTTCTTCCCATTTTTTCCTCATTTGTTCAAATTGAACATTCTCAGCTCTGTGTTTCTTTGCCTCTAGCTTTAAAACTGATATCTCTTTATGGGCTTCCTTCAACTTCTCTTTGAGGGTTTCTATTTTTGATTTTTCAACCATTTTCTCTTTTCTCTTTCTTTGCTTGATAACTAGCTCTGCCTTTGCTGATGGAGATAACTCTATGATGCTTGTTGGCTGGGTAGTTTCATTGATTTTCTCAGTCTCCCTGTACAATCTTCTTTACTCATGAAAAACAAGAATAATGGCATATGTCAAGTCCATCTACATGGTGCCTTTAATTTTTTCTTCCCAAGATCTGGATAAGAGCATGCCAAACTTGGGTGGAATATATGCCACCACAAGGTCCATTACCACTGTCTTGGAAGGCACTTGTGTTAGGAAAACAACAACATCCTTTATCAATCCTATGCATTGAACTCTTTTATAATCAAAAGAAAACAAATCGTTGTATGGCCTAGTAATCTCCAAACCCATACTTTCCATGATCACCTTAGGCATAAGGTTATGGGAAGCCCCTGAATCAAACATGGCATTATGTAAGGTCATGTCATGGATATTAAGTCTGACATAGAAAGGAGGTACTTCTTCATTCTTCTCATCTTCCAATATTGGTCCCAGGTATATGGTAGGATAGTCTTCTTGTACATTAATGATATCTAAAGCTCCTGGTTGAGAATTCAACATTTTTACAATTTTTCTTATGTATTCATTCACCTTGATAATTTCTCCAAAAGGAACTGGAATATTGATTTTGGAGATCTCATTCTCCAAAATGAAAACATAAGTAATCTTTTCACTCTCTTTAACAAGGGGAGGAAGTGGTGGATCTGTTTTAGACTCGGCTACTTTAAGAGCATCCTTCTTTGGCTGTGTTTTATTTGCAGTGATGGGAACATTTCGGTTTCTGAGATTGTATTGCTTTTTCATCTCAAGAATTGCATTTTGATAACCCTTAAGATATTCATATTGTCCCTCACCCTTATTTACATCATGATAAGACTCCATCCACTGCCTAGATGAAAACATATCTGGAATGTTTTTGACCAAAGAAGAACAAGAAGGAAATCCAATCTTTGTCTAACATCCTCAATTCTTCTAACACTAACAACTTAATTAGACCAAAGAGATGTCTCATTTCCCTCTGTCTTGATTTGAACCTTATCTGACATTTTCCCTAGACTTTTGTATAAATAGAAAGGCAAGTCAAGTGACCTCTTACCTAAAAAATGCAGAAGAAGTCTGAGATGATAGGAGTAGAACATGTGAAACCTTCCTTCATAGGTAAAGTACTTTTGAATGACCATCAACAAATTTGAATGACCTTTACTGTTACTGCTCTAATCAGAAAATGACACCTCATACAACTCTAACAAGCCAGGTTAAAAAATGGATTTTCGTAACAAAATTAGTTAAGCCTCTGACAGATTCACTATGAAATTATTAGGCAGTTTTGTAGCGGAATCTGTTGTTTTCCTGTGTAAGATGCTACGAAAATCTGAAAAACTGACAGATGTTCCCTTTTGATTTTGAATGCATGGGGCATGACAACTGACACAATATGTGATTGATTTGACTGAAATGGCATAAATGAAGGTGATCTTAAAACTTAGGATAGGCTTCAAAAATGCAAAATTTTTCCTATACCACATTAAAATGGCTTAGGAGACCTTATCCATTTTTTGGGTAACCTATATGACCCTATCAAGAAATATTTCACAACTTAATGAGTGATAACAACTTAGGTCCTTGATCCAAATATGATCACTCCTCCCCATTAGGAATATTTTTGACCCCAAAAGACCGATTATATATTCAGTAGATGAGAGTACAACACCCTCACATTTCTAGCCTCCTTACACTTTGCCTTGCTTGGCTTATTGCCTTTGAGCCCAAACTCGAAGGTAGTCAACACTTTCCCTCTTGAATGATCTTGTCCTTCTGTCAAGAATTGTGTCTTCCTTGAACTCTTTCAGAAATTTCTGGCGAGAAATTTTCAATTGAAGGTAGATGAACAACATGTCCTTGATCATCGATCAAAGGTGGCTCAAACAAATGTAAGTTTCCAACATAAATGCATACATGACTGAAATTTTCTTATGTACAAACAAATGAATGTATGTCTTACTAGGTCAAGAAGTCAAACCACTTCTTCCCAAGACACTTCCATGGCAATTTTTGCTGCTGAAAATATTCTTCATGTGAAACATCTGTTCTCACATCAATGATGGAATCTTTGGTTCCAGTTGCGGCAGTCTGTTTATCCTCTTGCTTCAAATGCTTGGGATGATTAGTTGGATACAATGTCCAACATTGGGAAATGAAATGTCCCTTCTTCTGGAAATGTGTGCAAGTCTTTTGCACCTTCTGTGCAAGTTTCCTTCGCTTTGACTATTTCCTATATGCCTTCAATCTCTTCCATCATCTTGAAACATCATGGTTACACAAACCACAATAGGAAAAAAAATATTTCTTCCATTCATGCATGCAGATTTTCCATGCTTATCATTAACATAATAAAATTGACTATGGGAATAATTATACCTCAAATGTTACTTTTCATGTCCATCTTTTTTACCTTCTTGAGGAGATGAGCTTGTAGAAGTTCTAATTTTCTTTTGAAGACCAGCATCTGTGTTCATGTCTTCATAGCTATCTGAACTCTCTTGCATGCCATAAGTTGCATGTCCATTAACATATTTCTGCAACATAGGCTTCAAACATTGGAAATCAACTTGAAAACAAACTTTACATGTTTTTGGTTTAGAACTTGCAACAAAATTTCTTCTTGGAGTTGTCTCAAATGCCTTCATGGCTTTGGATTTTTTGCCATAAGATTGAACATAGCCTAGACCAAACTTCTTAGGACTTTCCTCAACCAAAATAGGATCAATCATGCCTTGTGCATGTTTTCCTAGACCCTTGGCTTCATAGCCCATTTTTAACATCAATTTGGACCCTATACCTCTAGTGTTCTTTTCAAATGAACCTACACATCTATCTTAAGAGGAATTTGAAGACAAATTTGAGTGATTTACCTTTTCTTCACACATGTATTTGGTTAAGGCCCCTTGGGCTTTATGGAGCTACATCTCCATGTCACGCATTCTTTGAAGAAGTCCTTATTTCTCTTGCTTCATAGCAGCCAATTTCTCATGAATTCTATAATTTGCACCATATTCATACATAATTTGCACCATATCCTTCAAGATGTAGAAGTCTTGCTTCATCTCTTCATCGAAGAGTATTGTAAAAGAGGATTTTGAAACATCACTTGAAGAAGTTGTCATCATTATATCAATGAACTAAATAACTTCAACCTAAATTCACAAAGCTTCAAAAAATAATTGACAAGCTTCTTAGCAATATCGCTGTAGATTTAAGCTCTTTTCTATAGCTTGTATCTCTTCTTCAAGTAGCCTTTTGCAAACAATCCATCTTGTGCTTAAAGGGTTGCCTTGAGGTCCTTTGGATAAGGAGAATGCTTTCAGCCTTATTCCTTCTTGTCCTCTTCTGGACTTAGCTATCAATATCTCCCCTTATCCTCTAGCAAACTCAAAATTGTAAGCATCAATCAATTTGCAAACAGTTAAATTATTTGAACTGTTAAACACCTTTCAAGTCAAATAAGCAACCTAGTGCTCTGTCAACCAAGCAACCTAGTGCTCTGATACCACCTGATATGAAATGGGTGGATGACTTGTTATGCTTTGCAGGACCTCCCACTTAGTTAAACAAATTAAGATCTTGCTTACACTTGATAATGCGGAATTGAATTCTTAAAACGGGTGTATGTGTTTTAAATTGTTTTAATGCTTTAATTGTGAGGAATTAAAATTTTGTTTTTTATCATATTAAGCATGTAAAAAAAACATAAATTTCAGAAAATAAGCATCAACACATAACAGCAAAATTAATAAAGGATTTCACTCGAATATCGTGGGCTACGTCTCCTTCAGCCATTGTCAACTGACTTGGCTCTTTGGGATTATGATGGAAAATTTATTTTACAAGTAACTACTCTAATCCAATGGTTATTTGGATTGTACCATTAGGTTTAGAATACCATCATACCCCTATAATGGATTTTATTTCTTTGAAGATAGACTTAGGTTATCTTAGACTTGACCTCTTTTGTCGGCACCCTTAAGCTTCCCTGAGCTTCTTTGTGGCACTAACTCCTTAAGAAATTCTTTTATATCCCTTAAAACTCACCTAATGACTCCAACACATATCAAACACCCAAAATAGACTCTTTATTTGCTTCAAATAAGCACTGGCTTCCCAATCTAGGCCTCCATCCACTATTGGCCCTAGGTTGCCTGAAACTTCCCTGTGGCTTCTACACATTCAGAAGTCTCCAAATGGCTCAAAAAATCCCTTCATTGGATTCATAGTGTCCAAAATGGTCATAATATACTATTCACTTGCTGAAATTTTCCTCCAGCTGTTCTGGTTACTCCTCCAACACCTGGTGGCACCCCATGGCTCTAAGTTCACTGAAAATTTCTCTAAAGAATATCGTCCTTCAAAAGACTTCAAAAGATTTTGAAAATCCATTCAATGGATTTATAAGGTTCAAAATAGTCATAATAGACTACTGGTGTTTTTAGAATTGTTACTGGCTACACTGGATAGGCCTCATTCTCCTGCTGACCCCTCGTGGCCCCTATAACTTCTCTTAAGCATATCGGCCTTAAAAATTCCTCTAATGGCTCTATGAACCTCACCAATGGTTTTAGAATGTCTGAAACATCCAAAAATTACTATTGGTTTCCTGAGAAAGGCCTATAGCTGCCTAGGCTAGGCCTCATTCTACTACTGGCCCCTGGTGGCTCTAGTAACCCCTAGAAATTATCTGAAGAAAAATCTCACTCAGAAATACTCTTATGGATCTAAAACCTTGACCAATGAGTCTAGAATGTCCAAGAAAGTCGAAATTGACTATTCACACTCTTCAAATGGTTGAATAATGCTCAAGATAGAGCATAAACAATTTTACCTAGTTTCACCTAAAACAATGCCATTAAATGTGGGACAACTTGTAATGTCCCTACTTAGCCTTAGCTAAGATGAGACATTAAATTTTGATTTAATTTATGTTTTATGAATAAATGAATAAAGGAGGACATGTAAAATTCCTAATAAATCAATGCCCATGTGAACAAAGACAAATCTAGGGTATGTAAATAATCACTTGCAGGTGTGAAAGAGGGTTGAGCCAAAGATTGGGTCCACTTTGACTAAATCAACTATGCTGTCTAGGTTCAATGCATATCCAAGAGGTACTTCGCAATTCTAGAAGGAGACTTCTAATGTGAAAAGGACCAACTCATCCAAGTGGTTTAGGGTTTTCAAAGGCTATCTCATGTTATTAAAAGGAGGAGAAGACACAAGAAGAGGTTGTTGATGAATTATATTTCTGAAGTATTTGTCTGCTTAGACAAATACCATTCTCTACTATTTAGTGGAGGATTGTGATTGGAATTCCTATTTAGGAGTTTCATCTCTTCCCTTGAGGTTCATTGGAGGAGTTCTTTGCTAAAGTTGGCCACTATCTGGTTTGAGACCAAGCTCTATCTTTCATGAGCAGTGCTGGCCCATTGAGGGTTTTGCAGCTACTATCTTTTGTGGCAAGTGGCATTGTAGATATGCTTAGATCTAGTTGTTTTTTAGAGGCTTTCTCTATTGGAGAGTGTTATTCAGCCTCCAAGGAGTTATCTGATCTATATGTTATATCAAATCTATAATTTTCATTCCATGTATTCAATCTGCTTCACCCTCTGTGCAGTTTCTACTCTATACTGCGTTATTTTGTAAGAGGGCTTGTTATTTCAGTTTGCTATCAGTTGGAGGAGATCTCTTGGTGTTAGGCTTGCCTTCCCTTGGTGATCCATGGATTAGGTTGCTGATACATGTCTCTATAGATCTGATCTATTTTAGTAATAAAATTTATCTTCAAAAATTTCTGGGTTTTTTGTAGCACAGTATATTGTAATTCAGATCTACAACTTAATATGCAGTATTCTGATGTAATTCCAATTGGATCTTGTTCTTAAAATCTTGTAGTATCTATATCTATATTAGATCTGATGTTTCACCCATATATTTGTCATATATCTTAAAATTAGTGTACATCAGCTGAACCACCAGAAAAATAACGTTGTTTATGTAATTCAACAGTTTACTTCTAGTTGCATCTCTCATTTCTGAAGGGATCTTGCCCTAGTTCTTCTGTAATAAGTTGTAAAGGAAATAAAATCATTTGTAAATCTGATTTACTGATATAATACTGAAGTGTCAGATCTTTGGCTGACCTCCTTTGAGTTTCAGTCAAATCCGCGCAATTCTAGTAGCTGGGGTTTTCATGTTGCAGCAACTTCTCTCTTTAGTTGATTTCTAGCTAGTTTTGTTTCCGAGAGATCTGTTTAATGTGCTTAAAATTATTTTTTTATGCTGAAATTGCATATATATGTCACATACAGCTTGAATGAGGGGATATCATCCCTAATCAGTGTTTTCTTTGCACAGATTTGATTATACAACATTTTCACTGAAGGCCTTGTTGAGATTCCTGAATTGCGATTATTCCAAGTTCTATAGGCAGAGTCTACAGTTGTCCAGGTAGCCTCTGGTTCTCACCCTCTTTTTAGGGGTGACATAACCATTAAATGCCTCTGTATTCCATCTCTGACATAGAATATTGAGAATCCCCAAAAAGGGACATTACAGTGGTATCGGAGCTCCACTCTTAGCACAGCCTGTGCTAGCATTGGAGCCTCAGTCATGCTGCATTCCGAAGATGAAGATATTATTTTTTAGAGGGAGAGAAGATACCAGACTAGAAGTCATAAAAGTATGAATATACTATTGTTGACCTTGACAAGGGTTAAGACAAAGGGAAAGGCCCTGAAGTGGTGAATGATAAAGATAAGGAGGCAGAAGAGTTTGCAAAAACTCTCCTGGAAGCTATGCAAGATATGTCCAAGGAGATAAAGGAGATGAGGATAGATCGGATGAGGGAGTCTCTTGGAAGACTCCATCAAGGAGAAAGTTCTAAAGTGTCTTAGTATGGGACTGGTCAACTTGTGAGCTTGCCACCAGCTCCACAGATCTCACAACACTCTACAATGCCCACTTTTTTAGCTGTAGAGAATGAAGGGCTTCAAGAGCCGACCTCTTTGGAAGGCTATTTTGTAGAGTATGATGCACAAAGCCAAAGGTTCAAGGATAACTTGAGCTTTCAAGACTTCTACCATCTCAAGGACCGGAGGAGGCCATGGCAGCAGTACAGAGATGGAGGCTTCCTTCAGGGGAGGCACCACACCATGGGTATGTTCTTCTTGCCTAAGTTCGATGGTTCACCCTCTTTTTCAGCTAAAGCATGGGTGGAAAAGTTAGACATCTATTTCCAGTTGAATAAAGTGCTTGAAGCAGAAGCCATTAAGATTGTTGTGTTTCATTTTGATGGAGAAGCCCACAACTGGTGGTTTCATGGACTTTCTACATTGGGGCACAACAATGTGTCCACTTTTGCTGAGTTCACTAGGAGACTAGTGGAAATATTTGATCGAAAGGATCCAGAGGCCCCTTTCATAAGCTTGGCAAAGTTTAAGCAGACAGGAGATGTTGAAGCCTATATCTCTGAATTTTTGAGGCTGTCTGTAATGGTTCCTGATCTTTCAATTGCAATGAGAGTCTATATGTTCATAGATGGATTGGAAGAACCTTTGCATGGGTTGGTCAAGTCTACCAAACCCACCACACTGCATGATTCCATTGAAAGAACAAGAGATCTCCAAGATGCCTTCCCAAGAGCAAAGGCAACCTTCCCAAGAAAAGCCACTCACTCTTCTAAAGGGAAGGAAGGGAAAGCTACTCCACCCAAGGAGAGCTCACAGAAAAAGCTTCTTGACAATGTTCTCCAGAGGGAGTTGAGAAAGAAGAAATTATGTTTCACTTTTCAAGAATCATGGGTGTCGGGACATAGATGTGCTGCTGGAAGAGCACATTATATTGAAGTCTTCTCTGATTGTGAGGAGGAGGAAGGCAATGATGGACCAAGGAGAGGTCACAGTGCTGGTGATGATGAGGAGGAGGATCCATCCTCATCCAGAGAAGAAGAAGGAGCATTTTCTCCAACCGGTGGGACTCTTGCTTCTTTGAGGGGAGTGCCCAAATATTTGACTCTTAGAGTGCAGGGTTCAGTTATGGACCGAGGAGTATCTATTCTTATTGACAGTGGGGCAACCCACAATTTTATTGATGCTCACTTTGTGTAGAGGAGAGGGATCCCTACTGATTCTTTTGATGGGTTCTCTATTTTGGTGCCGGGGGACAGAACTATGCAATGCATGCAGTATGTTCCCTCACTTTATGTGACTATGGGGACCTACACTTTGAGGGACCACTTATTTGTGGTGGACATGCTAGACACCAACCTCATTTTGGGTGTCCAATGGTTGATTACTTTGGGAAAGGTCACCACTGATTGGAGGGCCTTGCAGATGGAGTGGGTGGACTTGAAGAGTGGGAAGCAACAAGTTATTCAAGGCATGCACACCTACCCTTCACTTGATGTCTCTACCCACACAACAAATATGGATTTGCACAGTGAGGGCAAGGATCTCATGGTTCCTTCTCTCATGTTCATGAGATTGCTGCAAGGGACATTCCTACATCATGGCAATCCTCTTGGGATGCCATTAGATTCGATAGAGAAAGCTTCGCCAAGTGCTGAAACAATGGAAGAAAGAGTCACTGCGCTGTGGGAGGAAGCAATGGGGAGGATCAGCCTTCCCACACAAAATTTTGGCATGCATGATGCCAAAGGAACAAGCAGCAACAAGGCAAGCACCACCATAGATACATTTATAGCGCTATCCTTGTTGAAGAGTGTAGATCCATATTGGAGGTCTCAAATCCTTGTAGAATACTCCAAAGATCTTCACACCGAGATGATCTTAGATGGCATAAAGCAAGGAGGAGGCTATATGGTCCATGAAGGGGTCATCTATCATCTTGGAAAAATATTCTTGTCTCAAACCTCAAAGCTTAAGCAAGAAATACTACAAAGGGCACACAAGGAGTTCCTTTCCAGCTACATGCAATCAGCAAAAATCTACTCCCTAATCTTGAAGAGTTTTGATTGGGAGGGTATGGAGGAAGAGCTACATCAGCATTATGATTGGGAGGAACTAAATCAACACTTACAAGAGTGCAATAGCTACGTGGAGATGGGGCAGCCAAAGGATCCTATGCAGGATATATTTCAGCCATCTCTTTCTTCTCTCAAAAGAGGGGAAAAGCCCATGCCTAACTCTATGAGTATGGGAGGTTTGTATGGTAAGAAATCTGATCTTGTAGAGCAAGTTTATTTTTCTGATTTGGCACACTCTCTTACCATATGTATGCAGGCCATGGCTCCTAAAAAGAGAAAATTTTCATGCAGATCTCATGGCAAAGATGGGGCCAGTGAAAATTCCAAAGCTGACCACTCCCTTGAGGTGCAAAGGGAGATTGTGTATCATGAAGGGCGCTTCCCAAAGGCACCTAATGAGAGTTTCACTTTTAGCCATGTCAAGGTGGCTTATGCAGAAAATATGTGGTGGGAGTACCACCTATCACATTTAGATCTACTCAAAGCAAGGAGTGTACTGCGCTGGTACCTTATGTAGGATTGTGACCCACCTCCTCATGTGCAAATTTCAGTTTGCCTTTATGTGATTTTGCTACCATACATAGATGACATATTGATTTTGTTTATGGGTATGTATGGGCAAAGAGTCAGTAGTGTACATGTACCACATGGGATGGAACTTTATCCAGTACTTCATGACACATGTTTCAGTTGTGATATTGGTTCAACCATGTTTATTTATGTTGAGTTTTTACACTCCTGAAGGGGCAGAATATGAACCTATCATGCTAGCATTGGAGGAGCTATTTTTGATGTATTTACTTGGTGAACACTTACTTCATGATGAGAGCTTAATTCTTGATGGTGTCATCAATGGAGAGGGAGAAGAAACACAGCTCTTACCCTACCAGTTGCTTGAGGACAAGCAACATTTTTAGGGGGTGGACTGTAATGTCCCTACTTAGCCTTAGCTAAGAGGAGACATTAAATTTTGATTTAATTTATGTTTTATGAATAAATGAATAAAGGAGGAAATGTAAAACTCCTAATAAATAAATGACCATGTGAACAAAGACAAATCTGGGCTATGTAAATAATCACTTGCAGGTGTGAAAGAGGGTTGAACCAAAGATTGGGTCCACTTTGACTAAATCAACTGCGCTGTCTAGGTTCAATGTATCTCCAATAGGGATTGCATAGTTCTAGAAGGGGACTTCTAATGTGAAAAGGACCAACTCATCCAAGCGATTTAGGGTTTGCAAAGGCTATCTCATGTTATAAAAAGGAGGAGAAGACACAAGAAGAGGTTGATGAATTATATTTGTGAAGCATTTGTCTGCTTAGACAAATACCATTCTCTGCTGTTTAGTGGAGGATTGTGATTGGAATTCCTATTTAGGAGTTTCATCTCTTCCCTTGAGGTTCATTTGAGGAGTTCTTTGCTGAAGTTGTCCATTATCTAGTTTGAGACCAAGCTCTATCTTTCATGAGCAGCACTGGCCCATTCAGGGTTTTGCAGCTGCTATCTTTTGTGGCAAGTGGCATTGTAGATCTACTTAGATCTAGTTGTTTTTGAGAGGCTTTCTCTATTGGAGAGTGTTCTTCAGCCCCCAAGGAGTTAGATGATCTATATGTTATATCAGATCTGTAATTTTCATTCCATGTGTTCTGTCTCCTTCACCCTCTATGCAGTTTCTGCTCTATACTGCGTTATTTTGTAAGAGGGCTTATTATTTCATTTTGCTATCAGTTGGAGGAGATCTCTTGGTGTTAGGCTTGCCTTCCCTTGGTGATCCGTGGATTGGGTTGCTGATCCATGTCTCTATATATCTGATCTATTTCAGTAATAAAATTTATCTTCAGAAATTTCTTTATTTTCTACAGCATAGTATATTGTAATTCAGATCTACAGCTTAATATGCAGTATTTTGATATAATTCCAATTGGATCTTGTTCTTAAAGTATTGTAGCTTCTAGATCTGTATTAGATCTGATGTTTCACCCATAGATCTGTCTTAGATCTGAAAATTAATTTACAGCAGCTGAACCACCAGGAGAATAACGTTGTCTATGTAATTTTGCAGTTTACTTCTAGTTGCAGCTCTCATTTCTGAAGGGATCTTGCCCTAGTTATTTTTGTAATTATTTGTAAAGGAAATAAAATAATTTGTAAATCTGATTTACTGATATAATACTAAAGTATCAGATATTTTTCTGACCTCCTTTGAGTTTCATTCAAATCTGCGCAATTCTAGTAGCTGGGGTTTTCATGTTGCAGCAGCTTCTCTCGTTAGCTGATTTCTAGCTAGTCTTGTTTCCGAGAGATCTGTTTAATGTGCTTAAACTTATTTTTTTCTGCTGAAATTGCATATATATGTCACATACAGCTTGAATGAGGGTATCCCATCCCTGATCAGCATTTTCTTTACTCAAATTTTCTTATACAACGTTTTCACTGAAGGCCTTGTTGAGATTCCTGAATTGGGATTATTCCAAGTTCTATAGGTAGAGTCTACAGTTGGCTAGGTAGCCTCTGGTTTTCACCCTCTTTTCAGGGGTGACATAACCAGTAAATGCTTCTATAGTCCATCTCTAACATAAAATCTTGAGAATCCTCAAAAAGGGACATTACACAACTCCTCTTAACTGGAGTTAATTTGGAAAAATGCCCAAAAATGGCATGCTGCTAAGATTTATGCTAGCGCTAAATGCAATATTAAATTCTAGGGGTAGGGGGTGGCCACATTCCAATCCAAAAATCCCAAGGTTACAATAAATATCAAGCAAAACGCCATGCGTGAACTGTGGGTAAATAGCATTACAACCCAAGTTTGAAGTTGTGTTAGCTGAAATCGTCGGTGAAATAACCACATGGAGTAAACATGTGGTAAGGATAATGGACTTTCTTGTGGGTTAAAAACTAGAGGTTAAGTTTAATGTCGTGGTTTTTTTCTATTCCATGTGATAACCTTCGACGGAACCACCGGCAGTTTCAACCCCTAATCGCATATCTATTGCACCATAAATATAACCGTTGGACTATACATTGTAAGAACCAACATAGAGCAAGTGGTAAGCCACCTGCGTGCCTGTAGGAAGGTCTTAAGGTCAAACCCGAAAGAGTCCCAAAAATTTTACAACACTGTTGAAGGGCCATGTGGCAGCCTCAAGGCTGGTCACGTGGCGCCTTCTGATTGGTCCACAAATTAGTATGCTAAATTAAACTATGCCACTTGTCATCCTATAACTGGCCCAGGAAGGAATATTTCAAGGAATATTCTAGGAATATTCCATGGAATATTCTTTTTTTTTTTTACTTTTCAAAAACCCAGTCAACCCTAGTCAAATGTCAAAAATTGCAGTTTACTGGACTTTTCAAATCGCGATAACTTCTTCATATGGTTTCGGTTTTTTGAACCATTCACGGCATCAAAATCAGGAAGACGAGATCTATCCAGTCACTCAGGTTCGATGCACTTTTGAACACTTTGAAATTTGAGCTATCACTTAGGCCCTTGATCTAAATCTGATCACCAACATAGATGGGTAAAGCTAGAACAATGCCATATGGTCTGTGAGAATGACCATCAAACACAGTAAGAATAATAGATGAAGGGACAAATGAAGGAGATCCAATAGCCTTCCAACATGAGATAGATATCACACACATGAAGCACCCTCATTGACTACTATTTGAAAAATATTGATCTTCTGATATGTAGACTTAATATGAAAAGCTATATGATGGGGAAGTCTCTTTTTAAAATTCGACATGTCAAATGTGATCATAAGAGAATTTTTTGGATGAAGAACCCAAATGGCAGTGATCAATGCACTCCTTTGTTTAGGGCACGACTGGAGTACCTCTAACGCAGACATGGCACAAGGACTTTGGCCCATATCTTCTACAATCAAGTGGTTATGGGTAGACTTGGCATTAGGATTAATCGTCGTATGCTTTGTAGACCCTTTCGATGTCTGAGGTATAGGATCAACCACAAGCCTCTTGATATGGAGGGGCTCAACATTACTAGGAGCACCTTTAGCTTTCGAAGACTCATCTTTGCCATATTCACAAGATCTCATAGCGATATCCGTGTAAGTACTCATCATATATATTGGATGAATTTTCCCCTTCCTGGTTGCCCCCAAAGGGATCTCCAGTATTTGCATTCATGGAAGCAAGCAGCTTCTGCCCTTGGGGAAAAGGGTTTGTTAGTATAGCTTGGGAACTAGAAGGACCCTGCTAAGCTAACTAGCGCTAAGCATCATGAATTTTCTAGCAGAGGTGAGTAAGATGGTCTCTGGTGCATAACTTGCATGGAAACCTAACCTTCTTCTTATTGTCCCTCTTACCCTCTCCAACATGATCATTGGATCTGTTCACATTTCCCTTCCCATCCTTGTATTTCTTCTTATTATTCCGTCCTTTCTTCTTCCCATCTAATTGTTGATTTCCTTTGGGGTTAGAAGCCTAAACAACATTAATAGTCGAGGGCTAAGGAGGAGTTGACACTGATGGCATAGCCTGACCAGAAGGATCAGATTGTATAGAAAAATACTGCAATTTATTTAGAAGGTTAGTCGTACTACTATCGATCATACCAATAAGTCCGTCAGCATGAGGACCAGGCTTCGTTTTGGCTAAATCTAGTTTGGAGTGAGGAGCATCCAAAAAATTATTATTAAGGACCCCATACTGAGAATAAATCAATTCTAACTACTCAGCCCTAAAGATAGCATGTTCCTTAGAAAATAACCCTGAAAGGTATACATCCTTTGAGATTCCTGGCTGCAAAGATTTAAGAAACCATTCGAGAAGGAACTCATTCAAAATTTGGGCTTTGATGAGCCTCTTCCTTCTCCTCCATTCTTGAATATGATCAGAAATGTGAGTTTCCTTGTCCTGCTAGAAATTGGCCAAGAGATCAATCCTAGCATCATAACTAATAGGTAACTAAAAATGGTTCAGAAACATAGTAGCCAACTCACCAAAAGTATCACAACTTCCCCCTCTCAACTCAATGTACCATTTTGCAGCATTCCCAGTTAGGGTTCATTGATATAGCCTCAACCTAATCGAATCACTGATAAGGGAGTTCAATGAACACCATAAGTGGAAAGTGGTGACATGGTCAGTCAGATCCTCACCAGTCTTCCCTTCAAACTTGGGAATGTCTGAGGGAAGTTTAGTAAGGACCGAAGGCCAACCTGGACTATAATGAATAGGATCATTCATCAATTTCAATAGATTTGACAAGTTTAAAGTTGCCATGAAAGGTAAGTGCAAAGGATATTGAGAATTCCATCCTCCATAGGAAGGATTCCCAACATTTTGAAAATAATACCTTGGATTTGTTGAGGCACCAGGTTGCTAGAGATTGTTCGTAGAAAATATTGAGCCATAAGACAAGCCTTGTGACCCAACATTTGGAGAAGGACCCCCTCCCATCATAGGGTTACTATAAATAGGGATATTCCCTCCAATCGAAGTGTTAAATGAAGAAGAAACCTCTTGGTAAGGGATTCAAGCATTCGCGAATGGAGAAAAACCTTCAGAAGCACCTACAGAAGGGAAAGGAACATTCCCTTATTGACCATAGAAAAATTGACTCCCAGCTCCTAACCTTGTAAAATCATGTTTCCATCCTGAAAAAGCATTAGAGCTTTGACCTCCAATGAAAGGATTGAATCCTTGATTTTGGAGGTGAAAGGAAAAGATCCTAAGGAAGGGTTTGAATGAGGAATATGCCCACCTCCAAAGGGGAAACCCTGAAATGAAGTTGATCCACTAGCCATAGAAGGAAAAGGCGTGGAGACAGTTGAAGAAGTGGTGAAGGAGACAAAAGGAATCATACTAGATGGCATTCTAAAATAAAAGGGGCCAGAATGAGAAGCAAATTCTTGGGTTCTTCCACTCGTAGACGGAATAGAGGCAGAGCCAAATATAGAAGCACTAGAAGTGATTGTCGAAATGGAAATATGATCTAGGTGGATTGAACAAGTCTAAGTACAAGTGGCTTGAGTACAAAGGCTCAAAAATAAAAGTGTTTGAAAGTCTCTCGAACTAGGTTCAGATTGTAGATCTCGTCCTTCTGATTCCAACGGCGTAGACGACACTCAATTCCGAGCCCGTATGAGGGAGTTAGGAGTAGTCAAAGTTCAAGGGTTGACTTGGTGATGTGGCAGCTTAAGGAGGCAACAATTTTGCTGGAACTCGACCACCAGATTCTGGCCAACCTGGCCGGCTTCTGGGAATTTTTTTGGGATAGTTAATTTATCTCCTTTGGTCATAAATCCAGAGATTTTGAAATAACCAATTTGTTTTAAATTAACAAAAATAAAAAATATATATATAAGATCTGGCGGGCCATGACCCCCGCCAGACCCACGGCACCCAAAATGAATTTGATAAAAAAATCAAAGTTAAATTAAGAGGGGTCGGCAGCCATGACCCCATTACCCCCCACACCATATGGAGACCAATGTTAGATAAGGCTGGTGCCAACGGTCGTGACCCCACGGCCCCAACCCATCACCATACAGGGCCAACGGTTTATGTGGGGCGGGACGACCCCCCGCCAACCTCAACTTTCTTGAAAATTGTACACGATAGATGTAGGAGTTTTAAATTTAAAAAAATGTGGTTGTTTGAAAGAAATGAAGTTGCATTAAAATGGAGGGGTCGGGGTTTGATCACTTGACCCACTCCCTCCAAATCAGGATCCTAACCAAGTGCGCTAAACAAATTTCTTGTTTTATCCATGAAAAAATTTATATAAACCTTCAATTCAGATGTGCGCCCAAGGCAGATAGGAGCGGGCATAGAAACCAAGGTAGCGGAACCCTGAGCAGTGTGTGTAATGTTCCCAATTGGAAATAAGAAATATTTGACAAAAAAATGGTTATGCAGCATCAAATAATGTCATAAAATATTTTTAGTAACAAATATTTCAATTGATACAACAACAGAAACCTTATACAATGTTTTAGGGGCAGAAAGGTGGGGAAAAGTGATGATTTTGGCCCTAAAATGTGTATATTTAGATATCTGCGTGAAAATAAGGGTGGGAAGCGGTTGGATCTGATATATTAGGTCAATAGGGACCTATTATCCAAATTTCCGCTTAAAAAAATGATTCTAGCTTAGTTAAACATCTCATCCTTCCCAAACTAGGCTTTAAAACCCTGATTTCCCAAGACTTGGAGTATGCAGAATTTTTTGAAGCATAGAGAGCATATTTTCTGAAATGGCTTCTACAAAAAATGAATTAATAGGTCTGATATACAACTTATATTAATCACACAGCAAAGAAATGGAGGTTTAAACACTTATACAGTAGAAACAAGACTCCCAGCAACATTTCCGGCAAAATACATGAAATAAGAAATATTGCAGAAAATAATGTAGTTGCTGCAACTCTATATCAATATTGACTAAAAATAATATAATGGCTGAATAATAGAGAAATATGGCCAAAGGCCTCTCTAACAAAACTCCCGAAGGGAAATAAGCACCTCCTCTTCAAGAAATAACACAAAGTCAAAGGATGCAACACTGTTGTTGCTGCCTTTGCATGAAGGACACAGTTTCTGAAGATGAATGTGTTGTAGCTGAATGTATATGAATGGACTCAAGCCAAATACAGAAATGAAGCTCAAAACCTTCTCTCTTGATCCCTTAAGCAAGCTGATCCAAAGAGAGGATGGAATTCCCACACGGGAATTCTTTGCACTAAGTAGTGCAACAACTCTGGCTAAACAGCTGAAGTATGCAATTGGTCTCTAGACCAAGAAATCTGAATACATGAATGAATGTCCTTTGATTCTATGCCCTCCTTTTATCTTTGGTGAGTCTCCTCACCTTGGGTCCCACCTCTTAGGGTTTCCATCTTCATTTGAATCTCTTCCCTCCAAAAATGCACTGTCTTCTTAGGCAAGCTACTCCTCCTTAGGCTGCGTTGGTTGAGTTGGTCAACTTGACCTTGTCCTCATACAATTGGTCCTTTTCACACTAGGAGGTGTAAAATAAGCTGCTCAAAGGTTCCCTTTTACATTAGGAAGGGTTTTATTCATGTTAAGAGGCCTCCTCTTCCTTTTTATTCACCTACTATACAATATGAGCAAAAATTAATGTTCCAATTTATTCATGAACATTTTGGAACATTATAGTCCTCCCCTCCCAAATGTTGCTTGTCCTCAAGCAACTGCAAGGATAGAACTGAGTGAATATCCTTACCTCCTCTAGTAGCATCAGCATATGATGGAATCCTCCAAAGAATATGATGCCATCTCATCCATGAAACTCCATAGTGCCTCTCCCAAGCATATAGACTAGAATTTGGTGAAACACCCCAAATGACTAAGATCATGAGAAGGAAAGTGATCACGGCGACAACCATGTGTGGTCTAGAGGTCATCTAAAGGCATGGAGTGCAAGATGCATGGGAAATATTATTCCCCAAAGTGAAACCTCCACCCCCAAGCTATCATCCATATAAAATGAGTCACTCTCCAACATGGTAACTCATGAAGAATTTCCTCCACCTTTGGCTTCTGAAGTTTAGGTGGGATGAATGACTAAAAATGATATGTAAGAAGGCCTATCCCACGCTTCCCTCCTCCCCACTCAAGATAATTGATGAGGGTATACTGATCTTGGGCTGCAACATGAGTTCCCTCAAATGGCAAGAAAGAAGTTAGACCTCCGAAGGTCTCTATCCCAGTGTTGTGCATCAAGCTGGCCCAATCCATCACACACATAATGGATAGGAAATCACTACCACATGAAAACCCATCCATCTCATGGCCATCCACATTAAATAACAAATTTGTTGCTGTAGAGGCCATGTCTCCCTCCATGTTCCCCTTAGAACATGCATTGCAGAAAATATGGAAGTTTTATCCCAACAAGGACACATCCTCCTTATGTGTCACTCCCCTAATAATGCTCCCCATAAGGATAACAGTAACACTAGAAAAATATGACATAATCAGAAATAATATGGGGAAAGTATTGAAGGTCTCATGGTGTTCAACAGCGTACCAACAGTCTCCCAAGTGGTCACAGTGCAGTTTTCCAAACTACTGCTTGAAGAAGTGATAGGGCAAGATGTCTTCTAGTTCATGGGAAATAATGCATGCTCTTACATATGATAATGCATAGTAGTTTGCTGAATATATAAGTTGAACATGCATGGAAATAAACACTTTCCCATGGCCATATCAGAGATGGTTGTCTCCATCACATAGTCTGGCCTAGAAAATTCCTTTCAAAATGAATGGCACATTATTGCCATATGGCATCCAAATCAAAAAATTTATGAAGGTCTTGTGCAAGTTTGAATGATACATATGGTCTCTATGGTGGATACAACTCAGCCTTCTCAACTTCTTATTTAGAACATCATGTGGCAAGTTGTCCTCCAAATAATTTTCAGCTATGTATGTTAGCTCATCTGCATTGAAGTAGTAAGTAGTAGTATATACCAGCTGTACATAATCAAAACAACAACATACTTGCCTAAAGTCATGTTTAGATGGGTTGCTCATGTTAAAAATATTGTTCCTAAAGTGACCATGAAACCCACAAATACTCTTGCCCCTTTGTGGAGCAATGCATTGTTCATATATGGTGAGAAAATACAAATGATCAATGGAGTAATCAACAAGTACATAAATGTATTTCTTACCATACATGGTGAGTAAGATAAAATTGAGGTCCATGAATGAGTCCTCCCATGAGAATCTTCTCATAAAAATCTGCAAGGAGAGAGGATGCATACTCCCTTTTGAACACTCCATCAATAAATACATACTCCCAAGTTACAGCACTGTAGGCCTTAGTGATAAGTCTCTAATCACCCCATGACTTCTTCCCTTGACATTCCACATGCCAAAGCCATCCACCATTATGCTGCTATGTGAGAGAATCTTCTTCCCATGTGGAAGCCTCTCCTTGTCCTCCAATGCTGAAGGGTAGCCTCTTTGCATCTTGAATGTGCCTTCCTTCTTTCCGGAAATGTCATGATAAGTATGGGAAAAATTTTGCCCATACTCTCCTAAGTGTAACCATAGAAACACAAGAATTTTTTGCCTCCTCATACTTACATCATACCCATCAAATGGCGACAACATAGTGATTGACATGCATATCATATCAACACCATGTATACATACTTCTTGCTAACCCATGATGCAAGTATCCTGCCAAGTTCCTTTCCTCCACACACCCTTTGGAAAAAGATGTGTCATATGTTGGCCAAATTCTTTTAGGAGGAGCCAACGCAGACTTGCATCTTGCTGCCCTGTGTCATAAATTTGAAATTGGCTCACCAGCCTCTTTCCCTCCATCCACATCCACTCAAATCCTTGTGGATGTCTCATCTTATCTCCTTACTTGGTGTCCTCACAATGAATACTGCCATTTTCCCAAAGCAAAATTTTCTTTTCTTTGCATTTCATGATATGTTGAAATGCATCTTCTTGGAGATCCCTTAGAGGAGATCTCATGTCCACAACCATCTTGAATCCATAAGGATCTGAATGTAAATAAGGAAAACCCTCCTTACTGCTATCTCTTGACAGTGTTTTAACCCTCCTCCAGGGTGTTTTGGCTATCTCATGCAGTAACTCCTAGATGAGCATTTGGTTCTGCATGTATTTGTTTAGAGCAAGGTTCATTCCATCCTTCAAGAACTCATACTCCAACCTCAAGGGTTGTGTGTAACTTATCAGAGATGCATGACATTGATGGTTCAAATCTCCCTGGAACCCTCCAAGCTTGCATAGTGCAGTGCAATCCTACTGCTCTACCTCAACAGTACTATTTGATCCTGGGCCATATGCAAACAAATCTCCAAACCCTTCCATAAAATTTTCTGAAATGTTGAGATATGGAAAATGATGCATACCTTTGTGAGACTTTGGGACATCTTCTATGGCTGCAAGAGGTCCCCTCTCCAATATGTTGGCTGATCCAACTACTGGTGTAGATGGCCGCTCTCTCAAGGTCATGGAAGCGCTAGTACTTACCTCTTCCCCTGGTGGTGTGGGTCTTCTTTCTTCTCTCAGTTGAATAAAATAAGGAGAATCTAGGGTTTCTTTGAAAGCCCTAGGTTGGCACCTGTATTCTACCAAATACCCACTCAGAGTTTCATGCTCTAAGTGGTCTCCTTTTTCTTCACTTCCTCTACAAGAAAAGGAAGTGCATGCATCTGCCTTTGCTTCTTGAAACCCTCTAGAGGTCTCACCGCAATTTTCTCCTCCTTGAAACCCTCTTCGAGTTTCACTGCATTTCTCTTCTCCTCTCTTATTGGATCTTAATATGGATGAGATTAAACTCATCCTCTCCATCATTCTGACCTTGCTTGAAGCCACCACTAAAGAAACCCTTTGATGGAAATATGTACAAGGCTATTTCAGAGATGGACTGAGTGGGCATTTACCGAATATGTCACCTCTAAGAAGAGGATGAGATCTGGAGGCTATCTGGCACCTCCTTAGGTTCTATCTATAGCTATGTAAATATTCCTCCTTGAGGGAGTCAACACTTTGGCATGAAGCCACAGGCTAAGCCAAAGATCTTGCTCTCATACCACTATAATGTTCCCAATTGGGGAAATAAGCAATATTTGACAAAAAAATGGTTATGAAGCATCAAATAATTTCATAATAGATGTACAATAACAAATCATTCAGTTGATACAAAAACAACCTTATACAACGTTTTAGGGGCAAAAAGGTGGGGAAAAGTGATCATTTTGGCCCTAAAATGTGTATATTCAGATATCTGCATGAAAAAAATGGTGGGAAGTAGTTTGATATGATATATTAGGTCAATAGGGACCTATTCTCCTAATTTCAGCTTAAACAAATGATTCTATCTTAGTTAAACAACTCCTCCTTCCCAAACTAGGCTTTAAAACCCTAATTTTCCAAGACTTGGAGTATGCAAAATTTTCTGAAGCATAGAGAGCATATTTTCTGAAATGGTTTATACAAAAAATGAAGTAAGAGGTATGATATACAACTTATATCAATCACACAGCAAATAAATGGAATTTTAAACACTTATATAGTAGAAACAAGACTCCTAGCAACATTTTCGGCAAAATGCATGAAATAAGCAATGCTGCAGAAAATAACATAGTTGCTGCAACTCTGTATTAATATTTACTGAATAAATCATATAATGGCTGAATAATACAGAAATAGGGCCAAAGGCCTCTCTGAAAAAACTCCCAGAGGGAAATAAGCACCTCCTCTTCAAGAAATAACACAAAGTCAAAGGATGCAACACTGCTGTTGTTGCCTTTGCATGAAGGACGTAGTTTTTGAAGATGAATGTGTTGAAGATGAATGTAGATGAATGGCCTCAATAAAAATACAAAAATGAAGCTCAAATAATTCTCTATTGATCCCTTAAACAATCTGATCCCAAGAGAGGATGGAATTCCGCATGGGAATTCTTTGCACTAAGCAGTGCCGCAACTCCGGCTAAACAGCTGAAGTATGTAAATGGTCTCTAGAACAAAATATCTATATACATGAATGAATGCCCTTTGATGCTATGCCCTCCTTTTATTTTTGGTGAGTCTCCTCACCTTTGGTCCCACCTCTTAGGCTTTCCATCTTCATTTGAATCTCTTCCCTCCAAAACTGCGTTGTCTTCTTAGGCAAGCTACTCCTCCTTAGGCTGCGCTACTTGACTTGGTCAACTTGACCTTGTCTTCATACAATTGGCCCTTTTCATACTAGGAGGTGTAAAATAAGTTTCTCAAAGGTTCCCTTTTACAATAGGAAGGATCTTATTCATGTTAATAGGCCTCCTCTTCCTTTTTATTCACCTACTATACAATATGAGAAAAATTAATGTTCCAATTTATTCATGAAAATTTTTGGAACACACAAAGGAAGGTGAGGGGGTGGAACCATGATCTGAGCCATTTTTCCATAGGGGCTAGATTTTCACTTTGTCATATTGGGACAAGTTTTATATGGATATACATGGATCTTAGACTAATCGACGCCAAAAATCCAACAAAGGCTAGCTCATTTCTCAATATTAGAGGTCTCATCTTCGTCAATTTCAGATTGGACAGGTATAAGGGTATAATTTCTCATTTTGTACTTGTACGTTAATTTTTTCCATTTAATGAAAGAAGGGCCTCCCCACTATTTGAGCAAGGCCTGGAGACGTAATCCCTTCTAGATGAACTCCAATATCAACTCTATGTCTTCTTTCATGATGTTAATTGCTTCTCTCTTTTTCCGTTTATGCCTTTAAAGTTTCTTTTTTAAAGCTACAATTTTCACATGTAAT
Organism: Pinus albicaulis; assembly: GCA_034641835.2. Taxonomy (NCBI): domain Eukaryota; kingdom Viridiplantae; phylum Streptophyta; class Pinopsida; order Pinales; family Pinaceae; genus Pinus; species Pinus albicaulis. The sequence goes on from CM076583.1 coordinate 619,615,989, forward strand.
TCTTTCACACATCTCAAGCAAAAGATTTTGGATCAAGTGGTATCAGAGCAGGTGTTTGTAGATGTGAATTACATGCTTGTATTCTAACTAGAAAAAAACTATGAAGAGGTGAAGGGACATTGCAGGCTTTTGATCCTGAAGCAAGATGTGCAGATCATAGAAGGAACATGAGTGAAGAGGAACAGAATGAAGCGGAGCTCAACTTACACAAAACTTTCTATACCATGAAAAATTGAGTAGAGAAACTATTCTCTAGACTTGAGAGGTTAGATAAAATAGGGGAACATGCTTCAAAAGGGCAAGGTTCATCACATGGAGATGGTGGAGGAGACCCACCTCCTTCAGTAAATGAAAGTCCTTCCTCCTCTTCTAACCATCAACATAAAATTCTGGAAATGCATCTAAGAAACCTTTCTTTAAGTTAGATTTTAAATTTGATCTACCAGTGTATAATGGTGAAACTAATGTTGATAAGCTTAACAATTAGATTAGGTAGCTTGAACTCTATTGTGGGATTTAACAGATTGTGGAGGATGAGGTGAAGATCTAGTTGGCTTCTCTTCGATTGAATGGCACAACTCTCATCTGGTTGGAGAGAAAAATTCGAGGTAGCAGTAATTTGGGTAACCTTATTTCCTCCTGGTCAGATTTTATTGCTGCACTTAAAGATCAATTCTATCCCTTAGGTTACAAGCAAAAAGCCTTAATGGAGTGGTAGTACCTAAGGCAAGGTAAAGGACAAAACGTGTAAAGATTTACCAAGGAATTTAGAAAACAAGCACTAAGTTTGGGCATTTCATTAGATTTTCCTGAAGTTGTAACTAAGTACATCGGTTCATTACATAGTTACATTAGACATTAATTGTTAATGTTTGAACCTACTACCATTGACTCGGACAGTGCAAAGGTCATTCATCTTGAAAACAGGGGCAAAAATGATAAGGATGATCATTCAAAGAAACCACCTTTCAAACCTTCAAATGGAAAATTTAAAGGGAAAGGAAAGAGAAAGGAAAATAAGACGGCATCAACAAAGAAGGATGAAGGAGAAAATCCTTATTGCACTCACTGCAAAAGGGAAGTTCATGACAACAATCAATTGATTCAGGTGCTCAGGAAAATTTAATCTCAGAATCCTTGGTTAAAAAGTTAGGCTTAGAATTTAAGCCTCATCCGAAACCTTATCTTCTTGGATGGCTACATGAAAAAGTAAAACTAAATGTAACCAAACAATGTAAGGTTAAATTTGTAATTGCTTCTAAAATAGTGGATTAAGTAGAACTGGATGTCATACCATTGGATATCTATGGTATTGTATTAGGGAGTCCCTATCTTTACTAAAGGAAAGAAGTTTTATTTCGACATGAAAATAAATACCAAATCACAAAATATGGGGTAGAATATATTGTAAGAGCTCATCAAACCAAAGTCAATGTCAGTCTTGTAAGTGAAGGACAGATGAAGAGATTGGTGAATTCTAGCAAGGGGTTTTTTTCTCATGGTTGTGAGAGCAAGAGATGAAGAAATATCTAATTCTTTCTGAGGATGTGATCCAGCTCATAAACAAGAATTATGTGATTTTATTTCTAACTATGATGAGTTTTTTTAAGAACCCAAAGGATTGCCTCCAAAACGAGAGATCCAACATGAGATCCATTTGCAGCATGATGCTCCATTTCCAAATATTGGTATGTACAGGATGTCATCTATTGATATGGAGGAAATAAGAAAGCAGGTACATGAACTATTGAACCAAAGGGTGATTCATCCAAGTACTTCTCCTTGCAGCTCACTGATCATGTTAGTACCCAAGAAATATGGCACATGGAGGATGTGCATGGATAATCGGGCACTAAAAAAAATCATGGTGAAAAATCAATACCCTCTCCCTCGCATTTATAATTTGTTATATCAATTAAAGAATGCTATCTATTTCACCAAATTGGATTTGCATAGTGGTTATCACTAGGTCAGAATTGCAGAGCAGGACGTATGGAAAACTACCTTCAAGACCAAACAGGGGTTGTTCGAATGGATGGTGATGCCATTCAGACTTTGCAATGCTCCAACCACATTCATGAGGGTCATGAATGATATTTTTAGGCCTTTCATTGATGAGTTTTTCCTTGTATATTTAGATGATATTCTTGTCTTTAGTAGGACTTGGGATGAACATGTATGCCATGTTAAGAGAGTGTTTGATGTATCAAAGAGGGAAGAATTGTATGTAAAGTTGTCCAAGTGTGAGTTCGGGAAAACCTCTTTGGTTTACCTTGGTCATATTTTCAGCAATGGTTAATTAAAAATATACCCCTCCAAAGTTGAGGTGATTATAAAATGGCCTAACCCTACCAATGTAACAGAGGTCCGTAGTTTTCTAGGTGAAGTACAGTACTGGAGGAGGTTCATTGCCAACTTCTTTGTTATTGCATCACCCTTACACGCACTGACAAGTATCAAACAAGCCTTTCAGTGGGGAGGAAAGCAGCAGAAGTCTTTCGAAGCACTGAAAGAGAAAATCAGCACCGCACCAATCCTGGCTTTACCCAATCTCCAACAGACTTTTCAGATCGATACTGATGCTAGTGGGTACGCCATGGGAGCTGTACTTTTGCAATAGAAGAAGCTGATATGTTACCATTAAAAGAATTTCTCCCAGGCTATAATCAATTACCCCACTTACTACAAGGAATTGTATGCCTTGGTCCAAAATGTGAAAAAGTGGAAACACTACCTGATCGGCAAGGAGACCATCATCCATAAGAATCATCAGCCCTTGCAATAACTTCAGTCACATACCAAGCTACAACAGTCTCGCCATTTCAGGTGGATGGGGTTCCTACAACAATTTCACCTGGTAATAAAGTATAAGAAGGGCACTAGTAACAAAGTAACAGATATTCTCTCTCGCCCTCCTATTGCTACTTCTATTATTTTGCATAATGCATCATTGTCTTTTGAAATTTATGCTAAACAATATGCTAACAATGATGAGTTTAAAGAAATATATGTAAAACTAACTCATGGTTCACAGGTGGACAACTATAATTTGCAGGGGAAGCTATTGTATCACCTTGGAAAATTATGCATACCCACAACATAAAGGGTACATGTAATTCGAGAGGTGCATACCTCTCTTGTGTCTGGTCACTTCGGTGTCAAAAAAAACTTATGTCATTTGAAAAGGTTTTGTTTTTGGCCCCATATGAAAAACATTGTAACCCGTTTTGTAAAGGGATCTGTGATGTGTTCTATTTCAGACCCCTCTAATAGAAAACTCGGGCTCTACACACCACTCCCTATTCTGGGTCGTCCATGGTAAAGCGTGTTGATGGACTCTGTAGGAGGTTTTTCTATGTCTAGAAAGGGTCATGACTATTTGTATGTTGTCGTCTACTGCTTTAGTAAAATGTGCATATTGATGCCCTGTAAAAAGCAGGTCAATGTTGAGCATACTGCTTATCTTTACTTTCAGTATGTTTGGGTCCACTTTGGGTTTCTCACATCGATTGTGTCAGATCGATACTCTTGCTTCATTCCATCCACAAACAGTACAGCAAAGGTCATCCACTGTACCGTGGTGCACTTGTTGTAGTGTGTTAGAGTCACGACTTTCGTTAAAATTTTCCTACAATGATCAAACATGCTCTTAAAATGTGATTTTAAGATGTCAAGGTCAAATTTTGTCATTTCAGTGAGTATTCAAGTAAAATTTGGTCACTAGGTATTAGGTCTAGGGTTTGTTTTCACTATTTTCAAAGTTGTACAAATTTCGGTCCATGTCACCATTCAGCTAAGTGTACCATAATTCAGAGGGTTTTCATCATCATGTCAAGTTCCAATGGGTCATTTTACACCTTGTTCATGCTTCAGTTTTGCCTAGGTAAGGTTCATTTCCCTCTCCTAGGGTTTTGGAGGTAATTTCTCTTGGATGGTCAAATCATCTCTATAATTTTGGTTCCCATGTGAAATCCCAAACCCTATTACTTACTACTACATTCCTCCATCGACAAAAGCTCAATCTCCATAACATTCAAAGGTTGTTTCTTTGTCCTTGATTCCACTTGACTCACCGATATGTTGCCATTTATTCACTCCCCGTTCTTAAAAACTACCCCCATCACCATATCCCATTCCTATCTCACTTATAGGGGTTCTCAATCCCTCATTCCCCTTTGGCACGCATTTGGCGATTGGAGACAAAGACACCAAGGTCTCATTTCTCATTTTCAACAAGTTGAACATACACATTGTGACACCATGACAGAGACCGACACATCACAACAGAGACAGTGTTTTCACTACTGAAACTGCATGCACCAGGAGGATACTGAAACGACGAAAGAGGCCTGATCCACTTCAGATTTTGGCCGAGGCTTCGTTGGCTGGGCATGATACTTGATGGAGGGTCTTCGCTCTGAATTTGAGCTAATTTGGAGAAAATTTTTTCAATTGTGATTTTTTATGCCTCAAAATAGATTTTTCAGCTATACGGGTAGCGCGTCGATGTGCTCACTTTTGTTCGGGACACTTGCTGAAGGAAATATTTGCATTTTTGGGTTTTTTCATGGTAAGTTATGCATGCTCAGGCATTGCCAAAGCATTTCATCAGGTTCTGGATGGTCAAAAGGCCCAAAAACACCATGAAAACCACCTTGCTGCCACCTTTTGCACCAGCAAGAAGTACTTATGAGAGAATGAATTTTTGGAGAGTCAAAAGAGCTCCAAATTGAGCAATTCCACTTGGGTTGGATAGCCAACATCCAGGGCTTTCCAACGAGCTATCATGAGCTCAATTTGGATGCTGGGAAGTGCCTCAAAATCAGGCTGAAAGGCGCGCTACCCATATAGCTCAGGCGCGCTACCCATATAGATTTTTGGCTGATTTTTCAACTTCCAACTCAGAATTTTGGCCAGTTGGGACCATTTTTGCTTGTGGATGAAATTTTTGGGTTTTCATGATGTAAATTGATGGTTGGCATGTAAATTTGGCTCATTTTTACTTATTCTATAATATTCACTCTCAAAAAAGTGAAAATCATGTAAATGAATCAGTTTCCACTCTTTTAGAGGCAAGTTGTTAGCTGCCTAGATTTTAGCTCCTTGATTAGAATTTGGTTGAAACAGATCCCTAAAGAAGGAATTCGACCCCTAGAGGCATGGGAAGGGGTTAGGCTGCTCTATATGATGTAATTTCTCAATCCTTTTCAGAGGTTGGAGAGGTTGGACTCTTGGGAAACTTTTGGCACACTATTGTACATATTTTTCATATTTTGGGTAAGGAAAGATCAGAGGTTTTGCAGCACCTGTTGGGATTCTTGTGGTGTTCTGTTCTTGATGATGTTTCTTCTCTGTTTACTGTAAGTTCTTCATGTTTAATGTATGCCATTCCTTTCATATGCTTCTGAAACTAAAATGAATGAGTAGATAAGGCTGAATCCATTGTTTACAGTGCTCTGCCTTTGAATTCGTTTAGTTTTAAATGTTTTCGCCTGTTTGGAGAGGATCCAAGTTCTTTTTTGCCCTCTTCAGCTCCTTGTCATTCTGGTCTGTCCATATACCCAATCAAAAGCATCAAGACAATCGCCTACCTCGCCCCAACTCGAATTCTACAAAGGTCTGACCTTATCCCCGGACCCAAAAATTGTTTTTCCCATTTCTCCAACGAAAACCCAAAAATTAAAATCAAACTCCCCTATCTTTTTACTAGCCTAAAATCAGTTCCCATTCTAGAGTCATCTCGCACCCAATTACTCATTTTATCGAGATAGACCCGGAGAGAGCCCTCTCCTGTCCTCGTAGGGCTAGCTATGAGGCTGAGCTTGGTTTGATGTAGCCTTGAGTTTTACCTTAATTCAGCCTAAGGTAGATTTGAGCGCTAACACAAAGGCTATTGCAACAAACATCCCAAGTTGTGGGATGAACACCTTCCATATGTGCAGCACATTTACAACCGAGCAGTGCATTCCTCTACACAGCGTTCACCTTTTGAGACATGCTTTGGTTACTTACCAAAGGACCCCACATGATCTATGGAAGGGAAGAAATGCCAATGGACATGATGATAGGGACAAAGCATGACGTTCATCCAAAGTGATAAAATAATCACCGAGCAGTAAGACAGCGATGAATCGTGCCCGATATAAGGCCCGTACATACAATTTGTGCCCACTCAATAATTTCAAGTTGGTGACAAAGTGTTATTCCACATCAGCAAGGATCGAATGAAGGGGGAAGGCAAGAAATTGCAACCAATCCGGTATGGTCCATTTACCATATTGGAGAAGATTGGGAATAATGCTTTTCGACTTGACTTGCCTGTATACATGCAGATGTACTCAGCCATGAATGTCGAAAATATGAAACTTTACAAACCATCACTGATTATGGACACCGAGGAGGTAGAATTAGTTCCTACAATGGATGACTTCGCACCAGAATATCTCAATGAACTGCCAGAGGACATTATTCTCGATCAAAGAACCAGAACTTCACAATGAGGAGATGTGGAGTATCTCCATGTTGGTTTCAAAGGGATGCACCCAAGTAAAGATAAATAGCTTGAAAAGGGGAAGGTGAGGGAGAAATTCCCTCACTTTCCTGTTCATTGATGATGCTTTTGGGGTCCAAAATATCTTTAGTATGGAGGAATGATCTAAGTGGATTGAACAAGTCTAGGTACAAGTGGCTTGAGTAGAAAGGGTCAAAAATAAAAATGTTCTAAAGTCTCTCGATCTAGGTTCAGGTTGTAGATATCGTCCTTCTGATTCCAACGACGTAGATGACACTCAATTCCGAGTCCGTATGAAGGAGTTACGAGCAATCAAAGTTCGAGGGTTGACTTGGTGATGTGGCAGCTTAAGGAGGCAACAATTTTGCTGGAACTCGGCCACCGGATTTCAGAAAACCTGGCCAGATTTTGGGCGAATTTTTGGGATTGTTAATTTGTCTCCTTCGGTCAAAAATCTGACGATTTTGAAATAACCAATTTGTTTTAAATTAACAAAAATAATATATATATATATATAAGATCCGGCGGGCCATGACCCCTGCCGGACCCACGGAACCCAAAACAAATTTGATAACAAAATCAAAGTTAAATTAATAGGGGTCGGCGGCCATGACCCCACCGCCCCCCCACACCATACGGCGGCCAATGTTAAATAAGGGTGGGGCCAACAGTTGTGACCCGACGGCCCCAACCCATCACCATACGATGTCGATAGTTGATGTGGGGCAGGTCAACCCCCTGCCAACCTCCACTTTATTAACACTTGTACATGACAGATGAAGGAGTTTTAAATTTAAAAAAATGTGGTTGTTTGAAAGAAACAAAGTTGCATTAAAATGGATGGGTTGGGGTTTGACCACCCGACCCACTCCCTCCAAATCTGGATCCTAACCAAATGCGCTAAACAAAATTATTTTTTAATCCACCAAAAAATTTATATAAAGCTTCACTTCAGATGTGCACCCAAGGCAGATAGGAGTAGGCACGAAAACCATGGCAACGAAACCGTGAGCAGTGTGCAAGAGGGGGTGGAACCATGATCTAAGCCATTTTTCCAGAGGGGTCAGATTTTCACTTTGTCAGATTGGGACAAGTTTTATATGGATTCTGCACTATTCGATGCCACAAATCCAACGATGCTACTCATTTCATCATCAGAGGTCTGAATTTTCGGCCAATTTCAGGTTGGGCAGGTATAAGGGTGTAATTTCTCATTTTGTACTTGTACTTTCATTTTTTCCATTTAATGAAAGAAGGGCCTCCCCACTATTTGATCAGGGCCCGGAGACGTAGTCCCTCCTAGACGAACTCCGATATCAACTCTGTGTCTTCTTGCATGATGTTAATTTCTTCTCTCTTTTTATGTTTATGCCTTTAAAGTTTCTTGTTGAAAGCTACAATTTTCACAATAATTCTTTCACACATATCAAGAAAAATATTTTGGATCACAATAGTACCTCCTCCTTCAACTTAAATAGGAGTATGCACACTTACAATTCTCATAGCCGAAGCTATTTTCCCAGCCATGGCCATTGAAATAAATGGATGAGGATATGGGCTAGTTGGACTCTGAGACTCAGGCCCAATGTACAAAAGAACGTCTGGAAAACTAGCAGGAAGATGACATGAAGGAGTACCAGGAGGTTGAGGAACCTCTTCTACTTCAACTTCTTCTACCAGAAACAAGTCTCTAGAGATGAGTGGAGTATTCCTCTCTATAATACCACTAGTACTAGGACCACCCACAGAAACAACAACCCTAGAAGGAGGATCACTCTTCGTTGCACTTGAAATTATTGGATGAAAAGCACCCACTAAATTTCTCCTACACCCTCTTGAAGAAGGCTTGGCATTCGCAGGAGAAAGCCCATGAAGCCTCCTTTATCGACGAGGTGATCGGTAAGCCACTTTTAATAATTATGAGATTAATTAGACTAAAAAAATTAAGAATCTATGGCAGTATAGGAGAAAAGAGCACACTCTATCAAAAGTCCCTAAGATATTGTTATCACCAAAATAGGACCTGATAGGCTGCTGGTCAGGCTACCTCAGTGTAACTATTTCAAACCAAACTTTTAGTTGAGGCTTAGCCTCCTCAACCTAAGAGGGCTCTCTCACTAGGTTTAATATTTTGAATTAAAGATTAGATGGCTAACTCTAGGAATAAATTGGATAAAAGTGTATGCCTGGTTGAATTACTGATCAAAAAACATCTATTGGGCTATGGAGTCTAGGTATTTTCCCACAAAACATCAACACCACCTCATCATGGATGTCAGGGCATTTCAGAGTTTTTAGGTGTATCAGTGAAACAAAAACATAGTGAACAAAACACAGTTTACAAACATATGCAGGAAGTTAGAGCATTTTCCAATGAATTCTAAGTAACATATGTTTATACCACTGCAAATAGATAGATACAGAAAACCATAGGAATATCACACATTAAAAACTCTTTCTGAATCCTGAGTAGTAAGCCAATATCTCTATTATGATAAAAACACACAGTTTGCTACAATGACATAATCTGCTTGCAATGAAAATTTTCCAACCTTGAGGAATTCGACCTCATGTCTCTTATAGATCCATCATTACAATATTGTATTCCCTCATCTATCTTGAGGAGAATTCGAATTTCTTATCTTGACACCTATCTACTCCTAAAACAAACTATTAATTACATGTGACAGATAACTGTCTGTTCTAGAGTCCTAATGAAATTAGGAGTAAAAATCCTTATTATGACTAAAACAACTTGATCTGGGAATTAAATATTATATTTGATAGTTGCTCCTCCTTATATTTGACCTTGATGGTGTCCATAACCTTGTTGTTACATTCTATTAACTTATCCCTTATCTGTCCTAAAAACTAGGAACATGTTCCCTGCAATATAGCTTTAACCCTCATTTATGCTCCTCGAATCTTTTGGATGAACAAAAATGGATATTTTTAGACAAGTGATATGTGTTATCACTTCCATAGAACCATTTACTTCCACCTGTACAAAATTAAATCCTTGAAAGAGTGTGAAGAGATATGATGTGTCTGCGCTACGAAAATATCAGTTGTTTTCGTAGCGCAGTAACTATGCCTTTGTAAAACGTCTCTTAACATCTAATCTCCTTTGCTTTAACACCTGGAACTTCATTTGTGACCCATTTCCATCTTCTAGAAGCATAGGAACTTCAAAAACCAGGTGTTTTACCTCTTAAAACCTTAACAAAATATTTAAAACTACACCTACAGCATTTTTGTAGCGCGCTATGAAACTGCTGTGTATGTCACCTACAGCAGTTTCGTAGCACGCTATGAAACTGTTGTGTATCTCCATATTACAAAGTTTCTTCATCATCTTTAAATCTTAAGAATATTTACAGTCCAACAGTCCTTTAATGATGAATTTGATGCTAATGGACCTTGAAATCAATATAAGTCAACTTTGCCATATTTTCAAAAAGTGGTGTCCTTCCCAAAACAAAATTATATTAGGGATTTATCACTTACTATCTTACTTTTTATGTAGCTGACCTTCAGATTTTTTCAATTGGATTTCAAGATCTTCAATGTGCCTCTTCAACCTCATGTTAGTAGCCATTAAATTTACATTTATCCTTCTCACAAATTTAGCCTCTTTGATTGCAGGAAGAGTCCAGGTAAAAAACTGAGCTTCACTACTGACTGTTTCAGGTTTTGAGACTCTTTCAAGCTCCCACAGAGACTTAATTATGTCAAATTTTATCTTCTCCACAACATTTTTTCTTGCTTTCTTCTTAATCTTAGAAATTTGAAGATTAGCTGGTCTTAGTTTTTCTTTCATTCCTTCATAATTGCTCTTTCCTCTTTGAGTATGGAAAAATCTGTTTCTATCATCCTTAAGCATAGCTCATGAAAGGTCTATGGGTTCCTCATAAACATTTGAAACTTCTCCAGCTTTGTATAACTCCACATCCAGTCCTTGCAACTTTTTTGAATTCCTAGTTAAAGGCCTTCTGGTCTTGAACACAAACTCTGAAATTTCATCATTAAAATCCATCTTTTTGGAAGATTTGATCTTCTTAGATTTCCCTTCATCCAAATTTATAAAATTTGCCTGCACTAAAGGAGATTCCTCAATATCAATAGCTTGTAAAATATCATTCAAACTACCCTTTAAACCTGGATATTATTCTGCAACCATTGTTTTGCCTTTTTCCCTTGCTATTTGACTTCTAGTCAATCTTTTCTGGGCTGATATGCTGGTTGAATGTTCCTATACTGCTTCCTTACCTTTGGTTATCCTATTTTGTGCAAGTTGAGGGGTTTCTTGAATAATTACTGATGTTTGAATCTCTGGCCCTCTCACTTGTTTTCTAGGATTTAACATGACAAATCTCTTTGATCTTGTTTTTGTACGGTCAGTGGTTTCAGATGGTTATTTTTATTTAGCCCTAGGGCTAACACCTGTTCCATATGTTTCCACCCCAAATCCACACAAAAACAAAAATGCAGACCATTCTCTATTCACCCTTTGAAGTTCATGAAAAACTATTAATTTAACAAGACCATGATGGAATAATGAAGTTTCACATGCCTAAGTTTTCATATGCACCTTATCTTCCATCTTGGCCAAAATCCAAAATAGAAAGAAAGGTAAATCTAGAGAAAGTATTCCAGTGAAATGCAATAAGAGCTTGAAGTGGTAAGAATACACCTTATGGTATATTACTTCACAGGTGAAGTACCTTTGAATGTTGGAGAGTAGGTTAGCATATGTATCCTTGACATAACCTCTTGGCACTGCTTTGGTTAAATCTGTGTCCACAAACTCTGGCTTCAAAAATATTTTACAAGCTTCCATTTCAAACCTGAAGTTATTGAACCACCTTTCTTCTCCCCTTGGAATATTTGTCACTAAAGATATAATTTCAGGAGAAATTGGTAAGTTTAAACATCCAACCTTTTTATTTGAACCTGTGAAATTAATGGAAAATTCTTTTGTGACTTGATTATGACCACCCTGTAGCTTTTCACAGAATCTCCAACAACCTACTTTCTTGAAATCTTCTTCAACTGATTTATCCTTGGTGAGAGCCTCTATGCCTTCAGGTTCCATTCTCAAATAGTGGCCTAATTTGTGGTTTCTTTTTTCCTCTGTCATTTTTCACTCGGAATCCCTGTGGATTCAGAAAACCTGTAATAAATCGTTCGTTTTACTAAGGGTTCAACCTCGCTTGAGAATTGGTTCAACCTCGCTTGAGAATTGTGAAAATCTCTGGTTTATGCTTACCATAAGCTTGTCATTCGAAGAAAAACATGCAACAAGTGTTTCTGCATGAGATAATATAACCAAGGACAACCATCCCTTTTCAAATTTTAGAATGACTAATGATAAATGACCCCTAACGAATCTCATGATGGTTATGAATGGTTGCATGTGTAAGAAAGGATTCGTGGACTGACACGTACTCATGAACATTTAACGAAATTTGATGGATTTGACAGTTGGACAGGATTGGTTACGAATCCCTGATTTTGTAGCACATGTAATGTATTTTCGTATGCTTGCGCTACGAAAACGTGGTTTCATGGCTTATTTGAAAAATTTTGCAAAGTGATTAAACACATGATTTTTGAAACATGAAATGGGACCCTTAAAATGTGAAACAAAGTTGTTGGACCTTATTTGATGATGGAGATGAAACTCTAACCTTATGATTTAAACTCTAAAAACATAAAAATGACTTAACCCCTATTCTAAGACCATGACTTAGGAACAAATACAAATTGTCCAAGTTTGGAAAACTTTTATAGTGATAACAGATACGATCAATGAAGCATCCTCCAGGTATTTCTACTCTGGGTGATGAGGACCAAACACCAAAATACAATAAAGCGAATAAGAGGACCTTCCCAAAATAGTATGGGGTAATTACGCCCCAGGCCTACTAGCGAAGGTAACAGAAATAGTTACGTTGACCTCCTGAAAAATGCTTTTCTGGTGCAAGCACCCAAGCTTTGTAAGGGAACCCTCCAAAAGTACTAATGAAAGTGATACAACTTCTACCTCAGGTGTCATGGGTATCCCCCCCGCAATCACCTATGTGGTCCCTAGGAAAGGCAACTAAGGGCACCAATCCATATCAGCAACCAGGTGAAACAGTATTAGGTCAAGATTCAACAAATAGGAGAGGGGGTATCTCTCTTATATTCCTTCACTATCCCTCATGATTAACTCTCTGTAGGTAGAGCTTTCTTGGTCCACTTAACGAAATTGGATTTCACTCATTAATAAACTTTCTACGTTTGAAAATTTTGAGCGGCCTTAGGGAGTTAAATCTCCACTCACCTATTCCAAGGCCCTATGACCTAGCTAGTTGGTGTATAATTAATAACAATACAAAAAAATTATAGTTCATTTTAATCACTGGTACAATCTGCTACATCACTGAAGCATCAAGTATACAGATCTTGATCATGCCATAAGGAGCTGGAGCTAAGAAACAATCAAGCCAAAGGGCAATAAAGAGTCCCTTTTCTTGATCCAAGGCACCAATCAAGAGTGGAATTTGGAACCAAGGTACACTGCCCTTTAAACCTATCTTTTGGAAAGAATAAGCTGATGTCAATAGAAGGAGGTCCGCCATAGGTGAGGCAATAAAAGATCCTCAACTAAGGCACGAGAGAAAAGAGTATAGCGACTGATAGACTGACACCAAGGATAATGGGGGAATGGGGGGTACTGAGTAGTGAGCTGATGACTTCCCTTATTGGAGCATAAAGGGAATGGATGACCTGGTAGCTACTCACTCAACACCGGAGGGGAGAGGGGACAATATGACTGAAGGAAAAAATGTGCGACACGAGAGAGGAACAAAGAAATGAAGGATGGAGGACTATAGCAAGATACAAAGGGACTCGGGATAGACTCCATGGATGCGATGATGACTCAACTTGGATGCTCTAACAAGGGTGACTCAATGATGCTGCCACACTAGAAAAGGCCTGGTGGGGACCGTAAAAACATGAGTACAAGATGGTTACTCTCCACGAAAATTGACACGAGCATGGAAAAGTATGAAGGCAAAGTGGTGCCCCAAGTACAAGTGTTGCAAGTGAAGAAATTCGATTTTGAGGAGTGGTGAAGTGACCCTTCTTGGAAAAAATGTGTCTGGGTGAAGTGTCAAATCACAAAAAACTAAAGGATGCCCATTTGAGAGCTTGGTGAGAGATTTCCAATGGTGTTGACGATTTGTCAAACCGAGCTACAGTTTGGTCACATCCAACAAAATAAAAATATGGGGTTTCTCTTTTAATAAGGAATTTTCCCTCCAATTTGATTCATTTGCAAGTGTAGCGGTTGTGAATGTAGAGAGGAGAAAAGGCCCTAAATCTTGCAGTGATTGTAGTGGAAAAATCGAACGTTGTAATCAAGATCCGTTAGCTGTAGGTAAGAGATCTAACCATACTCTTTCAATTCAGTGGACTAAAGTTTCAGATTAGGCACCTAGAGCTCAGGAAAAGACTAGGTCGCACTTTTTGGGGTCTATTCTGCGACTTGGGTAGCAAGTACTAGGAAAAAAATTGCGACCTGTCCTAGGAAATGACCTAAAAAGTGTGACCTATCAGAGAAAGGGGGTTTCATTGTTGTTTTTGGCTAAGAGCTAGGATTTTTATGGTTGAGGGGCATAGGTTCTCCCAAGCATGCTATGGTCATACCAAATGTCTTTAGAAAAGGGGAGTCTAAACACATTTTTATGATGAGGTGTGACATTTTTTTTTGTTATGGTTATGCAGTTCGTGAAAGGGAATGGAGGATCACCAATCTCTTTTGGTACTGCATATATGAAGCAAATGGAGTAATTTTTTGGGTTGGCATACATGGTGTCACTAACCCAAAGAGTGGATTTGGATATAATGAAATGTTGCTCACCTAGAAAATGCACAGGTTGGTCAACAACAATGTCCAGGGGACTGGGTTATTGATGTAAGAAGAAGGAATGATAAGGGGGATCATCCCTAGAGTGATCTGAAGTGATATTTGACTCTATAAGTTCTTTGAAATGGGGAAGAATGATGGCACTAGAGTTGACATGACCAAATGCATTATGAGTGTTGTGGAGAATTTCTTCTCCTAGACTCTCAAATATGGGTGCCCCCTTACCAAAACATTGTGTTTCAATGTAATGACCACAAGGTGTATGTGGTTCGAATGTATGGTTTTGATGTAAGGGGGGATAGATATAGTCAGGGGTGGTGATTGCTTCCATGATTTCGTCATTGTAATAGAATATGGAGTGACTGGTGGAAGAAAAACCACCTAACACGGCGAAGCTACCTGACTCATCATCATGAGAAGAAATTTTCACATGCACATCGTCACGAAGGGTGACTGAAGGGTAAGAAGATAAGGTATCTACCGATTTTGAGCCCAGGGTGATCACTAAAGGGAGGTCAAGTGAAGTAGAAGGGGAAGTCCCAAAGGGATCTTCCACCGTGGATCTCATAGATGATGACAGGTAGAGGATAGTGGCCAAAGACTCCGTCATCTTGACATCGGGAGGGGAAATTTCAATGGGAGAAGAGGTATCCTAGGTTGGCCTAAAGCATACTGCGTGAATACAGGAGAGGCAGACTGGTTCTGTTTAGTCTCGCACTCCCGAACTACTTCCAAAGAGGTGCGGTAATACTTGAAGTGGGGACAAAGATGGGTATAATGGTCACGGAGATCACACAAAGCACAGGGGTGGTTGGTGTGAACAATATTGGGGTTCTTTGTTGTATTCAAGGAAGAAATAGAGGCTTCAGGGACCCTAGACTCAAGGAACGCGACATTAACCATGGGCTTAATGCGAGGCAACTCAGGACAATGATGGGTGGCATGACTGAAAACATAACACAAAGCACACAGAGGGGTATAATTTGGAGGCTGAGAAGGAGCAGTGGTTGTTTGGGCATCCTTTTCCTTAGGTGCCTTCTTGCGAGCTTTTTCCCCCTCACCTGAAGCTTTCGCAATAGGAGTAGGCTCCTGTTGAGGTGGCTGAGGCACAGAAGTAGAGGGAGGGGTCATGGTGACTGGTTGGACCAGGTTCAAAGAAAGATAAGGTTTGGGTTGACCAGGCGAGATATTGGTTGGGGGATCAATGTATTAGACTGGGATTGTAATGTCCCTTTTTAGGAATTTCAACAATATCTCTAGTGAGGACGCTATATAAGTGAACCAGTGCAAGAATAACACAGTCTAGGGCTTGGACCCTCAAGAATATGCTGAATATGACTTAAATATAGAATGGAATTAGAAATAAGTAACTCTAGCTATAATAAACATATCTTCCAAACTCAAGTGTAGAAAAAGGCATCATAACCCCAGTAGTTCATAAAATATAAATGCCGGAAGCAGCAACAAAGTTATTCTTTCATGTAAACTACCATAGTAGATGGAATTTCATATATTTGGAGCTTTTATTCATTATAAGATCAGAAATGAGAGGATTAACTTCTTTTACAAGCACATTGGGACGACCCGGCAAAGAGTTC